>CM038706.1:10021365-10368865 GCA_021613375.1 Megaleporinus macrocephalus
GTAATCATATTTTCTGTCCATATATTAATTCTTTAAAGAAATAAATAAGCATATCCAAAGAAAAACATGTATCTACATATATGTTGATTGTATACCCATAGACCAACAGAAATGATCCAAAATAACCTGGAAAATATTATATTAATTGATATAAACACACCCATATATATATATATATATATATATATATATATATATATATATATATATATATATATATATATATATATATATATATATATATATATATACTGCATGTTACTTACATTGAAAGTAAAGACTTTTAGTCCTGTACTGTGAAGTTCCTGTTTTGGAAATACTTGTTTTTCATTTTACAGCAAAAAAATAAAAAGTTCAAACTGATTCGTTTGGTCCAATTATTATTGTTATTATTATTATTATTATTATTCCCCCATCTATACATCCATTATCTTCCGCTTTTTTTCCTCTAGTCGTGATCAAGGGGGCGCTCGAGCCAATCCCAGCGTCATCGGGCGACTACGGGGCAGCCATGGCATGGGCAGGTCTTCAGTCTAATTGAGAGTGACCAATCAACCTAACATGCTTGTGTTTGGACTGTGAGAGGAAACAGTGTTTATTATTATTATTATTATTATTATTATTATTATTATTATTGCTGTTGTTGTTGTTGGCGGTGACGTTACTTTGTTTATTTATTTGTCTATAATAATATGTTTAGTAATAAAAATGTAAAATGATGATATATAGACTACGTGTCCTCTTTGTTTCTACACTAACGCTGTTATGAGGTGATGATTAAAGGGTTAAAGATTAAGGCTGATGATTAAAGGGTTAAAGAGCTGCGGTGAATGTTTGGTTCAGTGAGTTTGCAGCGCTGCTCTTCAGCACCACGGACAGCGCAGCGTCCACCGCACACATTATCACCAGCGGCACACGAGGGGGCTACACCCTCCCAGAGAACTCCCACTGAGTGTAGCTTCAGTTATTTCACTTCATACTACAGAATCTACTGCGCTGGTCTGCTGCTGTTAGACTAGAGCGCTGCAGTAACAGCTCTTCTGCTGCTTCCATTAGGAATCTCAGCGCTTCTTTCTTTCTTCTGGCCTGTTTAGGTTTTTTGGTTTTGCTGGTTCTGCAGTTGAACTGACTGTCTGTCTGTTTTAATTAGTAGTAACAGTAATTAGCTACTGTTAGTAATACACGCTATTACTTAACTTCTAATGATTATATATGATTCATCTCTGCTTATGAGCCCTGTTCTGTATAATTCTGATTGGACTGATTGTATATAAATTAAATACTATCTATCTATCTATCTATCTATCTATCTATCTATCTATCTATCTATCTATCTATCTATCTATCGTTTAGATTGGTACAGAATAAAGCATCTATCTATCTATCTATCTATCTATCTATCTATCTATCTATCTATCTATCTATCTATCTATCTATCTATCTATCTGTCTGTCTGTCTGTCTGTCTGTCTGTCTATCTATCTATCTATCTATCTATCTATCTATCTATCTATCTATCATTTAGATTGGTACAGAATAAAGTATCTATCTATCTATCTATCTATCTATCTATCTATCTATTTATCTATCTATCTATCTATCTATCTATCTATCGTTTAGATTGGTACAGAATAAAGTATCTATCTATCTATCTATCTATCTATCTATCTATCTATCTATCTATCTATCTATCTATCTATCTATCTATCTATCTATCTATCTATCTATCTATCTATCTATCTATCGTTTAGATTGGTACAGAATAAAGCATCTATCTATCTATCTATCTATCTATCTATCTATCTATCTATCTATCTATCTATCTATCTATCTATCTATCTATCTATCGTTTAGATTGGTACAGAATAAAGTATCTATCTATCTATCTATCTATATATCTATCTATCTATCTATCTATCTATCTATCTATCTATCTATCTATCTATCTATCGTTTAGATTGGTACAGAATAAAGTATCTATCTATCTATCTATCTATCTATCTATCTATCTATCTATCTATCTATCTATCTATCTATCGTTTAGATTGGTACAGAATAAAGTATCTATCTATCTATCTATCTATCTATCTATCTATCTATCTATCTATCTATCTATCTATCTATCTATCTATCTATCGTTTAGATTGGTACAGAATAAAGTATCTATCTATCTATCTATCTATCTATCTATCTATCTATCTATCTATCTATCGTTTAGATTGGTACAGAATAAAGCATCTATCTATCTATCTATCTATCTATCTATCTATCTATCTATCTATCGTTTAGATTGGTACAGAATAAAGTATCTATCTATCTATCTATCTATCTATCTATCTATCTATCTATCTATCTATCTATCGTTTAGATTGGTACAGAATAAAGTATCTATCTATCTATCTATCTATCTATCTATCTATCTATCTATCTATCTATCTATCTATCGTTTAGATTCGTACAGAATAAAGTATCTATCTATCTATCTATCTATCTATCTATCTATCTATCTATCTATCTATCTATCTATCTATCGTTTAGATTGGTACAGAATAAAGTATCTATCTATCTGTCTATCTATCTATCTATCGTTTAGATTGGTACAGAATAAAGTATCTATCTATCTATCTATCTATCTATCTATCTATCTATCTATCTATCTATCTATCATTTAGATTGATACAGAATAAAGCATCTATCTATCTATCTATCTATCTATCTATCTATCTATCTATCTATCTATCTATCTATCTATCTATCTATCTGTCTATCTATCTATCTATCTATCATTTAGATTGATACAGAATAAAGCATCTATCTTCTTAACCTTTAATGTAAGTCAGTGTAAAGATGCTTTTATTTGAATTAATTATTAATTGTATTAATGAGCACTGTCCCACACAAACAAATAAATAACTAAATTAAGTTATCATATAGAAGTAAACACAGAAAGCCTATTAAGCTACTAATCAAATACTCTGAATGTTTCTGAGGCTGAAGGCTCATTCAGCACAACATGAACATGAATGGAATTTGGTGTTTGTATAGTTTGCTACCCTTTACTTCAAAGACAAGTGCAAAAAAATAAACTCAGCAGGGGACCCTGTATCTGGACCCCTACATTCAGCAAAAGACATATAGTTATATATTCGCTGTCCAAAGAACAACATGTATCTGCATTTTTGTTGATTTTCAGTTTTCATCATTTGTACACCTGCCATTTAATTTTATGATGAATAGACAAACAGGAATGCCCCCAAATAGCTTGGAAAACATTCTGGTTCCATTGACTTACACTGAAAGTAAAGAGAGTTTTTGTTCTCTCCTGTAAAGTTGCTATTTTGGAGATAATCGATATGCTTATTAAGCATTTTATAATAACCTGCTTTAAGTATTTTAATGAAACATTGCGTGACATTGTGCTATCAGTGCTTCCTGAGTGCAGGCATGCGTGATAGGAGGTGTGTACGCCTGCATATGAGGCACTGTGATAATGATGAATCCTGATTAAAATGTTGTATACACATGCAATGATGTCTTATCACTGTTGCAGTTGTTTTGACTTAAGAGTCACAGCCCACTCAGAAGAGTCTATTTACTATTAACCTTTTGTTTCTACATCTGAGTGACCTGGACTGATGTACACAATCAATAAAAACAGCGTTTGTCCTCTTCTGTAAAGTTGCCGTTTTTGGAGATTCTTGTTAGTTATACTGGGTCTAGACAGCAAAGCATCAGCACTGCTTTAAGAGAACCAGTACTGTATAGGAAATGTTTGAGAGTGAAAGCCTTTTAAAGTTTAAAGAACCTCTGCAAGTGTTTCCTTTTATCCATAGAAAAGTCAAGAACATTCCAAAAAAACTGTAAAAATTATTTACTGTAGATTAACAGTAAAATACTGGCAGCAGAGACGGCAGAATGTTACTGTTATTTTACAGTGCATCTACTGTAATTTATTTGAACAGTATTGTACTGTAATTGTAACAGTATTGTAATGTGGCAAAATGGAAGACTGTTCTGGGGTCAGATGAGTCACGATTTGAAGTTCTTTATGGAACACTGGGACGCCATGTCATCCGGACCAGAGAGGACAAGGATAACCCAAGTTGTTATCAGCGCTCCGTTCAGAAGCCTGCATCACTGATGGTATGGGGTTGCATGAGTGCTTGTGGCATGGGCAGCTTGCAAGTCTGGAAAGGCACCATTAATGCAGAGAACTATGTTCAGGTTCTAGAACAACAAATGCTCCCATCTAGACGTCCTCTCTTTCAGGGAAGACCCTGCATTCCTCAACAAGATAATGCCAGACCACACTCTGGCTACGTAGGAGAAGGATCCGGGTACTGAAATGGCCAGTCCAGATCTTTCACCTATAGAGAACATTTGGCACATCTTAAAGAGGAAGGTGCGACAAAGAAGGCCCGAGACGATTGAACAGTTAGAGGCCTGTATTAGACATGAATGGGAGAGCATTCCTATTTCTAAACTTGAGGAACTGGTCTCCTCTGTCCCCAGACGTCTGTTGAGTGTTGTAAGAAGAAGGGGGGATGCCACACGGTGGTAAAAATGGTCTTGTCCCAACTTTTTTGGGATTTGTTGACGCCATGAAATTTGAAACAACATATTTTTCCCTTAAAATAATACATTCTCTCAGTTTAAACTTTTGATCTGTGATTTGTATTCTATTCTAAATAAAATATTAGATGTTGGCACCTCCACATCATTGCATTCAGTTTTTATTCACAATTTGTTTAGTGTCCCAACTTTTTTGGAATCCGGTTTGTAAAATACAGTAAGATACTGTTTTATATACGCAGTAAATTTACAGCAATTCATTACAGTATACCTTTCATTCTTAAGAGGGTGAACTTGCTTTATCCTCACAGGAGGCACGAGAGGAGCCTCCTGTCGTCCAGCTGCTGAAATGAGTATTCAGAGTTCTACACGACTTATGGAAACAGGAAGAAATAGAGATTAAAAGAAATAAATGCTACTGGGAGTGCTGCGTGCTGACCTCCAGGCTGCCGAGGCGTCTGTGTAAATCATGTGTCACAGTGTTGTCATGATTAGGATGTGTGGAATTTTGAATAACTTCCAGCTGCTGTTGAGCAGGTGTCTGTTTATGTTTTGCTGCTGTGAAGGAACAACTTGAAGGCTGTCAGTAAAAAGATTTATATTCTATTAAGCTGTTATTCTTTCCACCACACAGCAAGAGTGAACTCTAACAATGACTGCCTTGTGTGTGTGTGTGTGTGTGTGTGTGTGTGTGTGTGTGTGTGTGCGTGTGCGTGTGCGTGTGTGTGTGTGTGAGAGAGAGAGAAATAGGATCTGCATTTAAACACAATGCGTTATTATATGAGCATTAGCAAACTTAAGCTGTATTTATTTCCTATGTTATTGTACGTATATCTATTCAAATAAGTTGATTTAATTATTTTATGTTCCAGACGTTCATTAAAGTTGTTGTTTTTGATCCTAAATAATTATTTTAGTTCTTATTAATTTACTTCATGAAGATAAATAGTGTTTGTACATATATTCCTGACTGCAACGTAGTTTCTATCAAATTCCATAGGGAACACATTTCCTATGTTATTGTACGTATATCTATTCAAATAAGTTGATTTCATTATTTAATGTTCCAGGTGTTCATTAAAAATCTTTTTTTTAATCTTAAATCGTGATTTTAGTTCTTATTTATTTACTTCATGAAGAAAAAAAATAGTGTTTGTAAACATGTTCCTCACTGCAAATGTTTACAAATCTTAGTAGTTCCTATCAATTTCCATAGAAAACACATAAGGGTTAATTCTGACCCACGTTGTGGTGTTAGAAGGGCAGTGATATAAAAAAGACTATTATTAACAAAGTTAAAATATATATATATATGTATTTGTGAGGATCAAAACCTTGAATTAATTCAAAAATTTAGAAAATAAAATCTCAGGTGGGGTCACTTTTTATCCAGGTTGTGCATCAAAGGGTTAAAGATAGATACTGGTCTAACATCTGTATATGGCTGCTGCCATAACAAAACCTTACAGGAAAAGAGAAAACATAACTTTTAAGTCTAAGTAATTCTGAGTCTTTTCTTTTGGCCTATACATCATCAAATTCACACACACTATAAAGGACAACAGACATCCAGTAGAATCAGTGTATTGTGAATTATTTGATTATTATTATTAGAAAGGCTCTTTGCCTTGTGATGTATTTGGAAAGCTGGTTCAAAGTGCTATCAAACAAGACAAATAAGGGTCCATGTTCTTAGTACTCAGTGTCTTGTTTAAGTTCTTGTTTATTAAGAATTTCCAGAATTTGTTGCAGTGCTTTTCTCAGTGGTCTAATTCTCAGTGGTCTGATTCTCAGTGGTCTGATTCTCAGTGGCCTGATTCTCAGTATAAATAAAACACTTATAAGTTACATTTTTATTATAACATACATATTCCATTATTGCCAGTTCAGCAAAAAACCTATAATGGATTATAGATCCATCTTTTATTGGTACAACCTGAAAATATATATTAAATATTGAATATTGAATAAATGACTCTTTTAATCAGTCAATTGTTTTCATTTTTATTGAGTAAAATTAGTTCTTGTTACTACATGAAGGTCGTACCAACAAAGCACTTGTGGATAGTGGATATTTTTCTTCTCACTGGTTTTTCCTTTGGGTATTTTGTGTAATTCTTTTCAGAAAACTTCAATAAACACTATATATATATATATATATATATTTAAACTATAAATATTACAAAACAACCTTATTGTCAGAAGATGAGTGCGATAACTTCTGGGGTAAAGAAAAAGAAAGTGGTAAAACAACATTCACAGCCAAGAACCCATAATTAGTACATTTAGGCAGAAACATCAGTACACTGGAATTTGTTTTGTCTTGTAAAGTTCAAGATTGAACTGAAACTTGATTTTTCTTTTTAAAATGTATTTGAAATGATTAACAAAGAAAATGAAGATAAAAAATTACAATTAAACAATTAAAAAAAATACACTGTAGAAGTGCTTCGCTGGTACAAATGAGTTTATGTGGTAACAATTAAACTAGTTTTACGAGTTTGAATGAGTGATTCTTTCAGTCAGAGTTATTTTTATTTTTAGAATGAAACTAGTTGAACTGCAGTTAAAAAACGTTTTACAGTAAATATTAGTGGTCAAGTGGGGCAGGTATGCTCCTCCACGTCTTCATGCATTAATACTTCATTGATCAGAACTGGAAGCAAGTGCGTTCTGGGGAAGTGAGCTGTTACAGTGTTACATTTTTAAAACTAATAGTAGATTTTAATAAAGGGGAATCATTCTATTAAAGCTATAAGTACCAAAAACATTTATGTTACAAGTATGAACGCGGGACTCTAAAGTACAGTCAACTAGAAACTTATTTTAATGTTTTTAGTGTAAATGCTTTACCTCTGTCAAAAAAATACTTCATGTTGTAACAAAATGGAGCAGTCCTGCGTTTACAAATTACTTTTTTAGGAAGTTCTTTCAAATAATTTTTTAGGGTTGAATATAAACTAGTTTCATTGCTTGTTCCCACATGAAGTGATCTTTTAGGTTTAGTGTAGCACTTTTTTACAGTGTAACTACAATTTATTTATTATAAATAATTCTAAATGAAAATTATCCCACTAGGCTGGAGCCAATCCCAGCATCATTGGGTGAGTCGGGGTACACCATGGACACCACCATACTAACCACTACACCACCATACTAACCACTACACCACCTTACTAACCACTACACCACCATACTAACCACTACACCACTATACTAACCACTACACCACCATACTAACCACTACACCACCGTACTAACCACTACACCACCATACTAACCACTACACCATCATACTAACCACTACACCACCGTAGTAACCACTACACCACCTTACTAACCACTACACCACCGTACTGACCACTACACCACCGTACTAACCACTACACCACCGTAGTAACCACTACACCACCTTACTAACCACTACATCACCATACTAACCCCTACACCATCGTACTAACCACTACACCACCGTACTAACCACTACACCACCGTACTAACCACTACATCACCATACTAACCCCTACACCATCGTACTAACCACTACACCACCATACTAACCACTACACCACCGTACTAACCACTACACCACCATACTAACCACTACATCACCATACTAACCCCTACACCATCGTACTAACCACTACACCACCATACTAACCCCTACACCACCATACTAACCACTACACCACCATACTAACCACTACACCACCGTGCTAACCACTACACCACCGTACTAACCACTACACCACCATACTAACCACTACACCACCGTAGTAACCACTACACCACCATACTAACCACTACACCACCGTAGTAACCACTACACCACCATACTAACCACTACACCACCACACTAACCACTACACCACTGTACTAACCACTACACCACCTTACTAACCACTACACCATCGTACTAATCACTTCACCACCATACTAACCACTACACCATTGTACTAACCACTACACCATCGTACTAACCACTACACCACCGTACTAACCACTACACCACCGTAGTAACCACTACACCACCTTACTAACCACTACACCACCGTAGTAACCACTACACCACCTTACTAACCACTACACCACCGTACTGACCACTACACCATCGTACTAACCACTACACCACCATACTAACCACTACACCACCGTACTAACCACTACACCACCGTACTGACCACTACACCATCGTACTAACCACTACACCACCATACTAACCACTACACCACCGTACTAACCACTACACCACCGTACTAACCACTACACCACCTTACTAACCACTACACCACCGTAGTAACCACTACACCACCGTACTAACCACTACACCACCTTACTAACCACTACACCACCGTAGTAACCACTACACCACCATACTAACCACTACACCACCGTACTAACCACTATACCACCATACTAACCACTACACCACCGTACTAACCACTATACCACCATACTAACCACTACACCACCATACTAACCACTACACCACCGTACTAACCACTACACCACCATACTAACCACTACACCACCGTACTAACCACTACAGCACCATACTAACCACTACACCACCGTACTAACCACTACATCACCATACTAACCCCTACACCATCGTACTAACCACTACACCACCGTACTAACCACTACACCACCATACTAACCACTACACCACCATACTAACCACTACACCACCATACTAACCACTACACCATGGTACTAACCACTACACCACCATACTAACCACTACACCACCATACTAACCCCTACACCATCGTACTAACCACTACACCACCGTACTAACCACTACACCACCATACTAACCACTACACCACCATACTAACCCCTACACCATGGTACTAACCACTACACCACCATACTAACCACTACACCACCATACTAACCCCTACACCATCGTACTAACCACTACACCACCATACTAACCACTACACCACCATACTAACCACTACACCACCGTACTAACCACTACACCATCGTACTAACCACTACACCACCACACTAACCACTACACCACCATACTAACCACTACACCACCGTAATAACCACTACACCACCATACTAACCACTACACCACCATACTAACCACTACACCACCATACTAACCACTACACCACCGTACTAACCACTACACCATCGTACTAACCACTACACCACCGTACTAACCACTACACCACCATACTAACCCCTACACCATCGTACTAACCACTACACCACCATACTAACCACTACACCACCATACTAACCACTACACCACCGTACTAACCACTACACCATCGTACTAACCACTACACCACCACACTAACCACTACACCACCATACTAACCACTACACCACCGTAATAACCACTACACCACCATACTAACCACTACACCACCATACTAACCACTACACCACCATACTAACCACTACACCACCGTACTAACCACTACACCATCGTACTAACCACTACACCACCGTGCCACCTATTATGAAAATATGGAACAATTGAGGTTCTGCTCTCCATCAAAGACCCCAATGCTGGTTTGATATTTCATAAACAAATACCTGCTTCTAAACATGTGAAGGTTCTTCCAACAAAGCCCACATTTCATTAATAATAATAAGAAAAACATTCAAACACATTCATTAAGCATATTTTAAGAACCTGCTTTAAATATTTTCATAAAACGTTGCACGACATTATGCTACCAGTGCCTCCTGAGTGCAGGCATGCGTGGTTGCGTGTGTGTACGCCTGCATATAATGAATCCTGATTAAAACGTTGTATACAAATGCAGTGCGGTGGTATCACTGCTGTAGTTGTTATGAGCTCATGAGAGTCTAATTACTGTTTACTCTTAAACTATTTCATGGCCTATTTCTACATCTGAGTGACCTGATTTACGCAATTGATAGTCAATAATCGTTCCTGCTGATACCTGTAGACTCCCGAAACAGAGAGCAGATTCCTTTTATGGTGGCAGGCAAGCAATGGCTTAACCTAGTGTGGCTTTTGAGAGCGAGGCTGCATTTTTCACATGTTTGCAAGGAGTCACGCCAGCTTGTCACGCAATAACGAATCAGTGGTGAATGATGTGTGTTTGTGCAATTAATGCCTCAGCTAACTACAGTATGTCAACATCCTGCAGGCTCAACGCAATTAGTTAATGAATTCACGCTGTACTTTGTGGTGAAGGGAACACTCATGAGTTAAAAGAATATCTGTTTGTTTGGTCTGGAGAGTATTATGAGTGAAATACTCTAGACACTAGTGTGCAAAAAGCACATAGGCTCTATCATCTTATCAATAAGTGTATTTCCACCAGTAAGAGCACCAGATATCATTAGAACAGATACAATAAATAATTAATACAAAATAAAGTAACATGAATATCTTATTGTGAAAGAAGTAGATCAGATCTTGAGCTCCAGTATGAAGAACAAAGTGTAGTTCCAGATTTCTCCTGGACGCCCCAGACATTGTATGCATGTATTCAGTTCCTTCAGCAGCAATCTTGATTTAGCTTAACAAAGTACTGAGCAGTCAAAGCAGGTATTAGATGAGAACTGTAAATAATACTGGGTTGTTTACACAGGGAGAAGCTTAGAAAGGGTTAAATAAACACACAGACATGTAAAAGCAATACATACTGTATAAATACTGTAATATATACTGAATATTTAAAAAATAAAATGTGTTGCTGAGCAAATTAAAGCTTTCTGCTTGAAAGAATAGCTTTTTAAGTATAATAATGTCCCCTAAAACTGCTTAAAATCTTTTGCACAGTACTGTATGTGTTTCTACCAGTGGTTGGCAGAGTAACCTAAACACATGCTCAGTTAAAAGTAATCCTATGTCAAAAAAATGAATACAGTACGTTTACAGTACAGTACATTTACAGAAACAATTTTAATAGAACACCTATCTCAAAACTCCACACTGTAAACCTTGATAAGTCTACTCCAGATATTAGAGGTAACTTGTTGCCCCAAATTAATTAAGTTTTAAAACTAATTACTAAAAACTAAACCTAATACTAAAATCTAACCATAAGAAATCAACGTTAGGAAATTAGTTTTCCATGGTTTAACGTTAAACCTGGAGTTATATACATTCAAACCTTTAGATTTAACAACGTATACATCACACAAACTATACTGTTATAGAAACTTGAGCTTTATGTTTCAATAACAACATCAAATTTTTTTTGTATTTTAATTCAAATGAAAACACTCTAATAAACAGTTCCCAGCAAGGGGGGAGAGTTAGCAAGGATGGAAGTGACGTGTCCCCCCCAATATCCAGCGATTATTGAACAAAAAGATTATTGAAAAAAAAACGTTTCGTTAACCTAGAGATGCAGAAAGAGTTTAATCATGTTCTTGAGTTCTACCTCCACGTAACACATACAGTCAGTGTGATTGGCTGTGCCGTCCTCTGCTGTCACCTGAGACTCTGTAGCTATTTTTAGCTATTTTTAGCAGCACCAAGGTAGACTCATAGGTCCCCACCAATGCCAAAAAAAGCAAGTCTACGCCCTTGATCCTCAGACCGACATACGCTAACATTCATTTTAAAGTACGTAGAATTGGCAGCAATTTAAGTTTTGTTTGTCAAAACCAAACTAACTAGCTATCAGTGACACTAAACACACTCATGGTCAGAATGCATCCAAAGCATTTAACTTATTGTCGCTGTCTAATGAAAAACATATATCTCCATTTTTTATCAATTTTCATTTTTCTACACTTGAGCCAAAAATACTTTTTTTTAAAACAAATACTAGATATCCAAGTTTCTACTTTAGTTATGGCTGAACAACAATGAAACCTCAGGGGCTTCTTTGGGGTGCAACACGTCACCCAACATCAGCAGACTGAACCTCAGTAATGCTACAGCTATCCATAACTGGGAGCCCAGGAGGTGGACATGCTTGGTGGGACTGAGTGATGGAAAAAACAAATGAAAAAAATTAATTGATTACCTCATTGCTCTAGAAGTGCTCAAATGAACTCTTTGCAAATCAGTTTGATATGTGACCTTGGAGCTGATTTTTCATTCTTTGCGCTGGAGCTATGATCCTCCTCTGTCTCCTGCAGTGTCATGTCAGTGAGGTATTTTGAAGGAGGGGTGTGTTTGGTGGAGAATCTGAAACCTGCCTAGTCTTCCACCAACACAGCCAGAACAAACCTTACATCATTTTCAACTGCTTCAGTTTCCAGCCAAGTAAGTCATCATAGGTGACTCCTGCATTGCACGACATCACCTCAGGCTCTGAGGGTGGAGGCTGCGTGCACTCCGCTGAACTGCACCTACATGTCATACTCCTTATCTCGCGAAGACAGACCACAGACAGACACACACACACACACTCACATAGTGGTTTAAAAAGTGTTGGCCAGATATCATCAGCAGTTTTACTTCTCCTGTTTAATCATAATTTAAAAGAGCATATATTTATTGGAGGTGTAGGTGTAGTATTACGTGGGGCACTAAGGTTAGTGTTGGGTTTAGGTTTAGTACTATGTGGGACACTGAGGTTAGTGTTAGGTTTAGGTGTAGTACTATGTGGGACATTGAGGTTAGTGTTAGGTTCAGGTGTAGGTGTAGTATTATATGGGATAGTGAGGTTAAGATTAGTGTTAGGTGTAGTATTATACAGAATACTGAGGTTAAGATTAGTGTTAGGTGTAGTATTATACAGAATACTGAGGTTAAGATTAGTGTTAGGTTTAGGTGTATGTGTAGCATTATATGAGATACTGAGGTTAAAGTTAGTGTTAGGTGCAGGTGTAGGTGTAGTATTATATGGGATACTGAGCTTAAGCTTAGTGTTAGGTGCAGGTGTAATATTATATGGGATAGTGAGGTTAAGGTTAGTGTTAGATTTAGGTGTAGTATTATATGGGATAGTAAGGTTAAGGTTAGTGTTAGATTTAGGTGTAGTATTATATGGGATAGTAAGGTTAAGGTTAGTGTTAGGTTTAGGTGTAGTATTATATGGGATAGTGAGCTTAAGCTTAGTGTAGGTGCAGGTGTAATATTATATGGGATAGTGAGGTTAGGGTTAGGTTTAGGTTTAGGTGTAGGTATAATATTATATGGGATACTGAGCTTAAGCTTAATGTTAGGTTTAGGTGTAGTATTATATGGGATACTAAGCTTAAGGTTTGTGTTATGTTTAGGAGTAGTATTATATGGAATACTGAGCTTAAGCTTAGTGTTAGGTGCAGGTGTAATATTACATGGGATAGTGAGGTTAGGGTTAGTGTGAGGTTTAGGTGTAGTATTATATGGGATAGTGAGGTTAAGGTTACTGTAGGTGCAGGTGTAATATTATATGGGATAGTGAGGTTATGTTTAGTGTTAGGTGCAGGTGTAATATTATATGGGATAGTGAGGTTAGGGTTAGGTTTAGGTTTAGGTGTAGTATTATATGGGATAGTGAGGTTAGGTTTAGTGTTAGGTGCAGGTGTAATATTATATGGGATAGTGAGGTTAGGGTTAGGTTTAGGTTTAGGTGTAGTATTATATGGGATAGTGAGGTTAAGGTTAGTGTTAGGTTTAGGTGTAGTTTTATATGGGATAGTGAGGTTAGGGTTAGGTTTAGGTTTAGGTGTAGTATTATATGGAACAGTGAGGTTAAGGTTAGTGTTAGGTGCAGGTGTAATATTATATGGGATAGTGAGGTTAGGGTTAGGTTTAGGTTTAGGTGTAGTATTATATGGCATAGTGAGGTTAAGGTTAGTGTTAGGTTTAGGTGTAGTTTTATATGGGATAGTGAGGTTAAGGTTAGTGTTAGGTTTAGGTGTAGTATTATATGGGATAGTGAGGTTAAGGTTAGTGTTAGGTGCAGGTGTAATATTATATGGGATAGTGAGGTTAGGGTTAGGTTTAGGTTTAGGTGTAGTATTATATGGCATAGTGAGGTTAGGGTTAGGTTTAGGTTTAGGTGTAATATTATATGGGATAGTGAGGTTAAGGTTAGTGTTAGGTTTAGGTGTAGTATTATATGGGATAGTGAGGTTAGGGTTAGTGTTAGGTTTAGGTGTAGTATTATATGGGATAGTGAGGTTAGGGTTAGTGTTAGGTTTAGGTGTAGTATTATATGGGATAGTGAGGTTAAGGTTAGTGTTAGGTTTAGGTGTAGTATTATATGGGATAGTGAGGTTAAGGTTAGTGTTAGGTGCAGGTGTAATATTATATGGGATAGTGAGGTTAAGGTTAGTGTTAGGTTTAGGTGTAGTATTATATGGGACAGTGAGGTTAGGGTTAGTGTTAGATTTAGGTGTAGTATTATATGGGATAGTGAGGTTAAGGTTAGTGTTAGGTGCAGGTGTAATATTATATGGGATAGTGAGGTTAAGGTTAGTGTTAGATTTAGGTGTAGTATTATATGGGACAGTGAGGTTAAGGTTAGTGTTAGATTTAGGTGTAGTATTATATGGGATAGTGAGGTTAAGGTTAGTGTTAGGTTTAGGTGTAGTATTATATGGGATAGTGAGGTTAAGGTTAGTGTAGGTGCAGGTGTAATATTATATGGGATAGTGAGGTTAGGGTTAGGGTTAGGTTTAGGTTTAGGTGTAGGTGTAATATTATATGGGATAGTGAGCTTAAGCTTAGTGTTAGGTTTAGGTGTAGTATTATATGGGATGCTAAGCTTAAGGTTTGTGTTATGTTTAGGAGTAGTATTATATGGGATACTGAGCTTAAACTTAGTGTTAGGTGCAGGTGTAATATTACATGGGATAGTGAGGTTAGGGTTAGTGTTAGGTTTAGGTGTAGTATTATATGGGATAGTGAGGTTAGGGTTAGTGTTAGGTTTAGGTGTAGTGTTATATGGGACAGTGAGGTTAAGGTTAGTGTTAGATTTAGGTGTAGTATTATATGGGATAGTGAGGTTAAGGTTAATGTTAGGTTTAGGTGTAGTATTATATGGGATAGTGAGGTTAGGGTTAGTGTTAGGTGCAGGTGTAATATTATATGGGATAGTGAGGTTAGGGTTAGGTTTAGGTTTAGGTGTAGTATTATATGAGATAGTGAGGTTAAGGTTAATGTTAGGTTTAGGTGTAATATTATATGGGATAGTGAGGTTAAGGTTAGTGTTAGGTTTAGGTGTAGTATTATATGGGATAGTGAGGTTAGGGTTAGTGTTAGGTATAGGTGTAATATTATATGGGATAGTGAGGTTAAGGTTAGTGTTAGGTTTAGGTGTAGTATTATATGGGATAGTGAGGTTAGGGTTAGTGTTAGGTGCAGGTGTAATATTATATGGGATAGTGAGGTTAGGGTTAGGTTTAGGTTTAGGTGTAGTATTATATGAGATAGTGAGGTTAAGGTTAATGTTAGGTTTAGGTGTAATATTATATGGGATAGTGAGGTTAAGGTTAGTGTTAGGTTTAGGTGTAGTATTATATGGGATAGTGAGGTTAGGGTTAGTGTTAGGTATAGGTGTAATATTATATGGGATAGTGAGGTTAGGGTTAGTGTTAGGTTTAGGTGTAATATTATATGGGATAGTGAGGTTAGGGTTAGTGTTAGGTTTAGGTGTAGTATTATATGGGATAGTGAGGTTAGGGTTAGTGTTAGGTATAGGTGTAATATTATATGGGATAGTGAGGTTAAGGTTAGTGTTAGATTTAGGTGTAGTATTATATGGGATAGTGAGGTTAAGGTTAGTGTTAGATTTAGGTGTAGTATTACATGGGATAGTGAGGTTAAGCTGAGTGTTAAGTGCAGGTGTAATATTATATGGGATAGTGAGATGTAGGTAGATTTAGGTGTAGGTGTTGTATTATTTAATTACAGTAAAACAAAGATCAATATAATCCTAGTCCTAGGGATGAGTTCACAAGTATAGTAGAAGAAATTTGTGTGTGTGTGTGTGCGTTTGTGTGTGTGCATGTCCACAAATGTGTGTGTAGGATTTCATAAACTCAGATCATTTCAAATTTCTGACTCACAATTTATCATAAACCACAGGAGGAAGACCAGCGTGATTCAGAACAACAATGTTCTGACTAAATGCATCTCTGATTACTGAAGAAAGCTCATAAATATTTGGCAACTCATAAATCTTGTTATATTTTAATTAGAACTTATGCGCTTCTTAAAAACTGTGGTTTGTTTCACAGCATTGGCTGTGAAGGTTTGTAGAGAAATCATAGAGTTGCAGGTAAAGTATCAAGTCAAAATCATTCACAGTGGTGGTCTTTAGTGCATAATTATTACATAAAGTGGTTCTTTTCTCTTCAAATGTTCATATATGTGTAAATATGCATGCACAACATTTTAAATAAGTCACTTAAAACATACACTACTGTTCAAAAGTTTAAGACACTCTGGGACATTATCTATTTAAAATATTAAAATATGTTTCAAGTTTTTATTTACTCAGCAGAACTCAGCAGTACAGTAGGTACTGCTCGAGTGGCAGAGTAGTAGCTGTTTCACTACGCGAGTGTTTAGTATCCACTTAATCGTGGATGCAATATGTCCACCATCTTACCAACGTCCTGTGATGCAAGATGTCAGATGACCACCATAAAAGTCCAGCTATTCATTTAAAAGCCCCTCCTACTGACAGATTTAGATACTTTCTGTGACACTCATCTGCATTTTTATCTCAGAAGTAACTCCACCTTCCACCTGTTTTTATCCTCCACTTTGAATTCATCCACAGCTCCAGTTGAATCATGGGAAAGTGCAGTGTGCTGCGATCGCAAACATAAAAACAGCTCCCGATTCAGGAGGTCATCCGGGTACCATTCGCATATAGCTTGATGACTTCTGAGTATTCGGACATACTAGCCACACTGATTTCACATAACTGAGTAGTAGGCAATTTCCAATTTCCCCCCTCAGGTGTTTCTGAATTGGAAGTCATGTCTCTGGCCTGCTGGTAAACCTTGTAGTTTTTAGCACAGTGTGCTTACCTACAAATCCATAAATAGACCAGCTCCTCCGTACCTTATGGCAACGGTAAAAATTCAATCTGCACCTTTCCCAGATAGCATGTTGATGTGGGCCACTTCTGGCAACAGTGTGGCATGACTGGCTCACTGTTGGCACTGGCAAACTGAATGTGAGCCAAAAGTGGCCCACATATTAAAATATGTGTATGGCCCACATGTCTCAGTGCTGATCTGGGCCATTTCTGGCAAAGTTGTGGCATTGCTAGTGCTGGTAAACCGCATGTGAGCCAAAAGGGGCCCACATATTAAAATATGCATATGGCCCACATGTCTCAGTGCTGATCTATGTGCGTCGCAAATAAATGACCAATGTGGCCCAGATCCGGGCCATGTTAAATTTGCTATCTGGGTCGAGCTTCAAGTACAGCTCCACTTGACCCACCGTCCCTCAAGATGCATAGAAGACAAGCGACAAGACTCTTCTCTGTCCTGGCACCCAGATGGTGGAACGAACTTCCATTGGCTGTACGAACAGCAGACACTGTCACAGTCTTCAAACACAGACTGAAGACCACCTTCTCTTTGTGAAGCACTTATAAGCACTAATCTACTAAAGTATTGGAATGAATCATATTTGCACTTATGCAGCTGCACTTAACTCTATCTTCTAGGAGCACTGGCTCTTATACAGTATGTGGTCTTGTATTTATTCTCTTCTCTGTAGGTGTTCCAGTCTTGCTAGGTATTACACTTATACTGTATGTAGTCTTGTATTTATTCTCTTCTCTGTAGGTGTTCCAGTCTTGCTAGGTATTACACTTATACTGTATGTAGTGTATTTATTCTCTTCTCTGTAGGTGTTCCAGTCTTGCTAGGTATTACACTAATACTGTATGTAGTGTATTTATTCTCTTCTCTGTAGGTGTTCCAGTCTTGTTAGGTATTACACTTATACTGTATGTAGTCTTGTATTTATTCTCTTCTCTGTAGGTGTTCCAGTCTTGTTAGGTATTACACTTATACTGTATGTAGTCTTGTATTTATTCTCTTCTCTGTAGGTGTTCCAGTCTTGTTAGGTATTACACTTATACTGTATGTAGTCTTGTATTTATTCTCTTCTCTGTAGGTGTTCCAGTCTTGCTAGGTATTACACTTATACTGTATGTAGTGTATTTATTCTCTTCTCTGTAGGTGTTCCAGTCTTGCTAGGTATTACACTTATACTGTATGTAGTCTTGTATTTATTCTCTTCTCTGTAGGTGTTCCAGTCTTGCAAGGTGCTGCACTTATACTGAGTCTAACCTTATATGTTGTTGTCTTCTTTCTAGGTATCAGCACTGGCACTTGTTTATGGCAGTGTTTGAGCACAAAAGTAGTTTGGACTTAACCCTGTTTGTACTAGATAGAGATACATACTCCTTACACAAAGCACTGTTGTAAGTCGCTCTGGATAAGCGCGTCTGCTAAATTCTTTAAATGTAAATATAAGTAAGTAGCATGAGCTGTGATCCACCCAACCTACCACCTTCAATTATGAGACAAATGTTTATTATTATATTCCATTACAAACAAAACAATTGGGATAAATAAATTCGGTTCAGTTTGTGGTCCCCCTCCTCGTGGACCTCCAGCCAGTCCACTTTATGGTTGTTCTGGCCAAATATTTAGCATTTACGAATGTACCGTCATGTATTCTGAGATAACTAATCTTATATAAACTTATTTTTGAACAGTCAGTGAATTGTATCTACTAAGCAGTTATTATAACAAGATGAAAGCTATACAGCACATGTCCGTAGGTGTGAGGTTTCAGTGTCCTCGACTGAGCAATGTGTGGAATCCTTTTCTATTCAGACTTAACAAGAAGAGGTGTACATTCCTGTGCTTGCCTGTGGGGGACTGCCGGGAATTCTCATTGATATACCGCTACATTGCGTGTAACCCTCTAAGCACGGATGAAGGTGATTGTGTGATAAAGTCATAACAACCTGGCCTGGCTGAGAGGGTGATAGATACACCATAAACAAGAGATTCTTTCAAAATTCATCTTTCCTAGTAGTTAGTTTTCTCTAATAACGGCCTCCGCTGTTTACAGTGACATTTACTGTGTGTGGTGTAATTTTGTAGTTGGTTGGTGAACACGGCAAACCATAACACCAGCTTCAATGCAGCCATTAGTGTGATTTATGAGAGTTATTAGTGGAAGTGCTCGGGCATATTCGGAAGAGAGGTGCGCGTTAAAGACCAGCTTATCTCCATTTCTCCTTCAAAGCTGTGAACTTCTGGTGGAAGTAGACAAACGGAAGAGATGGCTGCAGGGCGTTTGAGCTGTGTGCTGTAGTCACGCACAAGCACTTCATCATTGGGGTGACTTCAGACAAATGCTGCCGAAACAAGGAGAGCTCACCGCTTTGCGTGCGACTGACAGGACACACACACACACACACACACACACACACACACACACACACACACACACACACACACTCACACTTACCTCTTTGCTTTTACTGGTGTGGTGGAAGTTTTAAGATGTGAATAACTATATTCATTTTATTGAAGTTCAAAACCCACTGCATGTTTACTGTGTGGTATTATATGAGTTTGAGGTGGTTTTGAACTGTGAAAATACTTTATGATCTAAATTGTACGTTCTCACAACCCCGCGCTCTGCAGGAGCCAGTAGACCATCTGGCATATACCATTACACTCTCACACCATTGCAGGAGTCCTGGAGATCACAGAGCACCACATGCAGAGTGTATGGTCAAAACATGATTCCTATAGGCGTTGCATGGACCATCAAAAGAGGATGGACTTTGGGGGAAACTATATAAAGGGGAGCCGTGCACGCTTGTAGCTCTCCTGCTGATGAGAAACTTTGCAGATTAAACAACATTCTTTATTCCTAAGGCATTTGGTTTGGTGATTTATTCTGTATTTTTTTTTATTCTTCATTGACATAGGTAGCCTCTGTTCAGCGTTCAATACTGTCAATTTATTTCTAATTAAAAGTCATAAATGTCTATGTTTTTTACCAGCTGAGCAAAATAGATTAATATAAAAACAATTCATATATCCCTTAAACATGCTGTCTACTGAGGAGCCTTATTTTGGCCTGATTGTAAAGAAGTATCGAACTCTTCCTCAGCCACTAAGACAATCCCATGAAGCAACACAGACAAATCTACGAGCAGTGAAGTGGTTTTAAAATGTTAGTTATTTTGATTCTCTCTGTTTTAATGTGTTTCTTGTCATATAATCACACAAAACAGTATTTTATTAACAACTCTGTTACGAGTTGTTGACCATTTAGCAGTTTTATACTGGAGCTATTAGCATTTATGCTAGCGGATTTTTAAGCCTTGGGCTATTGTTTTGGCTAGCCGGCTGGTAACTTAGCAACCAGCTAAACCACCGGCCGCGTGCTGCAGTGGGCGGGAACAAGCCGTGACACAGTCTCTCTCTAACTAGAGCGTCTCAGTAATCTGTTTTATGAGGAGAGATGAGGAGAAATCGCTGCTACTTAAAAAGCTGCCTACCTAGACAGCCTACTTAGACACTCACTAGGGTTTGAGACAGACCCCATGACCCGATTGTAAAGAAGTATCAAACGCTTCCTCAGCAAGCCCATGACACAAGGCAGGCTAATCTACGAGCAGTGAAGTGGTTTTAAAATGTGAGTTATTTTGATTTTCTCTGGTGTTTTACTGTGTTTCTTGTAATATAATCACACAAAACAGTATTTTATGATCAACTCTGTAACGAGTCGTTCACCAGTTTGCAGTGTTATACTCGAGCCATTAGCATTTATGCTAGCGGATTCTTATGCCTTGGACTGTTGTTTTGGATAGCCGGCTGGTAGCTTAGCTTACCAGCTAAACCATTGGTCGTGCTGCAGTGGACAGAAAGAAGCCGTGACACAGTCTCTCTCTAACTAGAGCGTCTCAGTAATCTGTTTTATGAGGAGAGATGTCAGACAGATCACTCCTACTTAGCGGCGGCTTTGGGCATGCGCAGTGAGTGTAGTGGGGTCGTGGAGCGGAGTGGGTCTGTTTGACTGTGAGACTGAGCACTGTGAGTGTAGTGGGTCGTGTAGTAGTGAGGGTCTGTCTGACTGTAAGACTGAGCACTGTGAGTGTTGGGGGTCGTGGAGTGGTGAGGGTCTGCTCTGACTGTGAGACTAAGCACTGTGAGTGTTGTGGGACGGGGCTCATGGCAGTAACTGAAGATAATGTGTGTTCATCTCAGAGTCTCCAAGATGACCCAGATGACCAGATGACTCACTATATCAAGGGACGTTATGAAGTTTTGCGACCGCAGCGCAATGCGCTGTCCCATGATTCAGCTGGAGCTGCGGAGGCATTTGAAGCTAAGGGAGAAAAACGGTGGAAAGTAGGAAGTCAGCTGAGTTACTGCTAGTGTGCTGCTGCTGCTGCTATAGAGGTTAGTGGTAATTACATGTCTTCAGAAGCAAAAAAATATTTAACTCCTGGATTTAAGTTCTGCGCGCTACATCGTCTGAGTGTGGATTCACAACACATGGCAAAAAAGCAGGTCAGTACCACAAGCAAGTATCAAAATAATGTCTGTAAATGTAGCTTTTAATGAATAGCGGGACTTTTACAGTCATGGTCTGACATCTTACGTCGGTCAGATAGTAGGCATAATGCACCAAAGGTTGTTTGGATACTAAACACACACACTGAAAGAGCCGACGGCTTCACCAGGAGAGATGTGTGCACTGGGTCTAGTCTAGCATATAGTGTCTAAGTTGGCAATTTCCAAAGCAGCCAACATCTTCCTGGCAGCAAAATCCCAGTATACACTTCCACATCGGTGATGCCTTAACACAAGGATTCACCCATGCCGTGGGCACTGAAGCCCCAAACACCATGACTGATGTTGGCTTTTGCACCTTTTGCTGAAAAACATTTGCATGGTCACTTTGGTCTTGAGCATGTAGAACCCAACATCCATGTTCTTCCCCCATAATCTCAGACCACCACATACATTTCCACTGTCTTTCAGACTTTCTGAAATGAGCCTGGGCCCAAAGAACTCGGCGGCATTTACACATAGAGTTGATGTATGACTGTTTCTGTGTGGAACAGAGTTTCAGGCTACATTTCTTGATGCAGTGGTAGACGGTATTAAGTAGCAGTAGCTACGTATAACACGGTATCATGATGATTTCTCATACAGTGCAGTCTGAGGGCTCAAAGGTCAAGCATAGACTGAGGTTTCTTCAGATTCTCTGAATATGTTTATCATTATTATGTACAGTAGATGGTAAAATATCTAAATTCTTTGCAGCTTTGTACTGAACAATGTTCTTACTACTGAAGTATCAAAGTATTTACTATTGACTTTCATAAGGTTAAGTATAAAGTGATGAACTATAACCCATTTTACCTGTAAGACAGAGCATTTGCTGGGAGCTTCTTTTATTCCCAGTCATGATCCCCTCACCTGTTGGCTTATTGTGAAATGTTTAAAAAACTTGTAATTTGAATGTTCTATAAATGCTTCACCGCTTACAAAATGCCATTATGTAGGTCAGGAAAAACATTAAAAGTCACTTCTTTGTACTTTTTAAAAGGTTTAGGAAACTCTGCAAATCATAAAATCCTCTTTGTATTCAATTTTATAAAATGTCCTCAGTCGATATGGACCTGTACATGGTTTTCTTTCCATAAAATCTGTCACTACTGCTCAACTAACTGTTTCCCCCGTGAGAGGATCAAATGTGCTACTCAGAGCCTGAGGTGTTCTTACCCCCATGCGGGAGTCACTGGGTTTAGTGCAGGCCCCAAAGCCATGAGCCTTGTCTCCACTCACATCCCCACTCCCCTTGTTATGATACAAAGAACCCCGTGATTCCAAATGTCAGCTTGTTCCGGAGCAACGCTCCTTCACCCCCAGAAAAAAAGCCCCTCCAGTTCCCTATACAAAAGACCTCAAAAACGCTAAAGCAAATGAAATGAAAAGGAGAGCGATGCTAATGAGTATTTCAAGTATCCTAATGACCTTGCGGATTAACTGCCAATTGAGGTACCTCTATCAGTCCCTTCTGCTTTTTTTGTTGTCTGGCCAACTGTTGCAGAGGCCCTTGCCAAAGCGTAGTCAGTAGCCCGTGAAGGCGTCTCGCACTTTGGGACACTAAAAGGGCATTTTTCCCTGGAATTCCGAACCAGCGTCCATGTCGGAGTTTGGGTTTTTTTTGTTTCAGTTTTTTTGGGGAGGGTAAAGCAAAGACATGGGAAAGAATGGGAGCACAGCCATCGCATGAGTGCGCTTTCACTTCAACACGCCAACGGCTAACCCCCTTTTCCCATCATGCATGCTCTTTTCCCATCTATTCACCTCACTGCCATTGTCATCTATGAACATCGAGTCCATAGCATAATGATGGCATTTAATAAAGTGAGGCACTTATGAGGACTTATGTGTTTGAGTTGGACTCTGCTCAGTATTTAGCCTACAAAAAATAATATATGGAAATAAAACACATCATAAACACAATAAAAGGGGCCAAACAACTGGCTAACTCATCGCTGCCAAAAGAAAAACATGTAGCTAGATTTTTGCCCATTTTTATTTTCCATCATTTGAATGCAGCAGCAGCCAAGAATAACAAAAGAATAAACAAAGCAAAATCATTAGGAGAGTTGGTCCCTGGACCCCTAAATTCGAACATCTTCAAATCTTGCAGTTACCTTCAATCTGCCTTCAATCTCAATTTTTGTTGATTTTTATTTTTTATAAATCGTCTGAAAATTTCATAATGAATGGACCAACAGAAACGCCCCAAAATAGCTTGGAAATAATTCTGGTTCCATTGACTTACATTAAAAACAAAGACAGTTTTTGGCCTCACCTGTAAAGCTACCATTTTGGAGATTGCCTGTTTTTCTTTAGGCAGGGATAAACTGTATCATCAAAAGAGCCTGGTCCAACTCCATAAATGTAATCTCAGCACAAGAGCTATCACCTATAATAGTAAGCAACTAGCCAGACTTCAGCCACAGTGCTGTTTTCTTTTAACCTCAGTTAACAAGATGCCTGCTCATTAACCCTTGCAGATGCATGAATATTATTATTTCCGGATGGAGAAGATGTTCTTGATACACATATAATTTTTATTACTTTCCTTTTAGGAATATAACAGGTATAGTTCCTGCAGCCTTTTCCTTTCATCCACTCCAAACCACGTCCGCTATGGGCTGTACTAAACTAAAGCAAATCCAAAAATCTCATCCTATTGACCCCCCAGAAACATAGCGCTTCTCAACCAGTCTGAGCAAACTCGATCTTTACATGTAAGAGGAGTTGAGCTCTTAACCCCTGTGTTTACCCAGCCCCCCCTGCTAGAGGCCAGAGGTCAGCTAGAGCTCAAAGGGAAATGCTGCTCCCTCAATCTGCAGCCCAGCTATACTGTTTTCACAAGCAGGTAATGATGATTGACAGCCATGCATGAGCGGCAGGAGCCTGCATAGGAGCTAGTCACGCAAGGCCTGCTCTGCTGAAGAGGAAGGAACTGGAGGGAAACTTGTGCGTTGTGTTACCTGTTTTTTCTTTCTTGTGTCATTTTTGATGCAACATAAATAAAGAGGTACTTAGTTTATTGTTACTGTTCTGAGTTTCAGTTTTAAAAAACAGAGGATTTAAGTTATATATAATATATATAGATATATAGTTAAGTTGTATATTAACTGTGACCACTGTCTTTGTTTGTATCTGATCGAGCTCATAGATTAAATTTCTTTATCTGTTTCTGTATGTTGGATAACTTTGTATATCCAGACGGATACTGTGCTGTGAATGAAACCCAGTTCCGGCCTGCCTAAATTTCTCTTCTCAGGCAGAGACAGAAGGAATATTCACTAGTGGCTGTTTATGTCAGTTTATGTCAGTTTATTTGTACTACAACATTTTCAAGACTCATATTGATGGTATTAACATTCCACTTTGGTTAATCTGTACGGTACTTCATTAGTGTTTGTTTTAAGTTAAGTTGAACAGAGCAGTACAATCAGAATAAACCATGTCAGGTTTGTAAGACGTTGCTTTAGTATAAAGGAGCAGCGCTCATTGTGCATATCAGTTATTTTGCTGCATTTTTATTGTGGGGTACATCACGAAGAGGTCAGCAGTCCATCGCACAGCCAACGCACACCTAGAGACAATGACCGATCAACCTAACATGCATGTGTTTGGACTGTGAACTCTCCACACTTCACATTCAACACTTCCACAGAGAATGGCCCCGACTACACTACCTACATAAATATATATACAAAACAGCAACTTTACAGGAGAGGCCAAAATATTTTGGCTTTCACTATAAGTTAATGTTAAGAGGTTTTATTTCAAGGGACTTTGATATATATATATATATATATATATATATATATATATATATAATTTTGCATTCAAGTAATAGCTTCACAACTAGTTTAACTTATTATATATATATATATATTATATATATTTATATTATTTATATTATTATATATATATATTTTTTACTTTCACTGTAAGTTTATATAAAAATATATATTTGCATTCAAATGAAATTATGATACATTAACTTTGTTAATGCAAACTTAAATACATTAATATAGGACATATTTGGAAAATATTGTGATTTGATAGAATGCATTATTAAAAAGTTCTCCAATGCTTGAAATTCACTGCTTTCCCAGGTATTTAATACCAGCTTCTGGACAAGTATGTTGTACTGCTGCTTAGTCATATATGGATATCTGACCTTACAGGGTTGTAAATGTAATACAGAACATGTGCTTGTATTCAGAGAGAGTACACTAGTAATACATACATAGCATTAGTAAAGATTTGTTTCTGTGGCAAATTGTGGGTCTTTCAAACTGCATTATTTGTGAATGCAGTTGTCTGTTTTGCTGTCCCTTTATTAAATTGTGCATCCTTTTGTAATAAGTGTATCAGTAAGTTAGTTGCATGTACTGAACGTATAGAGAACATTCATATGTGGTAATAGTATGTGCTTATTGTGTGCCTTTTTGATGTTTATATGTGTGCAGTCTCTAGATTGTTTGTTTATGTCCTGGTGTGTATTTAAAGGACATTGCGTGACAAATTGACGGAAGAATGTGGAGAAATCCCCTCTTACACAGACAGCGAAAATTCCCTGCAGCTAATCATTTCTAGAGCACAGCGTGTTCAGAGAGTATTGTTTCACAGAGGAATTTGTATCATTTCCTTTGGGCTTCTTTGTTGCTGCTAATATGCCTTTCATGCTCTATCAGATGTGTCAGCAGAGCTGGTTACGGGGGGCTCAGCAACATATCAGAGAATTATGGATTCAGAGTGAGCTTACGTGATTACGTCATTGTCTATTCGGGCTGTTTCTGTTTTAGTGCTGCTGGTTTCGTTATTGTGAGTTTGTTCCTGAAGTTGAGTCTTTCTGTGTAGTCAGTCATGCTGGTGTCCCCCCACACAGGCCTGATTCGGAGTATTCTTTGGTACCAGTGCTAGTTTAAAGTGACCCTGCCAGGTGAACACAGTCCCAAAACAAATCTGCACGCATGCACGCACTATCACTAGCGCCTGGCATGATCCCAGCATTCCCAGCATTCCCAGTGAAAACAAGCTACTTCCTCTCCACCCACATCCCCTTTCACCAGGGAGATAAATAGATGGCTTCTGGAGGGCAATGGGAAGTCTGGCTCCAAAAAAAAAAAAAAAAGGCACAGGGAGTCGAGGAAGGGGGAGGAAAACACGTCTGAGGAGACGAAGGGGATTTTGGGAGGTCTGTGTCCAAATGAGAACATTTTGCCAGCAGTCATTCATCAATACCTAATGAGATTGTGTCTGGCCTGTCAGGAATATCGTGTGACTAGCCAAGGGAAAAAAAGACAGTTGTTATATTCGGTGTTATATGACTTCATGGAAGACTTGACTTGTGGCACTGATGTATTTCTGAATGTGGCTCGAAGCTGACTGTGGTGCAAAATCCTTGCACCTATTTTATTTGATTTAATTATGGTTTAAAAACTATATTGTTATATTGCTTTCTGCTAGATCTTTGCACTTTTTAAACTATCAGCTTCTTTCCAACTTCAGATTGTCTGGTCTGATTGTGAGTTCAGGCTTGTATAAAGCTTTATGATTGGATGCACAGATTTTTCCCATAGAGAATGTATAGGAAAAATGCATGCTGATTTAAGGGACTTCTGCTCGACTGACAGACAACCGTTTCACATACACTGACACAGGGCTGACCCCTGACTAAGACTGCAGTTATGATTTGACCTGCACTCGTCTGTTTGTTGTTTTTTTCATCCCTCCTTTCCCACCCCCATAGAGTCATATTCATTTTTGGACACACCCAAACATCATGGGTACAGCCACCAAACTGCATGTGCTCACTTAGTGCAGATCCCCAAGTACCAATTCTCAGACTTACTGACCCGCTCTCTTCTATTTGTCCCTCTTCTTATTCATCCCTTGTTCCTCCCATAGACTCTTATTCATTTCCAGCCGAACCCAAACATCATGGTTTCGTTTTACCCACAGCTTCAAAACTGCATGGACTCACTCAGGGCAGGTCAACAAACACACTGACCCACGCTTCTCCACACGTCATTTGTTCATCCCTCGTTCCTCACACTGCTTAATCTGCACAACCGTCCTGCTGTGCAAACCTTTTTTTTTCTTTTTTCTTTTATTAATGACAGCCTTTATATTGCATGAATATCTCGTAAACACAGACAGTCCATAATAAAAAGAACAACACTTTACATTAATGTGTGATTAATGTGATTCGCCTGTGAAGTTCTTGTTTTAGAAAAGGTTTTGCTATGAAAGTCTTTTGCTCTTAGAACACAACCAAATACAGTACTGTGCAAAACGTTTGAGACATTATCATATATTTAAAAAGCTATATTTTTTTACACAGGAAGCTTTTATTTATTCAAAACACTTTTATTTTTTTAATATTTAAACAGTATTAATACTGTAAGTAGTGCTTTTACATACGTCCGTGTGTTTATGTAACCCTTTTCAAGCTTCTACTTGTAGAAACAACCCAGTATTATTTACAGTTCTCATCTAATACCTGCTTTGACTGCTCAGTACTTCATTAAGCTAAATCAAGATTGCTGCTGAAAGAACTGAATACATTCATACAATGTCTGGGGCGTCCAGGAGAAATCTGGAACTACACTTTGTTCTTCAATCTGGAGCTCAAGATATGATCTACTTCTCTTACAATAAGATATTCAGGTTACTTTGCATTGTATGTATGATTCTAACTAGTGAAAATACACTTACTGCTAAGATAAAGGCTATTAAACAATAAGCTTAGGTGCTTCAGACTTTTGCACAGCAGGGTGTGTCTCTTATGTTATATCATGTTTGTGGCATTCCTATATACTCTAATACTAAATCTATTTGAATTAAAACACTTTACTCCTCATGTCCCATCAGGAAAAGCCTGCTCACTGCTTGATGCACTTATCATAACTACAGCTGCAGGTAACCTGAGCAAAACCTAAGCACCACTAATGAAGGTTCGGCTTGGCTGCCTTTAAAATCCTCCTAATAAGCCTGAAGTGTGGGAGAAACAGCAGCGCAGGCTCACACACATAAAGGGCAAACAGACAGGAAGGAGACAAGAGAGCCTGAACTGCTCAAGCACAACGCTCCCCCTGTGTTGCCACAACACGGCAAGGGTGTCACAGCTCCTCAGGCTGAGGTCACTGAGTGAATATAGCATTGTACATGGAAGACAGATGTCATATATGATTTGGAGTGACAGGGGTAAGAAGGGTAACCCCAACCTGTTGCTACTCAAGATGGCCCAACTAACATTAAAGGTGTAAATATAATTTTTGCTGTTTATATGAGATTATGGAGATACATGTCAGCAAGTGTTTGTTTTTTTTATCATTCTATCATTGTCAGTATCATGTTCTTTCTTTTAAAGTTAATTATTAAGCCATCTTCCATAAAACTTGTAAACCTTATTTATACTTACAACTTATTTCATTAATTCATTAGTTAATTAAGTATAAGACAGAGATTTCTAGTGCTTGTGTGTTTTAAGAATTTGTACTCATTCCTCGGTAAGAAGGAAAATTCTTACTAGGGTTCAGAAAAGCTTGGTCAATCAAGAACATTTCCCCTTTTCAACTGATTAAGCAACTACACACAGCTGGCCAAAAAAAACTACTAGGCATCCAGTTGTCCAGGTATATCTGGTGGGGATACTATTTATAAAATTAGCTTTAATCCTATATGGTCAGTAGGGGTGTAAGAAAATATATAAATATTGAATATCGGGATATTATGTTTCGTGATACTGTATCGATTCTAAAAAACACAGTATTGATAAACAGATTCCTGGCAGACAGTGAATCATTGTGTGTTGTGTTTAAACCTCTGACCACTAGAGGTTCAGCTCCACAAGGCGCAGCACAAGGGCGCAATGCTATTGTAAGCATTGGCAAACCTGTTCATACAGTGGTGTGTTTTAATAGTAGGATTTTAAAATGTCAATATATAACTTTGCTTTCAATATTGCAATATATTGTGATATATAGAATTGTGACCACTGTATCACAATACGTATTGTATCGCCATGTTCTTGCCAATACACAGCTCTAATGGTCAGGCGATACAGTTTACGTAAATGTAGTGTACTGGAGTCCAGTTACACATAAATTGTACTAAATATTTCTTTTTAAAAGCTTTGGAAACTGAATGTTTGTAGTAATTAGAGGTATATACTTGTTTCTTTTAAACCATGGGTGCAGGTTTGCATAAGGACATAGGGACAGGTCCCTACCAAGATTTGAGCAAAATCTTTTGTATTACGACTGTATATAAGAGCATTCAGACGTGTCAATCAGAAGCTCCATCTCCAAGATTATTTAAGCATGCTGGCATTTAATAGGTTAAAATGTACAGGCTCTGAAGGTAACGTCACATGCAAATAACACACTGAGCTGGACTTCTCAGCACACAGTGGCATGTTTTGTGCTTTGTACATACCATGATTCCAAAAAAGATGGAGGACATCACCAGCTTTTTCACCACCCAGAGCATAAGTAGTAGGTAGTAAACTAACTGGTCAGTAGCCACATTTACAATGAGGAGTTGTAAATAACAGAATCACTAGCCATTCCACTGTAAAAAATAATCTTAACTGGTTAACTGGTTTAACTGGGGTTGATTGTAGGAATAAACATTACATAAGTTTATAACCTTAAGATCTGGATTTTAGGCTAGATATCCCATGAAAATGATTAATGATTGAGTTTGAATGCACCACAGGAAACAAATAGGCAGGCTAGAGAAGTAGACCAGACTGATAAAGAAACTAGTGCATCTTCAGGATTTCAGGTGAGGTCCTAATTATGGAGGAATCAACAACAAAGTTAGTCGTAGGATGTTCAGCAAATATAATCTTTGAAAGGCGACTTATTGGTTTAATTTTTTGGATTCATAAGATCACATTTAACACTCAATTTCACCCTCATAAATAAACAATGAATCATATGTTTGGGTATGTTTTATCAGCGCATCATTTTATTATACATAGAAAAAATTTGAAAGAAACAGAACAAAGAGTTGATGCTTGATGGAAACTTTTTTCATTAACAAATGATTTACTTTTGAGTAGTTAACTTTCACTTAGACTTTGATTAGTTACTGAGCTCGCTTTTGTCTTATAATTTAGATCTTATATGTTAAAAAGCTATTTGTTGGTTAGCAATATATAAACAAAATGGGGGCATTAAGAGATGATAGAGTTGTGTGCTCACCAGTGTTGAGAAGCAACAAAAATGTACAGTACATGAGCAATTTTTAATCCCCAAGGAACAAACAGTGCAAAGGCCAAGCTACATGATCCTCATCCAAAGTTTTAAAGATAAACTGCATTCACATTTCTAATTGAAATATTTTTCATAACCTATTTCAAAATATAAAACTTAAAAAAAAAATCCAGGGCATGTAGAATCAGTGCTAATTGCTATTTGCAGTTGAAAATCGTCACCATTCAAAGAAAAACTCTACAAAATAGCAAATTTACAGTAGAGACAAGAATGTTCTTTACTTTTTATGTAAGTTAATATAAAGGGGTTGTATTCCATGTGATTTTGGACTATATATATATATATATATATATATATATATATATATATATATATATATATATATATATATTTGTGTGTGTGTGTGTGTGTCCTGTAAAAGGTTTTTGATAAATGAACCAATAGAAATGCTCCAAAGTCCCTTGAAATAAAACCTCTTTATATTAACTTACCTTAAAAGTGAAGAACATTTTTGGCCTCTCCTGTAAACATTCTATTTTAAATATATGTGTAGTCACTGTCAGGCGGCACAGTGGTGTAGTGGTTAGTACAGTGGTGTAGTGGTTAGTACGGTGGTGTAGTGGTTAGTGCGGTGGTGTAGTGGTTAGTGCGGTGGTGTAGTGGTTAGTACGGTGGTGTAGTGGTTAGTACGGTGGTGTAGTGGTTAGTGCGGTGGTGTAGTGGTTAGTACGGTGGTGTAGTGGTTAGCACGGTGGTGTAGTGGTTAGCATGGTGGTGTAGTGGTTAGTGCAGTGGTGTAGTGGTTAGTATGGTGGTGTAGTGGTTAGTGCGGTGGTGTAGTGGTTAGTACGGTGGTGTAGTGGTTAGTACGGTGGTGTAGTGGTTAGTACGGTGGTGTAGAGGTTAGCACAGTGGTGTAGTGGTTAGTACGGTGGTGTAGAGGTCAGTACGGTGGTGTAGTGGTCAGTACGGTGGTGTAGTGGTTAGTACGGTGGTGTAGAGGTTAGCACGGTGGTGTAGTGGTTAGTACGGTGGTGTAGAGGTTAGTACGGTGGTGTAGAGGTCAGTACGGTGGTGTAGTGGTCAGTACGGTGGTGTAGTGGTTAGTACGGTGGTGTAGAGGTCAGTACGGTGGTGTAGTGGTCAGTACGGTGGTGTAGTGGTTAGTACGGTGGTGTAGAGGTTAGCACGGTGGTGTAGAGGTTAGTACGGTGGTGTAGAGGTTAGTACGGTGGTGTAGTGGTTAGTACGGTGGTGTAGTGGTCAGCACGGTGGTGTAGTGGTCAGCCCTGTCGTCTCACATTAAGATGATCTGGGTTGGATTCCCGGTCCGGGCTGTTCTGTTTTGGAGTTTGCATGTTCTCCCCGTGCTTGAGTGGGTATTCTCCTTGTACTCCGGTTTCCTCCCACAGTCCAAACACATGCATGTTAGGTTGATCACTCACTCATAGGTGTGAATGTGTGTTGGCCATGCGATAAACTGGTGACCACGATTAGTGTGATGAAGCTAGTTACACTACCGCTCAAAAGTTTAGGATCACTTTAGAATTGAATTTCATGCAGTTCCTGCAATTTTCATGCAGTTCACAAACAGTCTTGTCCATTTCACAATTAATTTAAGTGTATCAGATGATTTTTATTATTTTATTATTGTTTTATTTTATTTTATTTTTTAATTAAAGCCTATTTTTGTATAGAGGTTTATTTTGCATATAGTCCTATTATCAGCAATTCTCAGTCCTCTGTCTAAATCTCCTGGTACGGCCGCCAATCCAAGTTAAGGATGTTATTGGGCTAATTGGTTGTTAGGACACTCTTGCTCAATTGTGATGCACAGCTGAAAAACATTCTACTAATAAGTGAGTATAAAAGGGAACAACATTCTAGGTTAGTTTAGTATCTGAAGCATTAGCAGTTGATGGCTTGCTGACCGACTCAAAATGGCCAGAAAGAAACAACTTTCTTTAGAGACCCGTCAGTCCATTGTTGTGTTAAGGAAGTAGGACTACTCCATTAAAAACAAGACAATTTCACTGTGATCCCAAACTTTTGAGCGGTAGTGTATGTTCTCTAACTGAAGATACTCCGCCAGTCTAGAAACTGGCAGAGTATCTCGAAAATTATTTATTTATTTAGTTAGTTAGTCAGTGTATAGTCATCACAGAGATGCTTAGAGTTTGCTTCTTATGCTGTCGCCATCTTGCTTTTTCACTAACAGACTCCAAAAATTCCAGTATGTTTATGGATTAATGGATTTTAGAAGCAAACTATATATATAGTTTATGCAAGCCTATATTTTTTTTTTGCATTTTCCTCCAGGATCAGGGCAAATCTGTCATTGGAGAAAAAGTGAGAGGGAACATTCTTAAATGATCTAAAAAACTAATAAAATGTTTCCTTCCTGTACTGCACTAAGTGACCTCGCTACGTTCCTCCTTGGTGGTGCAGAATGGTCTCATGTTTAATGGAGATTTAGAATTGCGTGTTAATAATCTACTGAGCCCAAATACTCTATTAACACGTTTTACAGGAACACTGAGGCGTGAACCATGACCTCAGTGGTTTCAGGACTTTTTATGGATAAATTAGACGTATGCCTTGGGCAAGCTGTAGGAAAGGAAGGAAAAATGGAAAAGTCGCCTCCCATTTTCATTTGTCCTTGTGGAGTTTGGTTCATTCTGTTAACTGTTTAATAACTGCTAAGAAAAAGGCAGCTCACCATGCTGTCAGTCTCCCATTAGCTGTACGCAGCAGTCAGAATATACTGATACATATTTCGCCAGCAGAACATCCGAGTGGATTTAAAATAGTCTTTGTTCGATAATGTAAGCAATGTAATGTAAGCACGAACAGAAATGTTTCCCTAGTTTTTGGCGGGGAGACTAAGTGAGTGGAGCATAGCCGCGTTGTTTTGCCTTTCTTAGCTGTAAGGCCCCGAAGAGAACTATGCTCTGATAATTCCAATAGATCTCTAATTAGATTTATAATTTGTTTTGTCAGTCCGTGGGTTCTCCCGCAGCCCTCTCTTGTGTTCCCTGGGAGCTCTCAATGGGGGGGAAGAGAAACACAGCTGCCCCTTAGCAGCCCACCAACACGGAAAGAGCAGCCTTTATTCACCCTAAACTCAGCTCTGACAGTTTTAGCCCCGTTAGACAGCCTGTTGACAGTTCTAGACAAGAAACACATTTAAACAGAGTTTTTATTCTGTAACTTCATCGTTTAACACTTTCATGTAACACGTACAGCCAGTTTGAGATGTTCTAACTGAAACATGCTGCTCTGCATCTCTTACCTGCTGAAGAGTAGTGCGCTGGTCTCAGGTCAGTCTGCTCCTGCCAGGCCGTTGCCAGGGTGGTATTTGGTTGCTGTTTCTGTGGTGAGGAATGAAAATAGTGAGGTGCTGCCATGGCTGTGGTATTGCAGTGGAGAGGTGAGGGGATGACCTGTCAGTCTGGATTAACTTCGCCTCACGGCACTTTGATGTGTGATGACAGGGCCGCCCTGGCCCCACACTCACTGTTGGCCTTGGCTTATGATCGTGCTCTTGTTTGGTAAGCGGTTGTGCGAGTTCATGTTTTTGAAATGTGTGTATGTATGTGCGTATTCATGTGTGTGTGTGTGTGTGTGTGTGTGTATACTTACATGATGCAGTCTAAGTGGACTGTTTAGAAACTGGTTGTTCTTGAATCTGCTTTGTGGCTCTCACACACACTTTAACACTTTAACACTTTAACACATTAACACATTAACACATTAACACATGCTTTATAGCAGCAGAAACAGGCAACAGTACTACAAAAATCAGGATTTCAGGAAAGAAGAAAGAGAAATAAACAACCCTGCAAATCCAGATAATATGATTGTAAACCTGCTTATATAAATATACCAGTTTAGAATGGAACCTTCTTATTTAACTAATGTATAGACCCAGCCTAAATAAGAAGAGCGAACTAAAGGATAGGCCTAAACTAACAAAGAGCTAACAAATGTGTAGTTAGCTCTTGTGAGTTAAGTTGGGCCTATGCATTAGTTAGCTCCTCTTAGTTAGGCTGGGTCTATACATTAGTCAGCACTTCTTTGTTAGTTTAGGCCTATGCATTAGTTAGCTCTTCCTAGTTAGGCTGGGTCTATACATTAGTTAGCTAGTCTTTGTTAGGGTAGGCCTATACATTAGATAGCTCTTCTTAGTTAAGATAAGCTCAATCACTAGTTAGCTCTTCTTTGTTAATTTAGGCCTATTCATTAGTTAGCCCTTCTTAGTTAGGCTGGGTCTATACATTAGTTAGCTCTTCTTAGTTAAGATAAGCCCAATCACTAGTTAGCTCTTCTTTGTTAATTTAAGCCTATTCATTAGTTAGCTCTTCTTAGTTAGGCTGGGTCTATACATTAGTTAGCTATTCTTTGTTAGGATTGGCCTATACATTAGTTAGCTTCTCTTAGTAAGGCTGGATCTATATATTAGTTAACTATTCTTTGTTAGGATAGGCCTACATATTAGTTAGCTCTTCTTAGTAAACTAATGTATAGGCCAAGCCAAACTAAGAAGAGCTAACTGATGTATAGGCCTAGCCTAACTAGGAAGAGCTAACTAATGTACAGGCCTTACCTCACTATGAGGAACTATGTATAGTTCTCCCCATGCTTGAGTGGGTTTCCTTCAGGTACTCTCAAACACATGCATGTTAGGTTGATAGCTCACTCTAAATTGCCCATAGAAAGTAAGTTTGTGTATGGGCTATGCGATGAACTGGCGACCGCCACCCCCAGTGACCCCAACTAGCGGGATAAAGCGGAAGATAATGGATGGATGGATATATGACTATATGACTATGATCATGTTGCTGCACAACTTACTAACAACACTAGAGTTGGGAGGCAGGAGGAGTGCTGGAGTGAGTTGATTGATGTTTACACTTTCCAAACCGTGGGGTTCAAACAAAGCAGTTACATTAGATGGCATAATAATAGACGACACTCTCTACAATGTACTGTTACACCTCCCGGATCGTCATTTTCTCAGTTTTGCACTGTGATGTCACAAAGTCACAACTCTTCTAGAGATTACAGCGTAAACATGGTTCTAAGTTTAAAGCTGTTAGGTTACAAAATTCTCTCAAAACGAGTTGTGTTACTACTGTTTTACATCTTCTTTTATTTGAATATCAATTATTTACTAAAAACATCAAATAATAAGGATTTGATATCAGGTTTTTGTTTGCTTGTTTATTTGTTTGTTTTTGACCATCTTCTCTTTTACAACTCTAACGCTGCCTCCACTGTCATATTCAGGGCTTTATAATGCACCACACATTTTTAGTAGGAGACTGAACACAGGTCAGGATCGTCCCCACACTCGTCAGCTCAGCAGAAGAGACTGTTGCTTTGTACTCTGGCAGCAGCAAAAAAGCTATTAATGGGCGGCAATGGATTTTATCTGCACTTGATTTAATTTCAGTGGAACTTTGGTTTGATCGTACATGTGGGGCTAAGTCAAGAACTACAGATGCCTGCAGAAGGGCTCGCCAGTCTATGGAGTCCTTACTAAGCAGTAGCCGGGATTGCTACTATTATTTATTTGATTATTTATTTATTAAACATTGATGTACTTTTGTATATTTGTAGAATCAGATTACAGGTACATCCATGAGAAAATAGATCTAACTAATGTATAGGCCTAACCTATTAGTGAAGAGCTAACTAATTTAAAGGCCTAACCCATCAGTGATGAGCTAACTAATGTATAGGCCTAACCTATCAGTGAAGAGCTAACTAATGTATAGGCCTAACCTATCAGTGATGAGCTAACTAATGTATAGGCCTAACCTATCAATGAAGAGCTAACTAATGTATAGGCCTAACCTATCAGTGATGAGCTAACTAATGTATAGGCCTAACCTATCAGTGATGAGCTAACTAATGTATAGGCCTAACCTATCAGTAAAGAACTAATTAATGTATAGACCTAACCTATCAGTGAAGAACTAACTAATGTATAGGCCTAACCTATCAGTAAAGAACTAATTAATGTATAGACCTAACCTATCAGTGAAGAGCTAACTAATGTATAGGCCTAACCTATCAGTTAAGAACTAATTAATGTATAGGCCTAGCCTAACTAAGAAGAGCTAACTAATGTGTAGGCCTAACTTAACTAAGAAGAGCTAACTAATGTATAGGCCTAACTTAACTAAGAAGAGCTAACTAATATATAGACTTAGTCTAACTAAGAAGAGTTAACTAATGTACATGTTTTTGTGGCTGCTGAAGCTGCTGTGGAGAGGTTAGGAAGCGTCTACAAATTACATCTCAAACGTGATCAACAATAGTTAAAGCATGTTGCACTAATAAAAAGCTATTTGCACAGTATGGCCTCCTAGGAGACACTATTGACGCCCATTCACAATCAGCGTAGTTAGAATGGCCTATTTATAACTATATTAATGAACTTTACTTTTTAAATGCTCATTAGTAACTCAAACTCTTCAACAGCTTCATAGATTTCCATTTATTGTCCTACTTGGTTTAGCATTTCTCTAAATGTGAGGTCGGTGATTGTTGGTTGGAGGCACAATATGTGCTTCTTCACACTTTTCTGAACAGCTGATTCTTAAACAGAAGTTCCTTTTTTGTTTAATTACATGACTTTTAAAAGACAAGTAATACAATTACATTACTTAATGTAGTGCTAATACTTGGATTAAGTTATAAGTTATATATATATATATATATATATATATATATATATATATATATATATATATATATATATATATATATATATATATATATATATATTTCTTTTTTTTCTTTTTTTTTTTTTTTACAGACTACATAACATATGCCATAAGACAATAAGCCAACAAGCCAGTCATATACTCTTGCAGTGTTGGGTGTTGAGAAACATTACTCTGAAACTGTCTGATTGATGCATTTCTAGCAAATCTCGTTTCATCCTTGCTCATAAAAGAGTGGGGCTTTCCTGAAAGCTCCCTTCATACCCGAGCATGATTAAATCACCTGTTTAAGATGTTTTTGGATGTTGCACAGTCTGAATTCCCCCTGACTCAACTGTTTTTGGAACATTTCGCAGGAGTCTTTTAGTTTTAGGATGAATGCATCTTTACAAAACAACAAACAACGTAGTTCATAAGATAAAACATTCAATACAATGTCTTAAACACAAGCCAATATATCAGTTCTGCCTGTTTGTATTGACACTGTATGTTTGTATACTGTATGTATATATATATTCAAGCTGTTACCCAACATGAAGAATGGACCAATAAGAATGCTCCAAAATCCTCTCTATATTAACTATTTATATGAATTCTCTTTATATTAACTCTTGGTGATCAGCTACATGGCGCACTGTAAGAGTCCATGGGCTCATACCTGCTCTTACCTCTAAACACTCAGGAAGATTTATGAATGGCATGAGCTCTTCTTGTGTTTCCATTGATAAAAGCTGTGCTTGTGAGACAGAGAGGCCTGGAGTGGTGAGGTGGTGTGGAGGGGGTGGGGTGTGCGGGTATGTGTCTTAGACAGGAAGATAGAGAAGGCGTGGGTGTGTGTGTGTGTGTATGTGGGTGTGTGTCAAAGAGAAAAGGTGCAGGTGTTTGTCCCGGACAGAAAGAGAGAGAGCGTGTGTGTGTGTGTGTGTGTAAGAGAATCAGAGGGGGTCTGTGTGTGCATGTAGGTGTTTTCATAAGTAGACCTGTTGCATTCTTTGTAGTTTACACTGACTTATGTAACCTGGTAATGGAATATGTGTCAGTGTGAATGGAGCATGCCAAACTGGATCGGCCAGGTGGGAAGTAAGAAACACGCTACTTCTCTGTAATCTTTTGTCTCTCGCACGCACACATGTACACCTCCTACATCGTCCCTTCACAACCTCTAAAACAGCGCTCGCGAGTCCTCTACACCATCACTGACACCGAGTTTAAGCTGGAGCTGATCTGTAATGCATTTATCGCACATCTAGAAAAGCACCAGAAATGTAAAGCAAACGCATCACTTAAATGCACCCGTCGCTTTCCTGACCTCGTTCATTTCATTAAGAAAATGGCCTAAATATTAAATACTAAGTAGCAATGCTTTGTATTCATGGTACATCTAGGCTGTTTAAAGAACTAAAAATGAGACACAACCAAAGCACTATAAAATGCATGATGGTGTGATTAAGTACATTTACATTTAAATTTACATTTACATTTACGGCATTTAGCAGATTAAGTGATTAAGTACATAATTGCACTTATAGATTACAACAACTTGTGTCATCAACACAACTAAACAAACTCAGACTCTTACTTAGTCAGACAAACTTACAAAATCAACAAAATGGAAAATCATTTGACTGGGAGGGTTTCAGTCTTTGCATACAACTATATTTTCTATGCATATATATATATATATATATATACACACACTTTATACTATTCAACATTACTGTGTCACTGTGTTGCATTCTAGCTCCAAGCTTCTCCTTAATAGGCCTAACATGGCCTGCATGCACTGCATACAGGGAGCTTATTATTATTATTATTATTATTATTATTATATGATCATGTACATTATAAGTATACATCAGTATCTGGCTGTAGATTTCAGATTCTTGGTTTTTAGTTCTCGTGTAGCTCAGCTGCTGTTTTGACATAATAGCAAGCAATGATAAAGTAAATCTCTTGTACATATAAACTGGATAAGTATATAAAATATATAAATGTAAATACCTCCAGTTAAACCATAATAGAAAATAAGTTAAATTCTCTACAGGGAATGAACCTAAAATGGCATATCAGCACATTTTAATGCACAGTATTTATTTATTTGCTTAATACGTTTTGAATAAAAAATCAAATAAAATGTAATCATGCATTAAAAACAAAACATTTGCATATGACTGTATGTTGAACTGTATTTTTGTATTTATTTAAATTATTTAAATTATCGCTTCACTAATTCTGACTTTTACATAACATACAATTATGTTGATTTTATCTGTGTATTGAAAGGAAGTCATATAATTATTGGACCAATAGAAATGCTCCAAACAACAACTCGCTGTCCTCCACTTACATCTACAATATTTCACAGGCGTTCTTATCCAAAGCGACTTACAGTTTACCTGTACACAGGTGATTAAGATAATGTTACAGTTTACCTGTATACAGGTAGGTGAAAGTAGTGTTAGGAGTCATACACAAGGACTCTTACTGGTATAGTATAAGGTGTTTACCCAGGTGGGGAATTGAACCCCAGTCTACAGCATGGAGCTCAGCAGTGTAGCTAACTACACTTTATCAACCACAGCTCCACTTAACCTTAAAAAAAATAAAAAAGTATATGAAGCTCAGCACTCATCTGTGTTTGTTTTTAAGGTTCCTCTTCCGTCTTTAATAAAGTTAAAGTCTGTATAGAGCCGTGTCAGCTCAAAGTCATGAATGGCATAAGCTTCAGAGTTGCTCTACATGATTGAATGGTTCTCAGTGAGAACTATTTTGGTCTTGTATACAACCTTTCTTCTGCTAAGGTATGTGCATTTTGAAAGGGCTGGTGGATTCAGTAGATGAACAGATATTCTCTGGTCACATGACAGACACTGCAGAGCTACTTTGAAGGTTCCACTTCTCAGCTTTGTTGTGGTTTCTTTGTCGGTGGACATGTATGGCTAGTAAGATGAGCCATTGTGCACCTATTGTTGCAGCACAGCTCTCGTGTGGAGTGACTCCACCCCAGCTGCTCCCTCTTCAACTGTCTTCTCACGAAAGACCCATGAAGGGGAGGGAGAGAGAGAGAGAGAGAGAGAGAGAGAGAGAGTAAAGGAAAGACAGAGTGCTGTGCATGAAAAAGGACAAAAAGGGAGGGAAGGAGGGAGTGTAGCCACTTTTTTTTCCATCAGGTGTCTCTAGCTTTTTCAAGCTCGCGTGCTTGTTATTCATGAGTCATGTTTTTTTCTATTCAAAACAATAAACTGTAAACAGAGTTTACAGAGTTAATATAAAGAGAGTTTATATAAAGAGTTAATATAAAGAGAATTCATATAAATAGTTTATATAGAGAAGATTTTGGAGCATTCCTATTGGTCCATTCTTCATGAAATCATTATACACTATGAGATACATGTGGGTTTATTCTTTTATTTATTATATTTTTTTATTATATATGATATTTTCATGCTCGAATACACTTCTATTATGATTTGGCCCTAATGCTTACTATGCTTGCTGCTTTGTGCCCCACAGATTATGCAATCTGCCCTCATGTCAAGGCTGAGAGGAGACAAACTATCCATCAAAAACTGAGAGTGAATCACAGCAAAGGTGTAAACTTGTCTTCTCTCCTCTCCAAGTTTGATTCCAGCAAATAGCAGCAATGTTTAGCAAATAAAAGCTGATGTGCCAGCTGGATAGTGTGTCTCTCTCTAGTCTGTCTGTCTCCCGCATTTACTGAGTCACGCGTAAATATGCATTCATACGTGCCTGCACGAAATGAAGCTGTGCACGGAAGCTCTTTGCAACCTCTGTGGAGGGCGGATCAGATGTTATATGGACACAGCCCTGATAGGCCTGCATGATTATAAAACATTATAAGACAGAGATGATCTCTTTTCTTAGTCAGGGTTTAGTTACAGCTCAAGACTAAAGTAAATGACCAAAGTAAAGTAATGAATTAACATTGATTACATATTGAGTTTGAATTGTTGATTAACTGGGCAAACTGGGCAATATGAATGTACATCTCTCATTGAAGTTACTATGTATAGCTTTTTGGAGCTTGATTACCTCCACTGACTATATATATTCCCCCTAATGACCCACATTCTCACTCCGTTACTGTGTCAAACAACATCGCATATCCTCCCCATATTTCATTCCTATTTATATTCCTACCGTTCATGCACAAACACCAAAGCCACCCAGAACTCCAGCCCAAGTCTTCTGAGTTCCTCCCTTGACTCATTTCCGATCTTCGTCCATGCTAGCAAAGTAAATATTAGACATCAAGTATTTAGCCAAGCTTTAGTATACATAGTATTTTATATTTGAAAATGTTTAAAAGGACATTTGGGGACAATCCCGGTTGGATTCCTGGTCCAGGCCGTTCTGTGTGGAGTTTGTATGTTCTCCTGGTGCTTGAGTGGGTTTCCTCCAGGTACTCCGGTTTCCACCCACAGTCCAAACACATGCATATTAGGTGGTTCACTCACTCTAAACTGGCCGTAGGTGTGAGTGTGTGTGTGTGTGTGTTGGCCATGCGATGGACTGGTGACCTGTCCATGGTGTACCCACCTTTGCCCAGTGACGCTGGGATTGACTCCAGGTTACCTGGGCCTGATGCAGCTGGTATTATTAATAGTATTTGTTATTTGTAACTGTTTTGTTCATGTCTGCTTCTTCCTAGATTGATTCTAAAGGTGGGGGAATTGCAGTTGGAGCATTGTGGTGTCAGATGAGACTGTGTGGCAATTGCAAATGCTTTTTCTAGCTCACAGGTCAGGTAGGAGGATTTGCAGGATTTTCTGTACTAAAATTCTGTACTAAAAAGTTGAACCGTGTGAGGCCTGGACAGCCCCACGCTTAAACAGAAGCTGAAATGGGAAACATTTCCCTAATGGCTGTGAGTTTACTGATTAAGATCTTAACAGCACAGGCCTAAATGTTTACTCTGCTCTGATCTGAGCAGCTTATTCTTAGTTTGACCTTTACTGTGGGCCTCGGGGTTTATTTACTATTTTCTTAGACCAGTGACGTTTGGAAAATATGCAAAGTATATCTTTTTACCAAATGCCCTTTAGTGAGCATGACGTGGAGCTGAGTTCTTAAGCTTGTTAGAAGTGGAATTGTCAGCTTTAATTTAACTATGACCAGGTAGCTAGAGAGTAGCATCATTTACCCAATACACTAATCCATCATTAATCACATTAATCTTAGATTATAACACCAACCATGTTAACAAAAAACATGGGCTGATTTTTAACTGAAGGTTTCCAGCAGATACAACAAAGACAACAGCAACTGACCAAGACACATAAAAAAATAATTATTTGGACAGTGATACAATCTTTATGATTTGGGCTCTCCATGCCACCATATTGGATTTGAAATCAAATAACTGGGATGCAGTTGAAGTGTAGACTTTTTTTTTTATTTAATTCAAGGGTTATCTTATGAAATATATATAAAAAGTTTAGGAATTCCAACCATTTTTCTACAAAGCCTCCTCATTTCAGGGGCTCAAAAGTAATTGGACAAATTAACATTACTGTAAATATAACGTTTTTAATACTTTGTTGAGAATCCTTCGCAGGCAACGACTGCCTAATATCTGGAACTCATGGACATCACCAAACACTGGGTTTCCTTCTTTGTGACGCTTTGCAAGGCCTTTACTGCAGTTGTCTTCAGTCGTTGCTTGTTTGAGAGTTTTCTACCTTAAGTTTTGTCTTAAGCAAGTGAAATGCATGCTTAATCAGTTTGAGATCTGATGTTTGACTCGACCATTGCAGAATATTCTACTTCTCCTATACATGCCTTCTTTATACGCAGTTATTATATGTAATGCTGATGAAGGTAAAATGGTGGCAAATCTTAAGAAAAAAAGTTTTCTTTAGAGATTATTTTGCCTTACAACAGGCTGCATGCATCTCTCTATCATTAATAATTTAGATAATGCTAATTATGGGCCCCTTTCTCACAAAAACTATCATAAATCAGAGTATTCATAAGCAGCTGCAGTTGGTGTGTTAAACACTGCTTGCTCATTTCCGGACCCCCAGTCAGGACCCCAACAGGACCTTCACAGAGCAGATATTATTTGGGCGGTGGGTCCAACCAACACCAACATTGGTAGTGTGTTAGTGTGTGTTGCGCTGGTGAGAGTGGATCAGACACAGCTGTGCTGCTGGAGTGTTTAAACGCCTCAGTGTCACTGCTGGACTGAGAATAGTCCACCAACCAGTAACATCCAGCCAACAGTGTCCTGTGGGAAGCATCCGTGACCACTGATGTGGGACTAGAGGATGACCCACACAAACTGTGTGTAGCAAGAGATGGTCTGTCATCTCTGACTTTACACCTACAAAGTGGACCAACAGGGTAGGAGTGTTTAACAGAGTGGTCAGTGAGGGGACGCAGTGTTTAAGAAGACTCCAGCAACATGAGATGCCTTCAACGTTATGACTGATCCCTATATAATAACAATAACAGCAGCTACACCTGATATACTCGATTGTTTGGGGTATTGTTGTGTACTTGCTTGTTTTATGATGTCAGTGCACAGCAGTGTTAGCTTGCATGTGGCATAATAAAGAAACCCAGCTTAGAGCCACAGTTTCTAAAGACACTGACTGCAGAATTGATGAGGAATTTTTACTGAAACTCAACCTTAAATATCAAAATTCAACATAAAAGTCTTAATCTCGAGTTCAGATCACCCCAAACCCTGAACGTGAAGTAGGTATGAATGGCTGGGGCAAAAAATTGGCCGTGCACATAAGGGTTACAGGAGCTTTCAGCTCGGCTCCTTGCCGCGAAGAGACTGAATGAGTCAAACGTTAAAACAAGCTCTAAACAGCTCGGCTCTCCAGCGCATTCTTGCTCTGCCTGTTGAGTTGACTCGGTAAGTGCCTTTGCAAAATAACAGCCAGAGAGATTACAGCAGAATGAGACATCAGGAACTACCAATCCTCATAAGCTGTGTGGAGAAGGGAGAAGTATGAAGGCCTCTGTGTAAATATATATCGGTTACCATAGTGCAAACCAGACCCGCATGACTGCGATGAGGCAATACCGAGATGCTAACAACGCCTCTGCGTGATTGCATTCGTAAACAAGCTGTTTTCTTACTCTCTTCACAACTATCTACAACTTTCAACCACACCATCCGAGAGGACGTGGTGTCTCTTCGTTCTGAACCTGTAGAAGAAAAACTACACAGGGGTCAAGTGTCTCTCTGTCCTGACCAGCTGACCTGCGTTGTGTTTCCAAGATGAAACCGGCAGAGCTGTGTTCCCATATATCCACTGTAATGTGAAGCTTTTGTATCGTGGCCCAAATAATGGTATCCCACCCATCAGGATCAACAGTGTGACCTACATAAGCTTTGGGTAATTATCAGCTGGCTGATGTTCGCACTGACAGAGCTGCACTGTGGCGTGTAAGCCCCACCAATCCCTCCCCTAATTTAGAGTGCTGTGATGAATTTAGCACTTTTGGTGGGACGTAGTGACAGACATTTGTTTTCCCTTTGTTTGCACGTTGCTAATCGATGTCAACACGGCGAGTGCCTTCGCTTGTGTTTGTTTCCCTCCCGTGTGTTTTCATTTGCTGGTTTTCGCACTAAGTCGCTTTGTGCCGACGTACAAAGGGTCACAGGGGGTCATCTTCTCTTCTCCAAATCTCTGAAGTGGCAGTTATCACTACTAATAACAATAACAAGGTTATTACCATTTGACGTAAACGATTAAAATAAGCACAGAGAAGATCAAAAGTATAAATGAACATGAGCCATCAACTACAAATTAGAATTGTTTTGAGAACTTACTGTTTATGAACAACACAGCTGAAAGCTGTAAGTGCAGATGTTACAACTTACCCTGTAAGCAGTGCTAATTTTAATAACAGTAGCCGCCTTGTGTTATTCAGTGAATCAGTGTTTATTAAGAAAGTAGTCCGTCCTAAACACTATCATGCCTATTTATTTGTTTACTTAATAATTATGCGTGATGTACATGATATATATGCTGCATTAAGGAGATTTTATGAAATGTATTATATTTAATACAAGCAAACAGAACGATCAATTCTTGAAGCCGTACAACCTTTTTTTTTTTTAAACCTTTTTGCTTCCAGTATTTAGCTGTTGATTCCTGTTGGTTTGTACTCTGTGAATGTGAATGCCCGAGGGCCTGATTTGTAACATGAAACTTGAATTTAAGGGTAAACTGAATAAAATAAAATGAAATAAAATGTAGACGTGTCAGGATATTTGTAATATGTTATTGATGAATCTGTGCATTCAAAAAATACAAAAATATAACAGCTCTGATTCTGTTTATGGAAGATGTAAACCTTTTTTTAAGGGACGCTTATGTGCAATGCTCCAGTGCAGCTAACCCCGCTACGTGGAGGCTATACTTAAGCCAGGCTTACTGTGAGGTACTTACATGCTTCATATATGATATAGTAATCTTATGGCGCATGATGGTGTAGTGGTCAGCGCTATCTCCTCACAGTAAGATGATCTGGGTTGGATTCCCGGTCTGGGTGGTTCTGTGTGGAGTGTGTATGTTCTCTCCGTGCTTGAGTGGGTTTCCTCCGGGTACTCCAGTTTCCTCCCACAGTCCAAACACATGCACGTTAGGTTGATCAGTCACTCTAAATTGCCTGTAGGAGTGACTGTTGGTATGAATGTATGTTGGCCGTGCCATGGACTGGCGACCTGTCCATGGTGTATTCTGCCTTCCCCCTTCGCCAAACACCCCCCACACTAATGAATACTCACCGTGAAATGTGAGTGCTTTATTGATAATAATAATAATAATAATAATAATTAATTTGTAATGATAATAATTATTATTACTTACTTTTAAGATACAATAATCCTTCATTTGTCCCACAGTGGGGAAATTCACAATTTTGCACATGTTAATAAGCAATTAAACTAGTTTTATTCAACTTTCATAATTCATTCAGTTTTTGAATAGACGATTCTTTCAATCGTTCAGATCAATCGTTCAGATGAGTAATACTAGTTTAACCCCCTTAGATTCCCAGAAACTTAAATAGTAAGACTCATTACTCAGTAATTACAAAGACTACAATGTAAACTGGTTGGGGTATTTTTAGTTTATAGAAGTGTATAGTAACAAGTGGTTCTTTGAGGGGTTAATTGCTTGATACCACATGAAGTCATTAGCATTGTATGTGATGACAAACCTGCTTACACTTGAAGCCTCTTGTGAAGCTTGTTTCGTGATCAGGGATCGCGGGTGTGTTGGAAAAGGGAAATCACACAACTGTGCAACCGTGGGTGTGTAAAAACTGAAGTGCACGCAACTGAACTGAAACCTGCTCTTCTACTTCCTCCAAGTCATTCTTCACACACTCTGTCTTGTGATGTGACATATTTATATCCTTACATCATACTAAACTGCTTCTTTCTAAAAATAGAAGGAATCAAGTATCAGATTGTAGCTGTTTAGTGGCCCATAAAGGTTTACAGGAATCCTGGATTCAGGCATGAGCTAGCATTCCCAGCCGAAGCCACAGATAACTGGAGGTTCTGTATGGGGTCTATAAGCAGCCACACTTCTAATCTTAGGGTAACATCATCATTTCATTTGTAAAACTTGTTTATGAGTCTCAGTACCTTCATAACAGCATCAGTCCTGAGAGGGAAGGATCACGCAAGACTGTTGAGCGTTCCCATCTGGTCGAGCCCCCTCTTCCACTAACTTGGGGGGCACATTTCAGCCAGAGGTTGCTTGTGTGCCTGTTTTAGGATATGGCGCTGTTCCAGGCTGAGAATTAGGATTGAGCTCTGGTGTTCTTCTTGCTCAGTTAAATTGTCCTGTTGTTCTGTCTTTTAATAGCTCCAGCAGCAGTTTAGTTAATATTCTATATAATTTTGGTTTGTTTTAGTTGTTTTCTTATCCTTTTTTAACTTTTATTATACTTTTATTTATTCTTATTATTTTTATTTACTTTTTTAACTATTGTTTCTCAACTTCTATTATGCTTTTATTTACTTATATTATTTTTAATGACTTTTTAACTATTTTTTCTGACCTTTTGTTATACTTTTATTTATTCATATTATTTTTAATTACTTCTTATCTATTGTTTCTGAACTTTTATTATACTTTTATTTATTCATATTATTTTTAATGACTTCTTATTTATTTTTTTCAGAATTCTTATTAAACTTTTATTTATTCATATTATTTTTAATTACTTCTTATCTATTGTTTATGAACTTGTATTATACTTTTATTTTTATTCATTTTAATCACTTCTTGACTATTAGTTTTGTTTAAATTACACTTTTATTCTTGGATTTAACAATTATTGTGTTCTTATTTGTTTTATATCTTACTTGTCGTACTTGTCACCTTTGTTATTCAATCCATAGTCTGTGTATCATCTCAGCTGCATTGTAAACGAGGGTTACATATGTACTCTGAGCTTCAATAAAGGTTGATTAATGGATTCTTATTTGTTGTATTTGCGCTTTATTATTTTTGGAAGTATTTATTTTTAGAATTTGTTTTACATTTTTCTTTTCTTTTCTTTATGAAGGCTTTTATTTGATAAATAATTTTATGATTTAATAATTTTATTAACACTTTGTTTCTTTGTTAATTTGTTTCTTTCCATCTTGAATTTGCCTTCATCTGAACATCCTTCATCTGTAACAAATGTTATATTTAATAAATATGAACACATTTTTTTTTTAATTCTAGCATTTTTGTTTTATTTTTCTGTAGAAAATGTTAACTTTCTGCATAAGACTGCATGTTGCTGATGTCGTTGCTGTCCAGAGAAGAACATGTATTATGAAAATAGCAACGAGGATGTTAACGGCAGCTGTCATGTTTAAAATGATGTAGAAAAATGAAAATTGATAAAATGATAGTTGTTTTTCTTTGGACAGCAATGATACACTATATGGTCTGTCTAGTTGTTGTTTTGCATGTACAGTGTGGTCACACAACTTCCACATACACACGGCACACTGCAACTGTATAGTGAGCTTTTTTTGATTAAAAATAAATGAATAAATAAAAATTTAATATTAAAAAAAAGAAAAATGAAGTCACAGACCTGTTCTGGTCAGTGCACCAGCTACCGGGGTTAACGTAAAGCAGTCTGAGGGTATTTTGAGCACATATTTGTTTTGGGAAGGCTTTGGGTCATTCATCCCTTGGTGATGATTGTGTGGGCTTGTTTGCGGGAGGCTGTGTGATTGTGCATTTGCTCTGTTTAGGTCTTGTTGCTCTGGTGTTTTTGGATCAAATAAAGAGCAAAGCCGTCTCGATAGCTGAAGGAGTACACGGTGGTGCCATTTTGTCTGTGTCTATTATCAAGCGATTTACAGCTTCCTGGTATTTGGTTAAGTTGCCTGAAAAAAAAGAAAAAAAGAAAACAGTGAGGTACGTGGAAAGGAAGAGGAAAATACGTGCTACGGATTTGTTTTCAAAGGATCTGGTATCGGTTTCAATTGAGATGTTTCATTCACACGCAGATCTACCATGACAGGCTGTGAGGGTGTATTGTGCCCAAATTAGAGAGGACAAGCGCAACGGGTGTGGAGAACGGGGGCTGGGATGTGTATGTATAGTCCCAGCTATGGGCTTATGTTTAAGAAGCATAAATATCTTGTTTAAAAAAAGTAGATCAGATCTTGAGCTCCAGTCTGAAGAACAAAGTGTAGTTCCAGATTTCTCCTGGACGCCCCAGACATTGTATGAATGTATTCAGTTCCTTCAGCAGCAATCTTGATTTAGCTTAATGAAGTACTGAGCAGTCAAAGCAGGTATTAGATGAGAACTGTAAACAATACTGGAAACAATATTGTTTCCACAAGGAGAAGCTTGGAAAGGGTTAAATAAACACACTGACGTATGTAAAAGTATTAATAATATGTGAACACTGAAATATAATAATGTGCCCAAACGCCTAAAACCTTGGCACAGTACTGTATATGCTAAACAGTGCTAAGTAGAGAGGCAGGCGCTTGACTTAACCACCTCAGATTTGGTAGGTCTGCTCCAAATTAGGTCTGCTCCTAAAGGAATGTGCTTAATTCTGTTTAGCTAAAGCACAGACACAGGTTTAGATGATAGACAGTGAAGTCTGGGGTAGTAAAGTCAAGCGTCTGACAGTGAAGAGATCTGTAGCTTGAATAGCTAAGTTAGCATGGGCTTAGCGAGCCTAGACGAGGCTAGAGAACCAAGCAGTGCAGTCTCCACAGTATATGTTTGATTCTGATTTAGTGGAGCTCTGCTAAGGCATGTTTAGATGATAAAAGCTAACATCTGAATGAGCGAAAGATGAATGAGTGACAGAAAGCTCTAGTTGAGGTCTGTTCAGGTTGGGATGGTAGCGTTTTAGTTAGCAGGCCAGGCTCGCACAGGCTTTGTTCTAGTTAACTTCTGCTAAAATGGCACTCATTTGGAAGATAATGGAGAGCGTCAACTCAGTTACTAAACTGGCTGCATGGTGTGTGTAGCTGCTGACCCTTACAGAAATAAGTATACTTAAAGTTCATTTTATTAAGTATACTTTATGTAGTTAGTATACTAATGTCATTGTTCTAGTAGTACATTTGTATATGTACTATTTTAATACTTCTTGGGACTAAATTGGCCCACATTCTAGTTTTTAAAAGTATACTTTTAAGTACACTTTAAGTGTAAGAGTAGTAAACCAAGTATACAACTAGTTTACATCTTTTGTACTGCAACTACACTAAAAGTAAACTTAAGGGTTTACTGTTAGTTTACTAGCTTGTAAGTTTCCTTAAGTAAACTTAACATGATACTTATAATTACTGCTTATATTATTGTTGTACTATAAAGTATATGACTAGGTTTAGGGTTTTTTTCTACTTAAAATAGAACTTAACAACGTTTACTTACTCACCAGTGGACACACGTAAAATAAACAAGACACACTCAGAATAAGAAACATATTTGTATCTTTATAAATCAAATTTTAAATAAATATTGTACTGGATGTGTTTTTGTGCAGAGCAAGAATACTTACTTCTACTATCTCAATCAAAAGATTAAGTACAAGTCAAATATACTTAGACTGTTCTATACGTGTTTGTATAACCCAAGCATGCTTAAGTATAACTGTGTTTAGTATTTTACATAAAAAGTAAACTGAAAGCATACTCACCTCCTTTTAGTTTAAAATAAGTAAACTAATGGTACACTTGAATAAACTTATTTTTTGTAAGGGGAAACATCCAAACATTCAAAAGTATTGCTATAACTGGGGCCAATGCTCGCACATATTCAGATTCTTAGAGCATCATAGCAAACCACTCAGTCATAACCACATTAGATATAAGCTTCATTAAGACCACATAAAGCCAGGATAGCTAGCATGAGGCCTGAAATTAGTGAGTCTGGTATATAAACATCCATCCATCTTCCGCTTTATCCCGCTAGTCAGGGTGATGGGGCATCATCAGGTGAAGAGGGGGTACACCATGGACAGGCCACCAGTCCACCGCATGGCCAGCACACACTTCCATCGCACACGCTCAACTGTGGGAGGAAACCAGAGTACCTGAAGGTACTCAAACTCCGGGAATCCAACCTGGATCATCCTGCTGTGAGGCAATAGTGCTAACCACTACACCACCGCTATATTAACAGAACACAGCTAAAATCACTGCTATGTTACTTTCCGTTCACCAACAAAGAACTGTTAGTAAAGTTATAAACTGATACCAATGATGAGTAATAGTAATGATTCTTTCACCAGCTATCTTGATTTAGCTTAATGAAGTACTGAGTAGCCAAAGCACGTATTAGATGATAATCATAAAATAATACTGGGTTGTTTCCACAAGAAAACATTTGGAAAGATCTCAGTTAACATTACAGCTTTATCACTTTCAGCTCACCAACAGAGAACTGTTGGTAAAGTAGTGAACTGATACATAGCGTGATTAATGATGGTGAAAAAAAAATTGCGGTGATGATAGTAATGATCTCAGCCCCACAGTAGGACTCACATGGCTGGAACGTTGCAGTAATGTGGTTATCCTCATAGCCATGGTTGCAATTCCTACACAGGAAAAGTCCCTGCACTGTTACAGTAGTTTAAACTTCATCTTCACTGTTTTAAATCTGCTGGAGTGCAGAGCCAAAAACAACAAACATTGTCACTGTGGAATTATTCACAGCTGCATTATGAAACTCTGTGTTTATTAAAATTCAAATGCTTTCTTTGCTGTTTTGGTTTGGTCAAATATTTACCTGCTCACACCTGACTGTCAGCTACGTCTGGAATGAACCAAAGGTTCAAGTCTGCACAGGTACTGATCATTATCATGCTTCTAACCTGATATCACAAGGACTTTGCGGGAACTATAACGAACACAGTGATTTCACCTGATTTTGTATGAAATCTAGAACAAGCCATTCTTAACACTGAAGGTCCCTCGAGGGTTGTTAGAATGGTGCTTTAGAGGAACCACTTTTGGATTATAATTTAGAGAATGATTTTGTTAATTATGTAAACGGTGCAAACGTTCTAGGAAAAGCCCTTAAAATTATATAGAAAATGTTTATATTACGTCAAGGTTCTTTAAACCTTTCCAATGATTCTAATAACAACAATAACACTTATAATAATAAATAATAATAATAATAAAATAATAATAATAACAATAATAATGATAATGATAATAATAGGTAGCACTTATATAGTGCCTTTCATAAACCTAAGGACACTGAACAAATGGAGGAGAGAAGGAGAAAAAAGTGAGTGAGAGAAAGAAGAGAAAAGGTAGGAATTTAGCTGAGATTTAAACGGGGAAACAGATGAAGTAGGCGGCACGGTGGTGTAGTGGTTAGCACCTCACAGTAAGATGATCTGGGTTGGATTCCCAGTCCGGGCCGTTCTGTGTGGAGTGTGCATGTTCTCCCCCTGCTTGAGTGGGTTTCCTCCTGGTGCTCCGGTTTCCTCCCACATGTCCAAAGACATGCATGTTAGGTTGATTGGTCTCTCTAAATTGAGTGAGTGTTGGCAATGCAATAGACTGGTGAACTGTCCATGGTGTACCCTGCCTTCGCCCGATGACACTGAGATTGGCTCCAGCCCCCCCATGACCCCGACTAGTGGGATTAAGCAGCAGATAATGGATGGATGGATGGAAGGAACAGAGGAAGTGTAAGGGGTCAGTCAGTTCCCGCCACGCCTGCCAGAGGGCGCCGTAAACCAACCAAAGTGCTAAGGTGGGAATCTGACAACGTCTCATTAATTTCACCTGGGAAACCCCTCATAAAAGCCCAGAAGCTCCCTTGCTTGTGCAGACAGGTAAACAAAAGAATAAAAAAGAGGGATTAAATACCCCAAAAAACAACAAAAGAACAAAAAAAGAGAAACAGGAAAAGTCCTCAGGTTAAGATCCTGAGTATCTATTATTTCATTTATAATAATACCTTTTATTTATATAGCGCTTTCCAAGAAACTCAAAGACGCTTATGGAAATCTGTTCCTTTGTTTGAGACACGCTGTTTCAACGTATTCTTTTGTTTGACGTTCCCGCTCTTTTCAGCGCAGTGCTCTTAGTCACTTCAGTGGCAGTGGTAAAGTGTGCAGTGGTAAAGTGTGCAGTGGTAAAAGTTTGCAGTGGTAAAGTTTGCAGTGGTAAAGCGTGCAGTGGTAAAAGTTTGCAGTGGTAAAGTTTGCAGTGGTAAAGCGTGCAGTGGTAAAAGTTTGCAGTGGTAAAAGTGTGCAGTGGTAAAAGTGTGCAGTGGTAAAGTGTGCAGTGGTAAAGTGTGCAGTGGTAAAGTGTGCAGTGGTAAAGTGTGCAGTGGTAAAGTTTGCAGTGGTAAAGCGTGCAGTGGTAAAAGTTTGCAGTGGTAAAAGTTTGCAGTGGTAAAAGTTTGCAGTGGTAAAGCATGCAGTGGTAAAAGTTTGCAGTGGTAAAAGTGTGCAGTGGTAAAAGTGTGCAGTGGTAAAGTGTGCAGTGGTAAAAGTTTGCAGTGGTAAAAGTGTGCAGTGGTAAAGTGTGCAGTGGTAAAAGTTTGCAGTGGTAAAGTTTGCAGTGGTAAAGTTTGCAGTGGTAAAGTGTGCAGTGGTAAAGTTTGCAGTGGTAAAGTTTGCAGTGGTAAAGTTTGCAGTGGTAAAAGTGTGCAGTGGTAAAGTGTGCAGTGGTAAAAGTTTGCAGTGGTAAAGTGTGCAGTGGTAAAAGTTTGCAGTGGTAAAGTGTGGAGTGGTAAAGTTTGCAGTGGTAAAGTTTGCAGTGGTAAAAGTTTGCAGTGGTAAAGTTTGCAGTGGTGAAGTTTGCAGTGGTAAAGTGTGCAGTGGTAAAGTGTGCAGTGGTAAAGTTTGCAGTGGTAAAGTGTGCAGTGGTAAAAGTTTGCAGTGGTAAAGTGTGCAGTGGTAAAGTGTGCAGTGGTAAAGTGTGCAGTGGTAAAGTTTGCAGTGGTAAAGTTTGCAGTGGTAAAGTGTGCAGTGGTAAAGTGTGCAGTGGTAAAGTTTGCAGTGGTAAAGTGTGCAGTGGTAAAGTTGCAGTGGTAAAGTTTGCAGTGGTAAAGTTGCAGTGGTAAAGTTTGCAGTGGTAAAGGTGCAGTGGTAAAGTGTGCAGTGGTAAAGTGCAGTGGTAAAAGTTGCAGTGGTAAAGTGTGCAGTGGTAAAGTTGCAGTGGTAAAGTTTGCAGTGGTAAATGTGCAGTGGTAAAGTGCAGTGGTAAAGTGTGCAGTGGTAAAGTGTGCAGTGGTAAAGTTGCAGTGGTAAAGTTGCAGTGGTAAAGTTTGCAGTGGTAAAGTGCAGTGGTAAAGTTTGCAGTGGTAAAGTTTGCAGTGGTAAAGTTTGCAGTGGTAAAGTTTGCAGTGGTAAAGTGTGCAGTGGTAAAGTTTGCAGTGGTAAAGTTTGCAGTGGTAAAGTGTGCAGTGGTAAAAGTGTGCAGTGGTAAAGTTTGCAGTGGTAAAGTGTGCAGTGGTAAAGTGTGCAGTGGTAAAGTGTGCAGTGGTAAAGTGTGCAGTGGTAAAGTGTGCAGTGGTAAAAGTGTGCAGTGGTAAAGTTTGCAGTGGTAAAGTGTGCAGTGGTAAAAGTTTGCAGTGGTAAAAGTTTGCAGTGGTAAAGTTTGCAGTGGTAAAAGTTTGCAGTGGTAAAAGTGTGCAGTGGTAAAGTTTGCAGTGGTAAAGTTTGCAGTGGTAAAGTGTGCAGTGGTAAAGTTTGCAGTGGTAAAGTGTGCAGTGGTAAAGTTTGCAGTGGTAAAGTTTGCAGTGGTAAAGTGTGCAGTGGTAAAGTTTGCAGTGGTAAAGTGTGCAGTGGTAAAGTTTGCAGTGGTAAAGTTTGCAGTGGTAAAGTGTGCAGTGGTAAAGTTTGCAGTGGTAAAGTGTGCAGTGGTAAAGTTTGCAGTGGTAAAGTTTGCAGTGGTAAAAGTTTGCAGTGGTAAAGTGTGCAGTGGTAAAAGTGCAGTGGTAAAGTGTGCAGTGGTAAAGTGTGCAGTGGTAAAGTGTGCAGTGGTAAAGTTTGCAGTGGTAAAGTTTGCAGTGGTAAAGTGTGCAGTGGTAAAGTTTGCAGTGGTAACGTGTGCAGTGGTAAAGTGTGCAGTGGTAAAGTGTGCAGTGGTAAAGTGTGCAGTGGTAGAGATCAGAATCAGAGGACCCGAGAGAGCATGATGGAGCATAGGACTGTAGCTGATGCGTTCAGAAACAGGTAGCTGGTGAAGCTGATGGAGGACAGGGGTGATGTGAGCAGATTATTTTGAACAGATTAAGATTCTGGCAGCAGAGCTCTGAATATCCTGGAGCGGGCAAAGAGTTTTAACCATCAAAACCATCAAAGGTGTCAAAAGTATTCACATTCATTCCTCAGGTAGAAGTATAGATACTAAGGTTTAAAAATACTTCTGTAGAAGTTGAAGTATCAACTTAAGCTTTAACTCTAGTAAAAGTGCAAAAGTACTGCTTTCAGTACTACTTAAAGTATAAAAGTAAAAGTAATGTAAGGAGAAAAGTATGTCATTAAGGACAAAGATTTAGGCCGCACCACAGGGGTCTATAGTGCACTAGCCCACCTCCCCCAAAAAAAAACATTCTTCTAAAAGCCATAATGACTATAATGTTATATTAAAATGTTAATGTTGATAAATTTGGGATGCGCTACGCTTCCTGTTTCAGCCGCATATACGCCCATTGAAAATGAATGTATATAATGTAAATATATTAAAGAAGCATATCTGTTACTACTGAGCATTAACATGTGTTTCATGGAGCAGAAGATATGATGATTAGTTGTCTATAAGTATTGTAATGGTGCAAAAAGTCAAACTTCAAAGGCATGTTATCAATAATCTTTACTGGAATGTAAATGTACATAAAAGAAAATAGGAGTAACGAGACTATGTTTAAAACGTAAGGAGTAGAAAGTACTGATAATGGTGTAAAAATGTAGGGAGTACTCCAGAATAAATAACCAAAATTTCTACTTAAGTAAGGTAACAAAGTATTTGTAACATTCGTTACTTGACACCTCTGTAGACCATAGAAAAGAGGATGGCAGAAATCTAATCGTGAGTTGACAAAAGCATGAACCAGGATCTTAGAATCTTTCAAGGAAAGAGTCCGCCAATGTTACGAAGATGGAAAAAAGCCAATAACACTTTATGTTCATGCCTCATCATTTTAGAAACAAAGTGCCAGTGTAGAGAACTGCAATTCACTTTGTTTTGGTTTAGTTGGATGTGGAACGCTCTAATCAGCACGTAAGCTGACTTGTGTATCAAGTTCTTCATTACAAAATTAACACTGACTAATGGAAAAAAATAAAATTCCCCCCAAAATTCCATGCACTTCCTAGTATCGCTGCTGTGAATGGGAATGATGTCATGTAAGCATATTGTTGTATGATATTACTGTTCCTAAGGCTGATTGGCTGGTTCCACCCCACCCCAGGATACACAGGAAGCTGTGCTGTAGAAATATGATATAAGGCAGCTGATATACCAGTTTCATTTCCAATAAGTGCTATTAAACCGAATAAAAAGGAAATAAAAAACTTTTATATAATAAAACACACATTCACATGAGAGCCCAGGGCATCACAACTGGGAAAGTAATAATAAAAATGTGGTATCATGCTTAATAGTAGTAGTACTAAAAAGTAGTAAGGGTAGTAGGAGCAGTTCAGTACTTCCAATAGTAGGAGTTGTTGTGTTAGTAGTAGGAGCAGTAAGATTTTTATTAATAGTAGTTTTTTGTAGTAGGAGCAGTATGAGGTATAGAAGTGGTAGTAGTTGTATTAGTAGAAGCAGTGGGGTTATAGTTGTAGTAGTTTTAGTAGTAGTAGCAATGGCAATAGTAGTTTTAGTAGTAGGAGTAATAGCCTCAGTAGTGGGAGCAGTAGAAGTAAATTTATTAGTAGAATGTGTTGGAGTAATAGTAGGGCTATTTTTAGCCGTAGTAGTATTAGTGGTGGTGGTGGTGGTAGTACTAGTACTCTCAGTGGTAAGAGCTGTATGAGTAGGATCAGAAGAAGTAGTTTTATTAGTAGAAGCAGCAGGAGTAATAGTAGGAATAGTTTTAGTAGTAGTAGTAGTAGTAGTACCAAGAATAACAGTATTATAACTCTTAGTAGTATTAGTGGTGGTGGTAGTAGTAGTAGAAGAAGTAGTAGGAGCAGTAGGAGTAATAGAAATAGGCATAACATTTTTAGGAATAGTTTATGTAGTAATAGAGGTAATGCCAGTAGTAGTAGTATTAGGAGTAAGAGTATAGAATAGAAGTAGCAGTACATTTAAATTTGAATTTTAAAATGTTGACTTTTAATTTAACCAGGCAAGCCATTGAAAACTAATTCTTATTTTCAATAGTGGCCTGGCAAGCAGCAGAGCCACTTGAGGCTTTACAACGTAATTACTTTTACAGAATTGATTATATATATAAAGATATGTTTATCTGTTTGTTCCTGTTTGGAGTATGTTTATTTTTGGGTAGATGACCTAAACTCATATTCATCGCATAAATGTGAGGTACTGATGTACATTTAAAGTATCTGGCCTCAGGGTATTACGGTTTCCATCAGTACTATGATACTCAATATGGAATCTTTGAAAGGAAACAAACAAAGAAGAATAACATCTCAACCCACTTCCGTCTGGTTATTACTCATCTTTAAAAAACACTTTTATTTCCCAAATGTCCTCATGAGAAAAAGCCTGTGATGGGCAATACCATGGCTCAAGAGGCTCTTTGTTTAGAAGCTGTACTGCAAAGTCATGGCAAAATAACAAAGACTCCTTTGACCATAGGTATGCGAGGTAGGAGTTTCTTTTCGGGCATTCAGGTGGGATAATGAAGAACCAGGAAGGGCATCTATCAGCACAGACTTTATCAGTGTCTTGCTCTTATGGTCATATAGTCTTCAGGGACTTCATACTGATCCCTGCAGATGTGGAAAGGATATTGATGCCTTCAGATTTCAAATCATAACACTCTCCCATGATGAATGGTCATAAAACATTACATTATATCATTAATTTATTACTCATTAAAATCAAGTCAGTAGTGTGGACTTCCTGTCCAAAGTGAAAGAGAGACGATTGGTTTTGAATTTAATCAAATGTAATTGTTGTGTGTATCTTATTGTGTTGTGAAAGGAAAAATCATTATGTGTTTTTCATGTAGTATCATGTAATTGACTGTACATGTTATATCTCCAAAGTTTTGCCTTTTCTATCTCAGAGTGATGCAGAGAAACTTTTTCATGCATTTGTTAATTACTGTAATGGCCCTCTTACTGGAGTGCCTAAGAAAGCAATCCAACTGGTACAGAACGCAGCAGCTCAGATCCTAACAAACACTAAACAGAGCTCATATCAGACCTGCTTTAGAAGAAACTTTAAAGTTCTATACTCGTCTGTAAAGCTCTATATAATCTAGAACTTGCTACATCACAGAACGTCTCTCTGTTTATACCCCAGCTCGAGATCTTAGATCTGCAGATATGGACCTTCTGCACATCCTTCAGTAAAATGCAGAGAACCTAGAGAGACTCTTTCATATCTTCTGCTTCTAAACTGTGGAGCTCAGTTCCAGTTTTCATTAGACAGTCTGGATCAGTGCTCACTTTTGATAAACAGTTAAAACCAACTCTCCTTAACTCATCGTAGTACTTATACATTTGAACTTTGTCTTTGGCTAATTAAGACTCCTAAGACTGGATTCAGATCCAATGACTGAGAAGGCCACTGAAGAACCTATTGTCATGTTCATGAAACCAGTTTATTTTTTTATTTGTAATATGGTGCATTTGTCGTGCTGGATGTCATCCACGAAGGAATGTACATGGTCAGTAAGCCTTTGTCATTCAACTGATGATTAATTGGTAATAATGGGCCCAATTGACTATTAGAAACATTCCCTGCATGCCATTACACCACCTCCACCAGCCTGGATTGGTGATACTAGGTGGGTTGGGTCCATAGATTCATGCTGTCATGCTGTTACTAAATTCTGACCCTACTGTCTATTTAGAGATTCATCAGACCAGACCAGGCTACAATTGTCCAGTTTTGGTGAGCCTGGGTCCACTGAAGCTTAAGCTTTGTAGCTTGTTTCCAGATGACACAACTGGAACCCAACGTCTTCTGCTGTTGTAGGCCATCCACCTCAAGGTTGTACATGTTGTTGATTCTGAGAAGCTTTTCTGCTCAACACAGTTGTACAGAGTGGTAATCTCAGTTACCATAGCCTTTCAGTCAGCCACAACCAGCCTTTTGCTCTCACATCAACTAGCTGCTCCTGTCCACAGAACATCTACTCACTGGATGTCTATCTCTTTATTGCCCCAATCTGAGTAATGGCACTGCTGTACATAAACCTCAAGGACAGGGGGTGCCATATTTTGTATATTTAAGTTACATAGTATTAGCATCTTATACCATCAGCAACTAAAACATCAACACATACCGTTCAGTATATTTCAGTATATTTACTGTTCAAATGCTGAACTGAAACAACGGCTACATATTAAAAAACAGAATGCTTTTGAAAAAAAGTGCATCTTAAAGTGTTTATTTTTGGAGAAAGTAAATAAAACGTGCGTCTTCTTGTTAACTTAGCTTTACCGATTGACCTGTTGGTTTTTCAGAGAGGTATTATCCAAAACTAGACGAGCGGGTCCATTCCAGAACCGTTCCTGTGAAACAGTTAGTTTTTGCTGTTGACTTTTCTGTTTTTACATTATTCTTTCTGACTCGCTTTAGTCTCCATCTGCTGCTCCTTGCTTCGTACCTCGCCTGTGTGCATGCCCCAATGTGCACAGATCTGAATGACTGAGGAGCCTTCGGTGATCTTACAACTGCGCCCTAAAGCCTGTATACCGTTAAGACGAGAAAAGCTCCACCTCTTCAAATAAACACTGTCTTAATTAAATCATTCTTAATAGTTAATCAGTTTGGGTCTGCATTGGACAACGTCTGGGTCCGGATACGGACCGCGGTTCGCCTATTAGTGACCTCTGTTCTAAGAGATCAGAAGTTGTCGAAATACTCAAAGAAGCCCATCTGGCACCAACAATAAAGCCACGATCAAAATCACTGAGACCTCGTTTTTTCTCCCTTTCTGAAGGTTGATGTGTGTGTCCCCTGAAGCCGATGGCCTGTATCTGCATGATCTTACGCCCTGCACTGCAGCCACTCTGTTGATTAGATAACTTCATTAATGGAGTGATGTCTAATGGTCAATTGGGCCCAATATTACCAATTAATCATCAGTTGAAAGACAGCGGCTTGCTGACCATGTACATTACTTCAAACTGGTTTCATGAACATGACTATAGGTTCTTCAGTGGCCTTCTCAGTCATTTATTTATTATTTATATTGTATATACTGTACTGTTTATTTATCTATTTTTGTACTGAGTGCCTGTAACACGGTGAATTTCCCCACTGTGGGACTAATAAAGGATTATCTTATTAATGAATAGGTGTGCAGGTGTCCCTCATAAAGTGCTTGGTGAGTGCAAGTGAAGCACACGGCTGTTTCTTTGCTATTAAATAGGAAACATATATCATCTGTGATGACGTGCATCTGCAAAAAAACGTGGTTTCTCGGAACTTAAGTAACTAAATACAGTACATCAGAATCATGCAACCTGAGGTCATGGCTAAACGCTACAACATGAGCACAGTTTTCCCATCTCTCACCATCTCTAGACACACAAAATGAGTTTCCATTTGAAACCATAGCCTGCAGTAACGCAACTCCCCCTGCTGCTGTCTCCTGGGGGGATGACTAGTGCTGGAGCAGAAGCCTGACATGCTGAGGTGACGTCACTGCGAGCCTAAAAAAAAACTCTGTAGAACATAGTGTGGAAATAACGTGTGTGTGTTAAAGTGACCTTTAGCAGTATTTGCAATCAGACAACTTTGTATGTAATGGAATATGTGTATAACACTTAACAGGCAAAGCGAAAGAGAGAGAGCGAGGGAGAGAGAGAGCGAGAGAGAGAGAGAGAGCGAGAGAGAGAGAGAGGTGGTGATGGGGTGTTTGTGTATTTTTGCATAGGTAAACAATGGTGGGACTTTTCTGCTGCTTCTCAAATGTCGCTTCACATAGTTCTTATTTGACTACGGCCTTTTCTTTAAAAGAGAAACAACAAATACAAAGCTCGTTATCATTTCTCACGTCATTATTTCCTTTCATCACTGGAAAGTCCCTGAAATGAGTCTAGTGAGCGTTCTGTGATGTCATTAAGCTAATATACAGTGACATGCAACATTCATATATTGCCCCAAACCTCTGCCAACATATGGGTCTCTATTACAATCAGCAACAACATGAGGGCAGTAACCAGTTTTAATTGTATAGAGTAGTGTAAACCCCAATGATAACTATACTGGTGCAGATTTTAAGCATTCTTGTAATGATGTAGGTTACCCCTACACATTACCAAAAAGACATTTGTGCATATGTACTTAACTTTTTCAAGTTGGCACTGTTAATACTTACCTTCAGGGTCCCAAAAGAGTACCAGTGGGGTAGCTCCTGCACTTTACTTACCTGGGCGAGTCCAACCTGTGTAGACGGGGAGGGGAGGAAGAGTGTTTCTGAAAGGAGAAAATGTGTATTAATTATTGTATACAGGTTTACTATTAATTAGGGTGATAGCTATTGTTTGTGCTGAGACTGTGTGCCTTGATAATGCCACGCTTAATGTTTTTGGTGGTTGTGTAAAAAATTGTGATGTTGTTTTAACCTGCAATTAACTTTGGTATATGTTAGGGAGGGGCAACCCGTATTTATACCTCCTAATGATAGAGGAAGGGGGGTCTTCTTGCTTAAGCTGGCTGGTGGAAGTAATGCCTGTGTAGGCCAACGAACGTGAAGGGACTTACGACTTTGCAGTCTTGGTCTTAGCCTTATACCTCTGTTGAGAGGCCGTTTACTTTTTGTTTTGCTTGTTTATGTATTTGTTTTTTTCTCTTTCTTTTTTTGCTTCAACGCCACGCTGTATATATTTTGTGGTGGCTGGCTATAAAAAGGTGACGGGCTAACACAATGACTTTTGCCTCTCTGCTGTTTTTATTTGGTGCTCCAGACCATTCGCCCGACTCTACCTATAAAGGGTGTTTTCTTGGCTACTTTTCGTAGTTGTGGGAACACGCTTTATCACAATTCTGATAATCATACATCTATGTTGTTTATACATTTATACGATACATAGGTATACATCGTGTTACAGACTACGGTTACCACAGCTAAAGACTATTTTACCTGACTCGCTATTCAACTAACCAACCAAGTGTCTAGGGAAACAAAAAAACACACCTGTCTGTAACCTGAAGCGGTGTCCCTTAGCGATGTAAAAACGTGAAAGTCAGTTCTCCACTATGTGTAAATTGAATTTAAGCTTACAGAGTGCAGTCAGCTTACCTGTGATCTACTTTAATCACTCGGTGCCGGTAGCTACTGTTCTGGTCGCGAAAGCTCTGGGCCAGCTCCGGCGGTGACACCTCTACTTCAGGCAGTTCAGTTTTTTTGTCTTTTGCTGGTGGACGCCAACAAAACTATAAACGCTATATGAAGGGAAAACTCACGCAAAAGTTCATCGGTAGAGACACATAGGGTGTGTCTCAAAACCTAGTGATCTCCAACATAGGCAGCATTTTACATCATAGTATGCGCTCCCGACATGTAGACTGTCCCAATTCTTACATACCTTAAACATGCTGCTACTGAGGAACCTTATTTAGACCTGATTTTAAGGAAGCATCGAACACTTCCTCAGCCACTAAGATGCAACGCAGGCAAATCTACGAGCAGTGAAGTGGTTTTAAAATGTGAGTTATTTTGATTCTCTGGAGTTTTAATGTGTTTCTGGTCATATAATCACACAAAACTATTTTATTATCAACTCTGTAACGAGTCCTTCACCATTTACAGTTTTATATTCGAGCCATTAGCATTTATGCTAGCGGATTTTTAAGTCTGGGTTATTGTTTTGAATTCCGGCCAGTAGCTTAGCAACCAGCTAAACCACCAGTCGCGTGCTGCAGTGGGCGGGAACAAGCCGTGACGCAGTCTCTCTCTAACTAGAGCGTCTCAGTAATCTGTTTTATGAGGAGAGATGAGGAGAGAACGCTGATACTTACACAGCTGCTACCTAGACAGCCTACTTACACACTCACTAGGTTTGAGACACACCCATAGGATGCCAGCATGCCTCCAGGCACGCCACTCCACCCGTCCCCCCGCCATGATTCAAAACCCCTTTAGTAATCACAAGTAAGTGACGTCATCTGAGCTCCATTGGAAAATTAGTGGCTGCCCCTAACCACGTGACCTACCTAACCTAACAATAGGTACATATATATATAAATATATATAAACCTGTGTCTGATCTACTCATACCAGCGCAGCACACAATAATACACATAGCCTACAGCTTGTGGTTTAAGATCTGTCAAATATATGCGACACACTATCATTTCAGTGTTGCTGCAGTGCTGAGAATGACCCGCCACCCAAATAATACTCTGTTCTGTGGTGGTCCTGTGGGGGTCCTGATCATTGAAGAACAGGGTTACAAAGTATACAGAGAAACAGATGAACTACAGTCTGTAAGTGTAGAACTACAAGGTACAATTTGGCAAACGCCTCTTATCCAGAGACGAAAGGTAGTCTTACAGTGTACCTGTACACAGGTAGGTGAAGGTGGTGTTACAGTTTACCTGTACACAGGTAGGTTAAGGTGGTGTTACAGTTTACCTGTACACAGGTAGGTGAAGGTAGTGTTACAGTTTACCTGTACACAGGTAGCTGAAGGTACTGTTACAGTTTACCTGTACACAGGTAGGTGAAGGTAGTGTTACAGTTTACCTGTACACAGGTAGGTGAATGTAGTGTTACAGTTTACCTGTACACAGGTAGGTGAAGGTAGTGTTACAGTTTACCTGTACACAGGTAGGTGAAGATACTGTTACAGTTTACCTGTACACAGGTAGGTGAAGGTAGTGTTACAGTTTACCTGTACACAGGTAGGTGAATGTAGTGTTACAGTTTACCTGTACACAGGTAGGTGAAGGTAGTGTTACAGTTTACCTGTACACAGGTAGGTGAAGGTAGTGTTACAGTGTACCTGTACACAGGTAGGTGAAGGTAGTCTTACAGTTTACCTGTACACAGGTAGGTGAAGGTAGTGTTACAGTGTACCTGTACACAGGTAGGTGAAGGTAGTGTTACAGTTTACCTGTACACAGGTAGGTAAAGGTAGTGTTACAGTTTACCTGTACACAGGTAGGTGAAAGGAATGTTACAGTTTACCTGTACACAGGTAGCTGAAGGTACTGTTACAGTTTATCTGTACACAGGTAGGTGAAGGTAGTGTTACAGTTTGCCTGTACAAGGGTAGTCTTACAGTTTACCTGTACACAGGTAGGTAAAGGTAGTGTTATAGTTTATCTGTACACAGGTAGGTGAAGGTAGTGTTATAGTTTATCTGTACACAGGTAGGTGAAGGTAGTGTTATAGTTTATCTGTACACAGGTAGGTGAAGGTAGTGTTACAGTTTATCTGTACACAGGTAGGTGAAGGTAGTGTTATAGTTTATCTGTACACAGGTAGGTGAAGGTAGTGTTATAGTTTATCTGTACATAAGGTGGTTACCCAGGTGGGGAAATGAACCCCGAGCATGGAGGGCAGCAGTATAACACTATACCACTATATACCTTATATAACAGATATACCATGAGGGAAGGTACATAGAGGTGTACTCTGGCGGGTTTTGTTTACTGATGGAGGATATTTTGTATACTGGCCTATTCTTTGCACCCCACAAGAACATGGAATCTGAGTCAGCTCATCAAGGTTATTGGTCATTTTCACTTGTTCAGCCAGGATTTAATAAGACCATCATTCAAGCCCCCTAATCCCCTGCAGTGTGAACACAGCGATTGTTAATGCCTGCATGTCACTACATATATTTAATAGATCTTAAGCCTCAAGCTGCAGGCTAGGTAGCCGCAATCAACACACTGCTTATAAAGCTAAGAAACAAAATGACAACAAAAGCTAGTTTAGCTACAGGCTTTGTTCTGACAGACAGTAGTGTGTAATCCAAGGGCAGCGATATCTGCCAAACAGAAGAGGAATAGCTGTGGGGCGACCCATATCTTCAATCTGACTCACAGCTGAATAGAAAACCCGAGTGAGGAGTCATCTGAGTCAACACATCTTATACACGTTAATCAGCACCACAGACTACTACTGTCTGCCACCGACTCTATAACCATGAGTTTTACACGAGCATAAAAGAGTGCCCTGCAGGCCAGTTCTATAAGTATGATTGCACACCAGCATCTAACAGAAGGCCAAAAACACTGTACCATTTATAATGCAACTGTGATGAGCTGCTACGGTAATAGATGGACCTTGTAGACACTAATTTGATCTAGTCATATACCAGGCTAAGCCATTTTGAAGGGATGTGTATTCAATTTAACATGTGGTAGCCATGATATTTCTCTTGTTGCTCACAAAGTTATCAGTTATGTTTCAGGGTCAACATCCAGCAGATTAGTGTTGTGTTACACAGATACACAACTGTATTTTTTTACTCCAGCGCTCCCTTTTCTTTGTTTAAATTCTATGTATGTTTTTACTCAATGAAAACAACAATTTCTTTGATCTTGAGCATTTTTTTTAAACATTAGATTATAGAGCAAACTAAAAGTGAAATCATTTTTGGATTGTAAAGTGAACAACAACTTCTGGTTACATTATAATATAACTCGCTTTACAACTTAAACTTAAGTAGGGTTGTCGGTAGGCTTAGTAGGTGTGTTCTAAATGTTTACCTAGCACTGCTATTACATTTTACGAAGATCTAATTTAAGAGTGTCTTTTCACTGAGTCTGGCCCGATGCTGGGGAAAAAGGAGATAGAAAATAACTGCATTTTATATATTAGCTGTATTGACGGCTATGTGGCTAGTGTAAGTAAACAAACCTGTCCGGGTGTGTCTTCAGATGCCTTATAAAGTTTGACATGGTCGTTCTAGTGTCTTTCATTTGTTTCCCACATTCTTTACACCCTGCCACACTTTGGTGACCATGCACAGTACTCAAGCTGAAGCCATGCCGCCCTCATTGGTTTACGCTTCTCTCCGGTTTCCCGCTCGCGATTAGTGGATATTGTGACTTTCGTACACAGTGCCTGGATAACGGTCTGACTCTCATTGTTCACAAGTTATTTTGGACGAGTCCAAGTCGAGTCAAGAGTCATACGAAGATGAAGCAACAGCATCAGACCGCAGAGGATGGGCAGTTGTTTTATATCAGACAACACAGGATGGGCAGTTGTTTTATATCAGACAACACAGGATGGGCAGTTGTTCCACATCAGACAACACAGGATGGGCAGTTGTTCCACATCAGACAACACAGGATGGGCAGTTGTTTCACATCGGACTGCAAGGGATGGGCAGTTGTTCCACATCAGACCTCACAGGATGGGCAGTTGTTCCACATCAGACCTCACAGGATGGGCAGTTGTTACATATCAGACAACACAGGATGGGCAGTTGTTCCACATCAGACAACACAGGATGGGCAGTTGTTCCACATCAGACAACACAGGATGGGCAGTTGTTCCACATCAGACAACACAGGATGGGCAGTTGTTTCACATCGGACTGCAAGGGATGGGCAGTTGTTCCACATCAGACCTCTCAGGATGGGCAGTTGTTACATATCAGACAACACAGGATGGGCAGTTGTTCCACATCAGACCTCACAGGATGGGCAGTTGTTACATATCAGACAACACAGGATGGGCAGTTGTTCCACATCAGACCTCACAGGATGGGCAGTTGTTACATATCAGACAACACAGGATGGGCAGTTGTTCCACATCAGACCTCACAGGATGGGCAGTTGTTACATATCAGACAACACAGGATGGGCAGTTGTTCCACATCAGACCTCACAGGATGGGCAGTTGTTACATATCAGACAACACAGGATGGGCAGTTGTTTCACTTCAGACCGCAAGGGATGGGCAGTTGTTTCAAATCAGACCTCACAGGATGGGCAGTTGTTACATATCAGACAACACAGAGTGAGCAGTTGTTTCAAATCAGACCTCACAGGATGGGCAGTTGTTACATATCAGACAACACAGTGAGCAGTTGTTTCAAATCAGACAACACAGGATGGCAAGTTGTTCCACATCAGACCGCAAGGCATGCCTAACGGTCTGACTCTTATTGTTTACAAGTTATTTTGGACGAGTCCGAGTCAGGAGTCATACGAAGACGAAGCAACAGCATCAGACTGCAGAGGATGGGCAGTTGTTTTATATCAGACAACACAGAATGGGCAGTTGTTACATATCAGACCTCACAGGATGGGCAGTTGTTCCACATCAGACAACACAGGAGGGGCAGTTGTTACAAATCAGACAACACAGCATGGGCAGTTGACTGCAAGGGCTGGGCAGTTGTTCAACATCAGACTTCACAGGATGGTCAGTTGTTAAGCTTGATAAACTCTTTTAATCTCTCTAACTATATTATTATATTATATGGAAGACATGCTGTTTGGGAAAAAGAGGAAAGAGGTATTTCAGATTGTTAGTTAGTTCAAAAGCCAGGGTCTGACATATATGTGGGTGTATTAATGGCCAGCATGGCTGTGTAATCAGAGTGTGGTTGCTAGACTCTCATGCCTGCTGTCGAGATCTGTCTCCTCATGAAAATAAGGGGCATTATGAAGTGCAAAATATGACAACAGGCCCCACATGGTTGGGCAAAGGTATGATGGAAGAAGGCATGCTGGACCAATATTAATTTCTTCAGTCTCCAAATGATTATTGATAATGAGCATTTTAAAAGAAAAGGAGATTAGTAAACAAATCACTAATCAATAGTTTAGTGTTTATTAGCATTTCAGACACTCCCTCAGCTCTTTGCTGTGTTTCCGATCACAGCATTAATACAGTAACAGCAGCAGCAGATTTGATCTACTGTGAATCTGCTGTGTCTGAGCAGCAATAGTGCAAACAAGCACACAAGGTTATTGCTGTTCTACTTCCTGTAGCTATTATCTGGGTCCATAAAAGTTTGTAGTGTGTGTTTTAGTGTCTTCTGTCCTTGGGCATGACTTCCTTCCTCCCCTATAAATGCAATCACACCCTCACTCATGTGGAAAATATGATTCAGTGAGTGATATATATCTATGCTCGCATGTTCCTGACAATCAGTCCAGCCCCAAGCAGCTGGAGGAGCCTGGATCCAGACAGATGCACAATGGAGAAAATCACAGTCTGTTGTACCTCTGATGTAAGATCTTATTCAAATCTGACGGCAAACCTCTTTTCATGCAGATCAGGCCCCGCCTTATAATAATTGTCTATAATAAATGTGTAGTCACACATGATCAACACAAGTAACAACAACGTAACTACCAGTGATGTCATCACTGTTACGGGTGGATTACAACAGTACATTTTATGTAATTACCCAGGTGTAACAATTTTCTTTCCCCTAATGTAACTACTTGAAGGTATCTTGATAGTTGTAACAGCATATCGTCACTGTCCAATGAAAAAGAAGTATCTCCAAAATTACAACTTTACAGGAGAGGACAAAAACCTACTTTACTTTCAATGCAAAGCAATGGAACCAGAATTTTTTCCAAGCTATTTTGGAGCACTTCTATTGGTCCATTCATCATGAAATTTTCACACAATGTAAACGACCATTGGTGTGTTCAAATGATGTAGAAAATTCAAAATCGACAAAAATGGGGTTACATGTTTTTCATTGGACAGCAACAATATTCTCAGTTTCTCCATACAGATGTTGGTGGGTTTCCTTACATTAATTGTTCAGGTCAGGTCCTTCTACAACACTTCCTTTGCATTAAGGGCAGGACTTTTCTTTTAGAATTCACTGGTATATATCAGAATTCATCTAATAGTTTAATGAAGGCAGACAAACCATGATGCTACCACCACCATGTTTCACAGATGGGATAAGGTACTTTTGCTGAGATGCAGTGTTTTTCTTCTCTAAACACTTCTCATTTAAACCCAAAACTTCTATTTTTGTCTCACAAAACATTTTTCTAATAGTCTTCTGGTCTGCAAACTGCAGATGGGCAGTAGCTGTCCTTTTGAAGAGTAGTTAGTTTCTCCTTGCAGCCCTGCTACACACACCATTGTTGTGCATTGTTTCCCTGATGATGGATTCATGAACATTAACATGAGCCACCGTGAATGAGGCCTTTAGTTGTATATAAGATTTCCTGGGTTCCTTTGTGACTTTGCAGACTGTTACACAGTGTGCTTATAAAGTGCTTTCTTGGTTGACCAGTCCTGGGACAAGAAACAATGGTCTTGAATTTCCTGCATTCGTACACAGTGTGCCTGACTGCGAAAGTCCAGACTTTTTGAGATGGTTTTGTACAGCCTGATGAGTATCTACAACTTGTTTCTGAGGTCCTCAGAAATCCCCTTTGTTGTGCCACAAGTGTTATGAAGATCTGATTTGGATCCCTGTTCAGGGTGGCCACTCACACCTGGTTGTTATTGTATTGACTGAAAACAACAGCCTCGAATTTTATTTTCAAATAACCTGTTGACCCTCACATATACGCAATATTGGACAATTTTCCTCAATAAATGAATTACCAATTATTGTAGGGATTTTTATGAAATGTGTAATAGAAAATGTATAAGAATTATAAATTAAACACAACAAAAAAACAAATCACTGGATTCCTACACGTAGCCTCAAATGTAAAACAAAACAAAATAATGATAAAGAATATTAGCACTTCCGCTGCTCAGCTACACACATTCTATAGGTGTGTCTCAAAACCTAGTGAGCTCCTACATAGGCAGCATTTTACGTCATAGTATGCGCTCTCGACCTGTAGGCTGTCCCAATTCTTACATACCTTAAACATGTTGTCTACTAAGGCACTTGATTTTGCCCTGTTTTTAAGGAAGCATCGAACGTTTCTTCAGCCGCTCAGTCAACATGTTAGCCCACAAAAGTGCAGCTACTAGCAGCTACTGATCCTAGACTTAATAGCGTTGAATGTAATTTTGCTCAAAATAGTTATAAAAATAAAAACCATGTGAAACCCTCACCTAGAACACAGCACTGTAAATGGTAGTGGCACTGTTGACAAAACATGGAAAAATAACATAAATAGCATCTCACCATCTTATTACCACTAACAGAATTTTTTTATTTATGTTTATAAGCTCACCATGATTTACAAATCTTTACTCAACAAGATTCCTGCATCTTCTCATGTGAACTTGTGAAACAAAACTGCTTCTGTAAACCTCAAATGCTGGGCTTAAACACGGCAAACACGCTACCCCCCTGACACAGTACTATCTGCCCCATCCTGCAGTAATTCTTCTCAGTTATGTTGTTTTAAAGGGCAAAATCCACCCACCACATCTATCCACCACAGCTATATGACACATAGACCTCAAATTGTTTAGTACTTTTGCATTTTTACCTCATATTTCATAAGGATGCCTGACAATTGCATCGCAGTGGAGAACCACCATTTTCTTAGCTTGAGCATCCCTTCTTTACCGCGCTCTGAGCTCCACCCTTTCCTCTTTCAGAACTCCAGCAGTTCTGACCATGGCTCTTAAAGGGAACCCCGGCTGGTAACACTTGTAAGTTAATATGATGTAATAACTACATTAAATCATATTAGAGTAACAGATTTATTAGATTTTCTGTAAAATGCAGTGGTAGTGACGTCAAATGGTTGTAGTAACCGGCCGTCGCGCTTCAGCATAGCTAGCTAGCTAGACATGGCTACTGTTCAGCCTTTGCAGTTTGAGCTAGAACACAACATTTCTGACATCAGCGGCGACATCACACACCACGTTAGTGTAAATGGTGAACAGAGAGGGTGGAGGAGAGAGTGACACAGTGCTGGAGTTGTTGTGAAGCTGTGTGTTGGTGTTGACGGAGAAGGAGAGTGTCTGTTAAAGGAGCTCCGCTTTCTAGCAAGAAACATTCACGCTCAGTAAACAGCTAGATACACTGAACGGGAGTGTCTCTTAGCTTCACACTCCTTTATTAGTGAACTAGTATGTTCACTACTAAGGCTGTACTTTCATGTTCACAATCCGCAAACAAGGGAAAAGCAGCTGACGCTAACGCTAAACGTTGTCCAGGGGGAGGCCAGGAGAGAATCCAGCACACGTTCACGTTCATGTTTCTTCGCACGGTTCTCCATAATCTGGAACTTTTGCATTGCATTGTGTTTTAGTCTACGCTTAAAACCAACAGCATCCAGACTCAAACGTATCGGGACTAAAGTGACGAGAGCAGAGCGGCGGGTCTTCTGGTAGCTGTTTCACAAACTATTCTCCTTGTTTATGTTTGTGAAGCTGTTTAGACTAATATCTGTCTTCTCACTGCCTTTCACTGGAAATAACATCAACAACACAATGTACATGGTTTTATTTAAGCTAGGTTAGTAACTATCGTTCTCTTCTTCCAACCGCAGTCAAGTTTATCGCGCTGCAACCATTTGACATCATCTACCCAGTGTCACGCCCTACCCGTCCTCGTACACCTGTTTATGTCCTGTCAGTCCACGTGCTTCTGTTTATGTCCTGTCAGTCCACGTGCTTCTGTTTATGTCCTGTCCATGTGGTTCTGTTTGGTCATGTGCTCCCCTCGTTCTCTGCTTCGCCGTTGCCCCGCCTGTCTCCCCTGTTTGTCATTTTGTCATTAGTTCTGTCAGCTGTTTTCCCTCGTTAGTCCATGTATTTATGCCCTCAGTCTTGGTCCCTCATTGTTGATGTTGATAGCTGTAACGCTGTTCCTGCCCATCTGTCTGTTCATTAAAACCTCGCGCGTGTGTCCACCTATACTTTGTCTATTCCTGCGGCAGCTCCTAACGTGACACCCAGCAGAAAGCCTGTGATTGTTTTAAATGAATAAATCTCTCTATTAGGATTTTATTTTTATCTTATTATTTTTTTTAATGTTTGTTTTATTTATTTTTTTTATTTTTTTTTTATTATTATTATCTTTTTATTATTTTTATTATCTATTATTTCTATTATTTTATTATTATTATGAATGTGAATGTTTTATTGAGTATTTTTCATTAGCATTTCAACTTTTTATTATCTTGGTGTATGTATTATGTTTATTTTATATTCTTATATATTGTTTTATAATAATAACATTTTTTACATTGTATTTTATGCATCTATATTAAATGTTTATTTAAAATTTGTATTTTATTTATAATTTTTAATCCCTTTAATTGTGTATGCTCGGCTACATAAATAATGGCTGCATCCACATGTTAAACATTTAGAATAAAAGCGCTAATTTATAAATAAATCTGATACTTTTGTGATTTTTTTGCAACATGCCATTACACCATATTAAGGCTTACAAGTGTTAACAGCCAGGGTTCCCTTTAAAGGTACACAAACATCGTAAAGATATTTACATAGTTCACCACCTGGCAACATATATTTGTTGAATTGTATTCCCTTTATCTACTTTTAGTATGAAAATCGGATTTTCTGTTTGGTCATGTTTACCCAAAATTACAGAAACTGTTAAAGGGGTCCCACATTTTCAAACACTAATATAGATCCCACTGTTTCGAGGCAATATATAACCACATAATCAATACAGTAATTACAGATAAATTAAATAGAGACGCAGGTAAGAAGGGCATTCAATACGAGAGCCAAAGGAAGCTAATTTAATTTCACTCTCATTCCATCCTCAGCTCCCAGGGCCACACATCAGTAATCACACGCATATCTCCTGGCTACTGTTGTGGTTCAGCGGCTGGTCAGGATAACTCAGCTGGAACCGAGGTCCAGGGCTAAGATGGGGGCTCCCTGGCCCTCCGCCAGCTCTTCCCAGGAGGCCTGAGTTTTCAACAAAGCCATACACTCACTTTTTCCTTCCTGCTGGTGTGGTACTGACCTCAGTGACCACTCCTACATTTATTATAGCTCTTCAAAACAGCCCTTCCCAACATCAAGGGTCTTGGAACGAACCCACTCACTCTGCAGGGCTTTAAGCACAGACACAAAGACACGTAGCACACACACGCCTCATCAGAATGTGGAGTCATGATCGCATTGTTATATGAAAACCTTGCATGTGGCGTTTGTTCTGAGGTTTTTACAAATATCATCATTTATCATCATTGATTTTCCATTTTTCTACACCATCCGTACACGACAGCTGCCCTTTACATCAGGTTTATGATGAATGAACCAATAGAAATGCTCCCAGATCAGGACTATTAACTTATAGTACCTTTCCTGTAAAATTAACTCTTATTTTAAATTCATCTTTGTTGGAATAAATGTGCTAGTCCTGCACAGTGGTCAGAGGGATTTTAAGCCTTTCTTCTTGCAGGACAGTGGCCAGGTCACTATGTGATGCTGGTGGAGGAAAACGTTGCCTGACTCGCTCCTCCAAAACACCCCAAAGTGGCTCAATAATATTTAGATCTGGTGACTGTGCAGGCCATGGTAGATGTTCAACTTGTTCATGTTTATCAAACCAATCTTTCTCCAGTCTTGCTGTGTGTATTGGTGCACTGTCATCCTGATACACGGCACCGCCTTCAGGAAACAATGTTTGAACCACTGGATGCACATGGTCCTCCAGAATGGTTCGGTAGTCCTTGGCAGTGACGCGCCTATCTAGCACAAGTATTGGGCCAAGGGAATGCCGTGATATGGCAGCCCAAACCATCACTGATCCACACCCATGCTTCACTCTGGGCATGCAACAGTCTGGGTGGTACGCTTCTTTGGGGCTTCTCCACACCGTAACTCTCCCGGATGTGGGGAAAACAGTAAAGGTGGATCATCAGAGAACAATACATGTTTCACATTGTCCACAGACCAAGATTTGCGCTCCTTGCACCATTGAAACCGACGTTTGGCATTGGCACGAGTGACCAAAGGTTTGGCTTTAGCAGCCCGGCCGTGTATATTGACCCTGTGGAGCTCCTGACGGACAGTTCTGGTGGAAACAGGAGAAGCTGAGGTGCACATTTAATTCTGCCATGATTTGGGCAGCCGTGGTTTTATGTTTTTTGGATACAATCCGGGTTAGAACCCAACATCCCTTTCAGACAGCTTCCTCTTGCAGCCACAGTTAATCCTGTTGGATGTGGTTGGTCCTTCTTGGTGGTATGCTGACATTACCCTGGATACCGTGGCTCTTGATACATCACAAAGACTTGCTGTCTTGGTCACAGATGCGCCAGCAAGACGTGCACCAACAATTTGTCCTCTTTTGAACTCTGGTATGTCCCATAATGTTGTGTTATTACAATATTTTGAGCTAAACTGTGCTCTTACCAGCTAACTGAACTTCACACTCTGCTCTTACTGGTGCAATGTGCAATTAATGAATATTGGCCACCAGACTGTTCCAATCTAGCCATGAAACCTCCCACACTAAACTGACAGGTGTTTCAGTTTCATCGTCCAACCACTGTATGTTTGTTTGTTAGCAGCGCCAAAACTAGAAGGAAAACTTTCCAGTCATATGTGAGACTCACTGTGCTAGTTCACTGCTGCGCTCCCTTCACTGGCTTTTCTGTAGGTGTTCCTGTCTTGCTAGGTGTTGCTCTGTGTTTAACCTTTTATTTTGTTGTCTTCTTTCTAGGTATCAGCTCTGGCACCTGTTTGTGGCAGTGTTTGAGTGTAAGAGTACTCTTTGGATTTAAACCTGTCTGTACTAGATAGAGATACATACTCTGATTGAACACAAAGCACTTATGTAAGTCGCTCTGGATAAGAGCGTCTGCTAAATGCCGGAAATGTAAATACAGCAGGCTAACATCATCTGTAGATATGAATAACATGGTTTGGAAATGAACTGCACAACAAACTGCCAACTGTGAGTTCTCTTACAGTCTCTTACTGTTACAGATTTAATTGTTTTCTGGGATTGTTACTTTGGTTTTGTGGCACATTTCATGAATTAAATTATGAATTGTTATTCAGAATAGTTAAAAAGCATAGAATAGCATATGTAGTATAGCAGTCCATCCATCCATCATTTGCCATTTAATTCCTCTAGGCGGGCTTGAGCCAATCCCAGTGTCATAAAGGCCGACACCATGGACAGTTCGCCAGTCCATTGCATGGCCAACGTTCACTCACGCACACACTCAGGCAGTTTAGAGTGACCAATTAACCTAACATGCATGTGTTTGGACTGTGGGAGGAAACCAGAGTACCCAGAAGAAACCCACTCAAGCACAGGGAGAACATACACACTCCACACAGAACCACCCGGACCGGGAATCCAACCCACGATCGTCTTGCTGTGAGGCGACAGTGGTAACCACAACACCATCGTACTGACCACTACACCACCATACTAACCACTACACCACCATACTAACCACTACACCACCATACTAACTACTACATCACCATACTAACCACTACACCATCGTACTGACCACTACACCAACGTACTAACCACTACACCACCATACTAACCACTACACCACCATACTAACCACTACACCACCGTACTAACCACTACACCACCATACTAACCACTACACCACCCTACTAACCACTACACCACCGTACTAACCACTACACCACCGTACTAACCACTACACCACCGTACTAACCACTACACCACCGTACTAACCACTACACCACCATACTGACCACTACACCACCATACTAACCACTACACCACCGTACTGACCACTACACCACCGTACTAACCACTACACCACCATACTAACCACTACACCACCATACTAACCACTACACCACCATACTAACCACTACACCACCCTACTAACCACTACACCACCGTACTAACCACTACACCACCATACTAACCACTACACCACCATACTAACCACTACACCACCATACTAACCACTACACCACCGTGCCACCAGTATATCAGTCTTTTATCGTTTTATCACAAGCGAAAAGAAAACAGCAACAGGATCCTGTGGGGGTTCTGATCGATGAGGAACTGGCTAGCAAAGTATACAGAGAAACAGATGAACTACAGTCTGTCAGTGTAGAACTACAAAGTGCTCCTATTTGGTAAGTGGAGCTTGTAGAAAGAGTTGGTTGTAATGTTATGGCTGATCAGTGTATATAAGTATCATTCAATGAGAAGCCTCTACGTCTAAAATGGACACAGATTTGCAGATTATCTTTTGTCTGCATACTCAGGATATTTGTGTCTTGGAAATGCAGGAAAACAAGAACACTCGCAAACACACCTCTCACCCCTGCAGCAGCCCTGACCGCATACCTCGCCGTCCTTCACCTGAAATGCACCTAAAAAGCCTCTTGCTGACATTCTCACTGAAAGCCATACCATCTCTTAGCACACATACTGTAGCATTTCAGCCATGCAGCCTAATTATTTAATTGCCTAGCGACACAAGTCACAACACGCGCACACAACAAACGCACAGCAGGTAGACGAGAGCGGACTCTTAAGCCAGCTGTGGATTAAACATGAAAGGTCGATGATCCAATGTTACTTTAAACACGAGGTGACTTCATATGGGCCGCTTGCCTGTGTGTTTTTCAGCTACGTTTACATAATGGGGCAGAAAGAGAGAGAGAGAGAGAGGGGCTACTATCAGCCAGCCTCACCTTACACAACACACTGATACAGACGACCGCGAGACCACCCTGATACATTTAGTTTGGTTTGTGTGTGTGCACCCAGCAAACACACAACAGTGTCACAATATAGTGGGGGCAGTGAAACGCCCACAGTAGTGAACCTACACACTAGTAGTGAACACACAGTGGTGGGCAGCCCTATCCACAGCATTGGGGTTAGGTTTCTATCTAATCCACTTACGTCAGTGAACATACACACTACGGGATAGTGAAACACCCACATACATATACACTAGTGAACATGCACATTACTGGATAGTGAAACACACACATTCACACACACTGGTGAACACACACGAGGGGACAGTGAAACACCCATGTACACACACTAGGGGACAGTGAAACACCCACATACATATACACTAGTGAACATGCACATTACTGGATAGTGAAACACCACATTCACACACGAGGGGACAATGAAACACCCATGTACACACACTAGGGGGCAGTAAAACACCCACATACACACACACACTAGTGAACATGCACATTACAGGATAGTGAAACACCCATATACACACACACTGGTGAACACACACTAGGGGACAGCGAAACACCTACCTACACACACTAGTGAACATATACACTAGGGGACAGTGAAACACCCACATACACACACACTAGTGAACATGCACATTACAGGATAGTGAAACACCCACATACACACACACTGGTGAACACACACTAGGGCACAGTGAAACACCCACATACACACACTAGGGGACAGTGAAACGCCGACATACACAAACACACACACTAGTGAACATACACACTAGGAGACAGTGAAACATCCACATCCACACACACAGAGGTAAAATTCACATTACTTGACAGTGAAATACCCACATATACACACACTAGTGAACATGCACATTACGGGACAGTAAAACACCCACCTACACACACATTAGTTAACATACACACCAGGGGACAGTGAAACACCCACAAACACACACACTAGTGAACACACACTAGGGGACAAGGAAACACCCACATACACACACAAGTAACCATACACACTAGGGGACAGTGAAACACCCACATACACACACACTAGTGAACATGCACATTACGGGACAGTAAAACACCCACCTACACACACATTAGTGAACATACACACCAGGGGACAGTGAAACACCCACAAACACACACACTAGTGAACACACACTAGGGGACAAGGAAACGCCCACATACACACACACTAGTGAACACACACTAGGGGACAAGGAAACACCCACATACACACACAAGTGAACATACACACTAGTTGACAGTGAAACACCCACATACACACAGGCTAGTGAACATACATACCAGGGGACAGTAAAACACCCACATACAACCACATACACTAGTGAACATACACACTAGGGAGAAGTGAAACACCCACATATGCACACACCAGTGAACATATACACCAGGGGGCAAGAAACACCCACATATGCACACATTAGCGAACATACACACTAGGGAGCAAGAACACCCACAAACACACACTCTAGTGAACACAAACACTATGAGACAGTGAAACACCCACATACACTAGTAAACATACGTGCTATGGGGCAGTGAAACACCTGCATACACACACACACTAGTGAACTAGTGAACACTAGTGAACACATACACTCGTCAAAGGTAAAAACACACACATAAACACACATACACTAGTGAACATACACACTATCCACAGGGCTGCCCAGGGAGCAGTTGGGGATTAGCTTTCTTGCTCACGGGCACTTCAGTCCTGGCTTGTAGGTCCAGACGATCAAATCACCGACCTTCTGGTCACATGACTGGATCCCTAACCTTCAGCCCCTACCTGATAGCAATCTCAAAGAAATTTCATGTAGATATAAAGTCACAGTTTTCGGAGGAGTTACGTTTCAACGTTGTGACAACGTTGCAGGCACCAAAACCGTACATTGTCACAACGCTGTCACAGCGTAACTGTTTGCAGGGCGTGTGTGTATGTGCAAGTTGCCAGTCACCCTCTTGCCTTCACAAACAGTATTAGTCTCGCCAACGAGGTTTTGCATGCATTCCCCTCGCATGTGATAAAAATCTCGCATGCAGGACCGTGTGCAGTCCAGGGGTTCATGCATGGCTATTACGAGTAAGTGCAAAACTGCACGTCCTTGCCGCTTTTCACCCTTCCCTCATTAATCACACTCTTAATTCGTCATGCCTGACTCACCTTTGCATGAAATGAACCTGTTTGTATTTGTATTGTCTGTGTACTCAGTTCAGGAAAGTATCGATCCAGCCTAGAAAAAAAAATCCCCATGTGGAATGATTACGATAGTCATGTACAAGTAGGGGTTTATTGTGGTTTGAGGTTTGCGTGATCTCAGCAGGCCACTTCGTTCCGTTTGTGCTCTGCCTTTATTCCGCGTAGGACAGGTGTTATCTAAGGCATTCGAACATCACGTAGCCCAGAAGCAGAGCTGTCTCCGGGGGAGGAGGCCTGAGAGAAACATGGAGAGATAGCTTGCAACTGTGGCCCCGACCACCCACCAAGATGAAAAGGGTTGGTTGTGGGGGGAGTGTATCTGTCTGCAGACTGCACGAAAAGAGAATCTACCATTTCCTCCACGCGTCCCTTGATGCCCCTCATCTGCCACAGCACAGGTGCATATCTAAAGAAATCGCTGTCTAAAGGAAAACAAGCATCACGAAAATAGTAACTGTGAATGTAGTGAATGTAAAGAGGTTTTATTGCAATGCATTTTAGAGCATTTCTATTGGTCCATTCATCATGAAACTTTTACCAGATATAAAGGACATATGATATATGATATGATATAGAACAGAGCTCACTAATAGGCGGACCGCGGTTGAAAAACAACTTGTTACTGGTTGAAAAACAACTTGTTACTGGTTGAAAAACAACTTTTCAACTTTTCAAAAGGAAGATAAACTGTTAAGATGTGAAACAAGACGAAACATTTTATTTACTTTTTTTTATTATAAATAAGATCTTTAAGATGCACTTTTTTCAAAAGCATAGGTCTTTTTTTTACTTAAAGTGGTAAAAAAAAAGCATTTATTAAGTTCAGCATTTCAGTTCAGCATTTAAACAGTAAATATACTGAAATATACTGAACGGTATGTGTGATGTGTTGGTGTTTCAGTAGCTGATGGTATAAGATGCTGATGCTAGACTACTTCAGTAAACAGGATACACCACTGAATCAGAACACACGTTAGAAATGAAGATGGTCTGGACCTTGGCCTGAGGAAATCTCCTCAAGTTGGACCTTACTGAACTCTAATTAAATACCCCTGATATAGACAAATGTATAAACAAGTTAGACATGAGAGAACATTTCTAATAAGCATGTAATAAGTCCTGCAAATAGGGTTTGCTTTGCCCTGACAAAGCCTAAAGAAAGTCAGATTCTTAATTCATTATCACCTGTATGCTAGGGGTGTAAGAAAAAATTGAAATATTGAATATCGGGACATTATATTTTGTGATACTGTATCGATTATCAAAAACACAGTATCAATACACATATTCCTAGCAGACAGTGAATTACTGGGTGTTGTGTTTAAACCTCTGACCACTAGATGGCAGTGTTGTAATAAAGTTTTAGCTCCACTCCAACATTAACAAGCAGCACAAGGGCGCAATGCTTTTGTAAGCATTGACAAACCTGTTCATATAGTGTTTTAATAGTAGGATTTTAAAAATTGCAAATTGCATATTGTGATATATTAAATCATGACCTCTGTATCACGATATATATTGTACACCTACTTATTCAAATGCTTCCCCAATCAGCCATACAAAATTGGGGAAAATGAGACCTTTGTGATTTTGCCATGGTGTGATGGTGGGCGCTGCATGGGTTTGTATGTATATGTCTATAACCTCTAATCTCTTGGATTTTGCTCTCAACAGTACTCAGAATGGCTCAATAAGGAAAAATCCAGTGAGTAGCAGTTCTGTGGATAGGAACACTTTGTTGATAAGAATAGCCAAACTGGTTCAATCTGACTGGAAGGCTACAGTAGCTCAGATAAACACTCGGTTTAATTGTGGATGGGCTACAACAGCAGAAGACCACACTGGGTTCCAATTCTGTCAGCTAGGAACAGAAAGCTGAGGCTGACTGCATTGAGTTTTTCTATAATTTCTGATCTCCTAGATTTTCATGCACAGCATGAGTCTAGTCTTTACTCAGATTGGGGCTATAAAGTGATAATCATCCAGTGAGTAGAGATTCTGTGTACAGGAGCACCTTGTTGATGAAAGGTCAATGGTTGGTTTGGGCCGACTGAAGGCTACAGTAACTCAGATAACCACTTATGTATAATTGTGTTCTGCAGAAAACACGTCCAACCTTGAGGTGGAAGGGCTACAACAACAACATCAGAAGACCATGTTGGTTTCCAATTCTGTCAGCTATGAACAGAAAGCTGAGGCTGTAGTGGACATAGGCTCACTAAAACTGGACCGTTGAAGGCTGGAAAAACGTAGTCTGGTCTGATGAATTTCTACACAGATTGTGGAATCAGAATTTGGCATCAACAGTATGAATCCATTGACCCAATCTGCCTAGTATCACCAGTCCAGGCTGGTGGAGGTGGTGTAATGGTGTGGGGGATGTTTTCTTGCCACATTGTAGAGCCATTAATACCAGTCAGCCATTTCTGGAAAGCTACAGCCTAAATGAGTTCTGTTGCTGACCCTATGCTTTCCTTCATAGCCACAATGTTACCCAGTGGCTACAGCCAGCTTAATAATGCACTTTGTAGCAAAAGCCTAGTTTCATGAACACCACAATGAGTTCAATGTTCTTTAGTGGCCTTTTCAGTCAGATATTAATCCAACAAAACATCTTTAGGATGCAATTAAACATGATTCACAACATCAAAGCGTACCTTCAAAATGATGCTCCAGAAACTGAAATTAACATTTCTAGAAACTTGTGGAATCCATGCTATGAAAAATGGAAGCTGTTGAGAACAAAGAGGCCATGCCCAATATTATTGAGGTGTTTCTAATAAAGTGCTCAGTAAGTGTATATACATGAAACAATCTGGGAGTGGTGTAAAGGATGTGCAATGGGTGGTATATCACAATATAAATGTGAGTATATTCATAAAATATTGTTGCTATCCAATGAATAACAAGTGATGACAACCAAAAACAGTCTTTACTTTCAACGTAAGTCAATGGAACCAGATTGTTTTCCAAGCTATTTTGGAGCATTTCTATTTGTCCATTCATCATAATGTTTCCACACAATGTATATGGCAGCTGCTATATTCAAACGATACATTAAACAATAATTTACTAAAATAGAGATGTTTTTCTTTGGACAAAAAAAAACAAGTATCTTCAAAATCACAACTTTACAGGAGAGGACAAAAACTGTCTTTACTTTCAATGTAAGTCAATAGAACCAGATTTCTTTCCAAGCTATTTTGGAGCATTTCTATTGGTCCATTCATCATGAAATGTCCACACAATGCAAACTGTCGCTGACATGTTCAAATGATGTAGAAAAATAAAAATCACCAAAAATGAAGATATGTATCTTTCTTTGGACGTGTGCACTGACTGCATTAGAGAGAACTTCTTATTCAGAGGGATTACAGCATGTGTTCATGGCTTATGTATGTGTGGGACTGTTTAATGCAGTGGGACGTGAGAAGGGTCCTAGTTTAGGAGGATTATGATATGAGCAGATGTGTCATTAGTCCTAGTCTAAAGAAGCAAAGATTCAATGTACTTCAATGGGATTAAAAGCAAACATGTGTACGTTTGATTTCCCTCCAAACTTTCACTTTAAGGAGAAAGTAGATCAGAGAGTCGTAGTAGTCTGCATTCATCGGATGCATCCAGTACCTCAGGCAGTGGGTTGGTTGTTTTGGTAGCTGAAAGTAGGCTAGCGAGCTCCCACACACTCCCTGTTTCCTGAAACAAAGGCTTACCGAGCAGTTTCAAAAAAGTGACTACATGATAAGTGACATTAATAGAATAGCTTACACTGGGCTTGGCATCCAGGCTATGAGCAGCATCCGCATGCGTGAGAATTGCCCCGAGTGTGATAGTGCAGGCTATGAGAGCAGTATGTGCTGACACCTTTGTGCGTGTGAACTTTTGGCACCGGGCCAGGTGTAACTGCACGCCAGCAGGCGCGGCTGAGTTTACATAACAGAGGATATGATTCTCAGAGGGAAGAGCTAAATCCGAGTTTCAGCAGCTTTGCGCTCTCCCAGCATCCTTCCTGACCCTGTGTCTGCAACAGTGACTAAGAACCCAGAGTTGACGGTGCGTTTCACCACAATCGGAACGTTTAATTCAGCTACTGGTCAGCATGAGCTCAAAGACTTCTTAGTCTTTTAAAGGTGTCATACAATAGAAAACTGGATTTACATGGTCGGAGTTCCGTACATAGAAATGTACATACAGAGAACACCAAACACTGCAGCACCTCCTTCAAATACAAATCCCGCATTTATAAAAGATAGATGATCAAACAGGCCGAGCTCAAAATCCTGAATTGTTACAATATTTATGACCCCCCCACCCCCGCCTCCAAAAATTTTATGTAAGCCAATTCACATTCCAGCCCAGCAAAATAACATCAATGGAGTAATAAAAGTGGTCTTGTGTGTAGAAGCGTGTCGTTCAAGGCTGGGAAGGGGATGCTGAATACTCTTTCTAAGGAACTGGTCCAAGTTCATCTTTAAACAAGGCTTAAGTTGGTTTCCTATTCGCCTGCTTGTTCATCTAATGTTCCGTTCCACCTTAAATGTTGCAGCTTGTGCAGCGCCATTTACGGTCCAACAGAAAACTCTTCATTAACAAGATTAACTTTAACATAAGATTGTTAGCAAGGGCGTAGGAGTGGGTATGACACATTTGCTCATATGAATCAAAGCCCACCCTATCCTCTAAAACATTACCTATAAGCTGATTCCACTGTAGGTAAGTTAGTAAATCACTGTATGTATAGTGACGTAGAACAACATTTGTGGAATTACAGTAAATAAACAAAATACAACATTATCTGTACGTCTGTTTATTATTAGATAAATCCAATTAAACATCACTTAACAAACTAAACAAGATACTGCACATTACATGGTTATGCGTGCAATGTCTGGATTATATATTTATGTAACCAAAAAATATATATATATTTTGAATGCTCTCTCCAGGAACTGAGCTTCAGACATTTAGACCCATGGTCTATGCTAGAGAGCCACCATATTTTCTTCTCGTCATTCACAACCTTATCAGTTTGGGGGCGTGGCCAGAGAGTAATGTAACTTTACGTTTCAGAGTGCTTTCTGATTAAAGTTAATACAAACGTTATCTAACCCAAACTCTCCTAGTCTGTTACCATAACAGCACATTATACTAAAGCTGTTTTATTGCAGTGTATATGATTATCATTGCTGTTCATTGCTTTCATCACTGACCTCGTGTTTACAGCTGGCGTAAGCCCGACGCTCCAGCGAGGCGAGAGCTCGGGTCAGTGAAGCTGCTGACTGCAGGATATTTCTGAACAGGCATCTCAACACAAGCCTTAACAAAGTGAAAGACCCAGACCACCTAACAACCAGAGCCCATTACTAACAACAAACACAGCACATGAATTGCGAAGGCTGTCAAAACACACTTTTAAAATAAAACATTTATAAACAGTTTCAGCTTTTTCTGTGGTTTAATTTTTGGGTGGGATAAATCTACCTTTCTAAATCTAGTTTCTGATATTAGGTGGAACACATAATGGATCAAACAGGGTCAGAACTGGGTGGACAGATAAAAACCAGATGTTTTATTAAAGACCACCGCCAAAAATAGCTATAATTAAAACAACAAAAGGTGATGCACTGCTTTTTGTCTTGTATTCAACTTCAATTCTTTTATATGTGATATAACAATATTACATGTATTTAATTCATTTATGAGCAAATAATATACACGTTAATCAAGTAAATCAAAGATAACACTTCTCCAGTGCAGAACATTAATAATAAAAATAATAATAATAATAATAATAATATTGGCACGCTGGTGTAGTGTAGTATGTTAGCACTATTGTCTCACAGCAAGATGATCTGGGTTGGATTCCAGGTCCGGGCCGTTCTATGTGGAGTGTATATGTTCTCCTGGTGCCTTACTGTGAGGCGACAGTGCTGAACACCACACCATCATGCTGCACATGCTATTATTATTATTATTATTATTATTATTATTATTATTATTATTATTATTGACATCATTGTTCTTTACATGTATATACAGTCATATACGTTAAATACTTAAATGTTACAGTCACTTGTGTTTATTGTAATTCCTCAATCTAACTCATATACAGTGAAAAGAAATGTTCATTGTTCAGGCCTCATAACTACTGCACCACAGTATTCAGTACACAGAGAGCAGATCACTAGGTATCCTGGGGGTCCAGGACCCCCTTAACTAACTTCCTAGCCTCCCTAAATGTGATTGTTGTGCTGCTTTACCCCCTAAATTCTTGCTTTGGTGTTTTTAACTAACTAGGGATGCAGCACTGATTTGTCTCAGGGTGGCGCTGCAGCACAGTGGTTCGCCTAGTCGGTCCCAGTTTGTATAGTGTGTTTACTCAGTTTGGTGGAAAGAGTGACTCGTCATTCATTTCTCAGACTGAAGACAGAAGAGATGTTTAAGATTACAGTTATTGTAAGCAACAGCCAGAATGCCACTATGGCGAGTCAGCAGCAAACCAATGCTGGATTAGTGAGCTGATATGGGACCCCCTGAAAGGGAGGGGGTATTTTGCACACTGAGCATGAAACGAGTACAAGAAGTGTTTACGTTGCAGTAATAAAGGTAACAAGTTGAGGAATCACATCCACAACATAAAATAGTTATTGAAAGCTGAATGTGTCTGCTGTCTGTGCAGGGCAGACAACAGTGCCTTCCTTGTGCTCCTGCTCCTGTTACACGCTGTAGACTCATCACTTCACTAAGTCTGAATATACAGTGCTTCATTCATTCCATTCTCCTCACTTTTCCTCCTGCATCCACACTTTTTCCAAGAAGGTCACTGTCACTGTCTGGAACATTCCGGTTCTCTCTGTACAGAGAACCTGTATTTTTAGAGATGAGTGGACGGAGGTGGACTTGACTAATACGTATGTTAAAGAAATAGTTTATGTGAAATAATGACTCAAGTACAAGTAAAACACCTTTCAGACAAAAATGATGTAAGAAGAAGTATAACCATATCAGGTACCGAGTAAGTTCTAGATCTGCTGCTTAGAACGTCCAGAGTCAACCAGCATAGAAACCTAAGTGTCTTAAAATCTGTTCTTCTCCTTTTTGTTGTCTAAAACAAAACAATAACCCTCAAACGCCAGAACCGATGCTCACACCAACGTAACTGAATAAAAAACAAACACAGGAAATCAAATAATACCATTAAATTAATAATTTATACAAAATTAATAATGTTAGAAATCATTTTCACAGACACAAAGCTTTTATTCACTCAGCAAAACAATTTATTCAAATATTCAAATAGTAAGTGCTTTTACATACGTCAGTGTGTTTATTTAACTCTTTCCAAGCTTCTCCTTCTATAAACAACCCAGTATTATTTACAGTTCTCATCTAATACCTGCTTTGACTGCTCAGTACTTCATTAAGCTAAATCAAGATTGCTGCTGAAGGAACTGAATACATTCATACAATGTCTGGGGCGTCCAGGAGAAATCTGGAACTACATTTTGTTCTTTAAACTGGATCAAGATATGATCTACTACTTTCACAATAAGATATTCATATTACTTTGTATTGTATGTATGATTATTTACATCTGTTCTAATGATATCTGGTGGTGAAAATATTATTTTCTTACTTATTGATAAGATAAAAGCTTTTAAACAGTCAGCTTATATGTAAGTTACTGCATTGTAGAACTGAAAATATGATTTAGTACATGAAGCTAATTAAATGTGATGATACTCTCATTATGTTTAAACTAAGGGCACCCAAACAAGACTACATGGTTGGGGGGGTTTAGCAGTTTGCCTTTAACCTAACACAGTCAAATAGTAGTGACTCAACACCCTCCAGTGGAAGCACGTTAGGGCCCTCTAGCGATCACCACACATCTGTGGATGATGAAAGCTGCCAGTGTTACTTCACTTTGTTTTCTTTTCAGGGTGATTAAAAATGAATTAGTGCTTCAGTCACAACCCCTAGAGACCAATGTTGTGTCCATCCAGTCCTTTAGAATTAACTCTCAGTTACTGTGCATCACCAAGAAGCAAGCAAAGTAAGGTGGACATTTATTGACCTAAACAAACACTATAGAAAAAAGCCAGTCCATAACTGGGGAGGCATAAATTCTGCTGGGTAATGTGTAAGGTTTAGCCGTCAGTAACCTGAAAGTCCTTTGATCCATAAAAAGTCCTGCAGTTATTATTCATAATATCACACAAACAAACATACTCCGCAACCCTCACCCATACAATACCAGACAAGCGCATCATACATACATACTGTACATATAAAGCCAGGTTCCTATAGAAGATGACAGGAGATAATAAGTAATAAAAAATAGTATAGAATTTTTAAAAATGGACAAAGTCAAGAATGTTCCATTGAATCTTTGATTGGATATTTTATTGAAAATTACTCTGTTGTGGATATATGTGGATACATTTTGGGGGTGTAAATATTAATGAGTTAAAATTACTGTATGTTTACTACAGTCTTTCTACTTTTTCTCTAATTGTGCCTTTAATTCTGGACTTTTGTAACACTGTGATAAGCCTATGTTATAATGTATCATTAGGTTTAGAATCAAGGTAGCCAAATGCCTAAACCAACACATGAAACTTTCTGTTCCTTAAATGTAAATAATACATATACACACAGTGAATACTCACTGCCAGACAGAGCTCTGATAAGTCCTCCATGAAATCTTTAACCATGGTCGCACACACTTTTCAACACTCTAAACATAAATGTCAGAAATGAGGATTGGTAGTTAAGGGTAAGACTTTTTTTTATTAAAGATTAAGACACTGCAAGTCTTAATCTTGAATTGTAGCCAAGCAGTCACAACTGTTTTACTCCAGAAAACATTAGGTAGCTATACATCTCATGCCCGACACATCATTTTACTGTGCTGCCTTCTTTAATGAGCATCTCCACCTGGAGCAACGCCAAGCTTATACCACCAGACCAGAGCCCACCTGCCCCAGACAGAGAGCCGTCTATTGTTCAAGTAATTCTAGTAATTCTAAAAATTCTTCCACACCATCTTGATTTTTAACCTGAATAACGTACATACTTAATTCATCTGGCAAATCTCCTTCGATCACCATGTCCAGCATGTGAACAGGTCACTCTACTGTCATGATGAGGGCCCCACACATTCCACACGTTATGTGGACACCACTTTTCACACGTACACATCTAACTTCAGACAGCAAGTTCATCCAAAATAGCTTCTGAAGGTCAGGATGCAGTCAACAATTCATTTATCTGATCATGAAACTAATGAAACTGTGTGATAAGAACCTGGGAATGTATCTGAGGTCTTCATGTAGCTTCACTCACATCAGCCTCACTGACACGTCCCCCTCAGGAACATGTCTACAACTCAGGAGCAGACACTATATATATATATATATATATATATATATATATATATATATATATATATATATATATATATATATATATATATATATATATATATATATATATATATACTTGTATCTTAAAAGGACGATAAAAATGTATTTATTCTGTACATTGTTGTCTGATGTCGGCATGGAGAGGATATGACCTAGGTCAGGGTAAAATATGTCCAGATGCAGTTTTACACGCCTGATTACAGCTCATTGTTTTGTCTTTTGGGGAGCTTATGAATAATTCGATGAGCTCTGCTCTGATAGGTTGGTTTACAGCGAGACGTCAAAATGATTAAACAGGAGCAACATGTCCAAATAGACACAGACAGGACAAATAAAATGAACCTCTGTCCTAATAAGTTCAATTCACGGACTATTTAGTTAGTTGTGTTAGTAACGTTGCCTATACCAGCTACCCACTTTCATCTGGACATCAAACACAAAGTAGATTAAAGTCCTCACTGTGAAACTTTTAGTTTAAGATGATCTACTTCAACCAGCACACAGTGATACACTCACACAGCATGGCTGCTACTTACAGGTTGGGGTTGTGATACTAATAAAGGTGGAACTGCTTCTTACTTTAGTCTCTTCAGTGTTAAACTCTGAGTAAAGCTGTTAGATATTGTCCAAAGGTCTTAGAAATGGTTCAGAGTTAAATATGTGGAAGCTGACGTGGCTTTCTCGCATGTATGTCGGTCCACTGGCAGGATAAGGACAACAACCTGCTGACTGTTTGCCACTGTTGCTCTACCCTTGGACCACCTTAGGACCCTTGTATAACATCGAACTAGTTTTAATTTCCTCCAACAGATTTTAAGTACATAAAGCTATCTTAGAAAATAAACCAAGACCAAGATTACAAACAACTGAGAGAAAAAACATAACCCTAATGATTATGTTCAGTGTTTGTAACACAGTAGAATGAAAGAAAGAAATGGAGGAAAAAATTAATAAATTGGACTGTGAATGAAAAAAGAATTATATGGCCGCCGGCTTGCCATAAGTGGGCCAACAGTGGTTTGTAACTCTTTTGCTATTAAGTTGGTGCTGTAGTTACAGTCTGCTAAATGCAAACTGTAGCATTTAAGGTGGAATGGAACAATGATGAGTAAAGACTGCTACATAACAGTCTAGTTTGTTTTATCGTCACTCTTTTGCAGTTGCAGGTTTTGTATTTGAAGGAGGATTAATGATGTTTGAGGTCCACAGAATGCCAGTTCTATGAAACAAACTTCAACACTGATAATGTAAACACAATACAATTCTGTGGGACCTTTGAATTAAACTGGACATTATACAATAACGTGATCGAAACTTATTTAGCAAATGCTGCCTTAATTTTGCCTGAGCTGCATTAGCATGTTACGGGTTTACCTAACTTTAATTTGCTAATGGCTATTGCAAAGCTAGTGAAGCTTTTAATTTTCATACTATTATTATTGTTTGTTTTTGTTTATTATTATTATTATTATTGGTGTTGGTGGTGGTGGTGGTGGTTATAATGGCCCCAAACCTTAAAAAATCATCTCATTTGCTCGACGGCCAACGAACCACAACACCCATGATGCCGAGGGGCCTACATTTCCCATAATGCCTACAAACGTTACATCCTGCTGACGTTGCTGGTGATCCTGCACGGTTAATGTTTTGAAAGCAGTTTGTTTTCTCTCTGATGATTAAGACAAAGCCAAAGATTCGTGGAATAACATGGAAAACCGAGGAGTTTCAGTGATTCTGTTCGACCTGGATAACACGCTTGCTGACACAGCGGGAGCCGGTAAAGTAGCGATTCACGAGGTAATGAATGAAACGCGCGTGCTCGTGTATATGAACTGAAACGTAGTGCTCATTTCAGTACAATAAATAATAACTTAAACACAAAGATTCCAGATTTTGAAGAAACGTTGAAACCAGAAATAAGTATTTGATTATATATATAAAAAATACTGTGGTATGGTTTACTGTGTTAAAGAGCAAATGCCGGAAGTAGCCCAATGTAACGAAGGGATTATGGGACATGTAGTTGAGTGCCAGTATAATATAAAACCTCAGTTTTGGGTTAGAGTGGGGTTAGAAAATACACCTTTTAGGTATTTGAGCATTAATAAACTCCTGTCTGTAATTTTATCATATATAGATATTTGTTAGGATATATGCATGTAAATAAATTACTTTAACATCATGTATTATTTGTATTTCTTTCTGTATATCAGTCTTCTGTCAAGCTCTGATTAGTTAATTAATCAATAAAATACCTGGTTGGTTACGCAGTTACTTATGTGACTTCTCATAGTGAAACCTAAACTGAAGAATTCCTTTAAAGGAGCCATATGGAAGATGACGCAAGCTGTCAAATTCATAACACTAGGGGGCAATATATTACCAGACAGTTATGAAGTCCACCCCATTGTAAGAAATACACCGCCCCTCCTCCTCCATATCAGCATTAACATTTATTTGTTTACCAGTCTACAAGAAATTTTGGAAGTTTGTCATCAAACTTCATCCCTTTACTCAGCAAGAGAGTCTCTAGCAGTGGAAAGTAGCGCCCATGTAAACTCTTGTTCAGCTTCTATATATATTACTTACTTTGTTTGTGGGCGGTGGCACTCATTATAATAGCCATTGTTATGTTTGCTGGTCCTTTCATTGGCTACCTGTACTTTAATGACCTTACCTGAAGCAGGACCTTCAACATGATTGCCAAGAACACATTGTCAGGGCAGTGCTCCATCTTTATCCTATCATATTGGACTGATTTAACGATGCTAGAATGACTCACTATCACCTCTTGTGGCATGATATGATATGATAGGTCAGGTGTAGCAGGTTAGTAGGCTAACTTGTGGTCATTGTTTTGAGATAAACCATATTAGATTCTCATAGACTCAATTACTCATAGCAGAGACTGATATGAAGTTATCTTCTTGGTCTACAAATACTCACTGAAATCAGCATTAATTAATATTATCAGCACTAAGATGTTTTAAACGCATCATTTGTAAAATCTATTCCAATTCTCACAGGTCAGCAAAGTCCTCAGGAACAAACTTGACCATGCAAACACCAGTGACATCTGTGAGCGGTTTCTCCGTAAGCTTTTTGAGGAAGTATTTGACCCTTCATCAGGCCAGACGATAGACCAGGTTCGGATAAACCACTGGCATGAGGCTATTCAGGAAGCAGGTGTGGATCCTGTCCAAGGTCTGGCCTCAGACTGCTACCACACGTGGAAGACTACACGTCTCCAGGCTCTAGCTATATCTCCTCAGGTGTTGGCCATGCTGGAAGACCTCAGGCTCTCATACAAGCTGCTGCTGCTGACCAACGGTGACCCTCAGACCCAGAGGGAGAAGATAGAGGTGCTGAGGTGTGAGGGACTGTTCAGTGCTGTTGTGGTGGGAGGAGAGCATGCTGAGCAGAAGCCAGCGACCTCCATTTTCACACACTGCTTTGAGCTGCTCGGGGTGAAGCCACTGGACTGTGTCATGGTGGGAGACTCTCTAGATACAGACATCCAGGGGGGATTTAACGCAGGGGTCCGAGCTACAGTGTGGATTAACAAGAAAGGAGCGTCTCCTCCAGAAAACACAGTGACTCCAGATTACACCATCCCGTCAGTGCTGGACTTGCCTAATGTGTTGGATAATTTGAGATGATGTTGATTGTGTAAGGCTATGGGGGGTCCTATGTTTTAGTAAAACATCTCTGTTGGGGTTTCTAGACTTTGCAGGGCTGTCACAAATCTCAGTTACCTTCTCAATGAATGGTTGGCCATTTTTATGATACTGGCCACATAAATTATGTGTAGGCAACTGTTTTTAAAAGATGAAAAGTGTTCTAAAACTGAAAAAAGCTTGATCCAAAAATGTTTTGGAAGCAATTATTTAAATCAGCATATATAAGCCTCTCTCGAATCCAATTTATTTTCCTTTTTAAAACTCTGATTACTTAATTAATTAATACAATGATTGGTGGATTATGACTTCAAATATGACTTATCATAGTAAAACCAAAACTGAAGACTTTAAAGGGGCAATATGCGAAATGACACAACCTGTTAAATTCATACCCCTAGGGGGCAATATATTACCAGACAGCTATGGTGCTCACCCCATTATAAGAAATACACCATACCTACTCCTCCATATCAGCATTCAGTTATTTGCTTACCAGTCTAAAAGAAACTTTGGAGGTTCAGCATCAAACTTCATCCCTTTTACCCAGCAAAAACATCTCCAGGACAGTAGCACCAATGTTTACTCTCGTTTAGGTTCTATTTTTAATATTTCTTTATTCATTGTTACGTTTACTGGTCCTATCATTGGCAACCTCTACTTATACGACCTTATTTAAAGCAGGACCTTCAATATGATTGACAAGAAAACATTGTCAGGGCATTGCTCCATCTTTATCCTATCATATTGGACTGATTCACCTATGCTAGGATGACTCACCATCACCTCTTCAGGTACAAAGTGGTATTACCAGACATGACAGGCCAGGTCTAGCTGGTTAGTAGGATGACTTCAGAGGATATCTCAGCCACATGACAGATTTTGTTACATTCTTTTGATATTTTAGATGATGTTAATTTTTTTAAGCTAAACATCTTGCATATTGCTCCTTTAAACTGTGTTGGGAAGGGGGTTCAGTGCTCAAAGCATTGCTCAGTGTGTATTACTGACATCTGGTGGTTGAAAGCATGAACAACAGCTATACATCAACTTTATCCTGAGGATGTTTAGGATTTTTGTCTTATAATAATAATTTAAATTGGCCTTAAACCATGGAAGCCTGTTCTGGTTTGTTTCTGTTGAATTAAATTTCCAAAGCAGTCCTAAAAGAAGCTCTGGCTATCACTGTTTATGTGTGTTTTTGGGAAACTAACCAAACCTTTAGTATAGAGTTTCTAAATGAGATGGATAGATTGTTTGATAGCTGCTCCAGAGCTTTCAGTATCAGAGGTTACATCACTAGGAACATGTGTACATAATATAAAGCTAATATTCATGCTGTACGCTTATAGTGTGCTATAACATTTGTACAGAGAAGTTAAACCATTTTTGGTTTATTTTACACATAACAAGCACGTCCGAGTGAATTCCATGCTGTTCCATACACACAATTCTGCTTGTAGCAACCAGCAGTGGTTTGAAGGTTCATCAGATAAGTAGTAGACCGGCTTGCCGTCCTTGACAGGCAGAATATTCCAAAGTCCTATCATCAGACTCAGAGAATGGCCTCCATCTCTTGCGGTCATATTAGCTCGGAGCAATTTCAGGCACTTTGAGTTAAAGGTCTCAATGTCTGCTATGCACAACTCATAAAATAGACATCCATGAACATCAAAAGTAAATTATATAAAAATAGTATTATTGCATACAAGTAACAACGACTTGTCAAGGACCCCAACAGTCATGAGCCAAACATCTGGACATTTGATATTAGTACTGTATACCTTTCTACAGATAGATATCACATTCACTTCACATCTAGCTTGATTTTGATGTTCATTGCTGCGAGCTCAGCCACAAAGTAGCGAAACACATAAGGAACGGACACAGTCTCAATGGAGTCGCTCTTCTTACACAGCAGGCAGAAGGTCTTGCGATGGCGTGTGGCTGACCAGTGAGGTGGCGGTTTCTCCAGCAGAGGGGACAGCAAGCTACCGCAGTCCATGCACACCTGGGCCACGGAGCGGTCAGAGCAGTTGAAGAGGCGATCGTGGAGCAGGAAAGACGAGCCATGGGCCAGCAGGGCGTCTCGCTCCATCTCCCCGAAACGGATGCCACCCTGAACGTTCCTCCCACCGATCGGCTGGTTGGTCACTTTGTCCCTCGCTCCGGTGGTGCGCACCTGGAACTTGTCGGAGACCATGTGACGCAGCCGCTGGTAGTAAACCACCCCAATGAAAATATCCGCCTCCAGCTCCAGGCCGCTGAGGCCCGAGTACAGGCGTTCCGTGCCGTAGTAATTGTAGCCCGCTGCCTTCAGCATCTCACCAAAGTGCTCCAGGGCGGGGCTTTCCTCTGAGAAGGTGAAGGGCGTGGCGTCGTGGCACAGGCCGTGGAGGGCCGCCGACTTCCCCGCCATGCTCTCGATCAGCATGCCGATGGTCATACGAGACGGGAAGCCGTGCGGGTTGAACAGGATGTCCGGGGTCATGCCGCTTTCAGTGAACGGCATGTCCTCGGCCGGCCACAGGCGGCTCAGGATGCCCTTCTGGCCGTGCCTGCTGGCGAACTTGTCTCCTATGGTGGGGTTGCGTGGGATACGCAACGTGATGCAGATGCGCTTGAAGCGGCCAGTGCCCATGTCATTGCTGCAGATTTTGATGTTGTCCACCACGCAACTCTCCTGACTCCTGAGAGAGAGAAGGACAGAAGCGGTTATCACAGCGTACCTGTACACTTCAGCATAGTAACATGAAGCAGAACTGCAGGACAGTTCACAAAGCAAGAGTTAGTCTCATAACTTGTGTAAAAAGTTAGGCCTGTCCAGTCAGAGAGAACGTAAGGGCCCCCAGTATCGTCAGTCTGCAGCCAGGGGCGTTCCTGTTCTTAGGGCGTTACTGTTTTCAGGAACACCCACTCCTTTTCATTGGCTAAAACAAGAACATCCTCACTTGTTCATTCGCGTCAACACAGAGCCGACCCTCTCCCTCACTGGATACATGATCTGTTCCTTGTTTTCACTGGTTCTCACTTTTACATCTGAAGATGCTTTTTAGTCACAACAAAAAAGCTTGTGCTCTACAGTTGAGTTTGCAAATATTTAAACAATATTGTACTATATATCTATCCCGTAAGCTGTATTTATTCATTTGGCCATATTTGAACGTCTCCTACCTGTCTGGACAAATTTCTTTCAACAAATCATCATTGTTTACAAAAAAAACTGTAGTGTTGATTTACACTACCGCTCAAAAGTTTAGGATCACTTTAGAATTTCATTTCATGCAATTTTCATGCAATTTACAAACAATATTGTTCATTTCACAATTAATGTAAGTGTATCAGATGATTTTTAAAGAATAAAAATGTTTATATTAAAGTCTTTTTTGTATAGAGGCTTATTTTACATATAGTTCTATTATCAGCAATTCTCAGTCCTCTGTCTAAATCTCCTGGTACGGCCGCCAATCCAAGTTAAGGATGTTATTGGGCTAATTGGTCGTTAGGACACTCTTGATCAATTGTGATGCACAGCTGAAAAACATTCTACTAATAAGTGAGTATAAAAGGGAACAACATTCTAGGTTAGTTTAGTATCTGAAGATCAGCAGTTGATGGCTTGCTGACCGACTCAAAATGACCAGAAAGAAACAACTTTCTTTAGAGACCCGTCGGTCCATTGTTGTGTTAAGGAAGAAGATACTCCATTAAAACAAGAACATTTCACTATGATCCCAAACTTTTGAGTGGTAGAGCATGTTTTAGTTTCATTTTATTTCCAAAGTAAGTCATAAGCTGCATGACTGACTTTTTCCAGTTCTTCCAGAGAAGCTTAATATTATTCAATTTGGTGATTTCATGTTACCTTTTATTGTAGAATTATTAAATTATAAAACAAAGTAACTGTGATGTAGGTGTTATATAGTTTCTGGAACAGTAGGTGGCACTAGTGCTTACAAACGCAGAATATGTAATCTACAGTGAAGCAACTAGTAAATATTCAACATACTGAACATATTGTCTCGCATCCCTACAAAACACTCCTGTTTTCGATATTGGCCTGTCGGGGGCGGTTCTGTTCAAGCCGTATTGGGTGGGGGGTATTTCTGCTTGTACAGGAACACCCCTGGCTGCTGCTGGACCCTTCTCGGTAATGGCTTTTATATGTTTTACAAACATATGCTTAAAAAAACAAAACTCCATAACTGATAGAACTGATGAGCAGTCTTTACAACCATGTGATGAACTTATACTGCCTCCTACTGGCACTTTACACAGTCATTATTGACACTGCAAACACACTGCAAGTAAAGAATTTATAATATACCATAAATCTCTAGCTGCTTACTTGAATGGGGTGACGTAGCTCTGGCCTGTGTTGAGGTTGATGTAGCTGTAAAAAGGGTCTCCATAATTTAGGACAGCTCCTATAGGGGGGAGTCCATCTACATCCAGTCGGTCACCCACTTTAGGATCACCGGGTTTAGTTCCGAACACCACACCGTCCTCGCCCTTGACCTTCTCTGACAGGTCCACTAACTCAGTCTTATAGACAGAGCCATGGGCAAAGCCACGCTCCCACGATGACTTGTTCACAATCTAGACATAAAATAAAATAAAAACAGGAACATGACAATATATGAGAAATAAGAAAAAAAATTAATAAATAAATTAAAAATTTTTTTTATATATATATATAATACTGACCATGGCATCTTCCATGTCATAACCTGTATAGGAGATGACAGCCACAACAGCATTGGTGCCAATGGGATAGTTGTCCATGTTATAGTGGTCATACATCCTCGGGCGCACCAGAGGACTCTGAGGCGTCTGTAGGCGGTACAGCTTATTATCAGAGCGGTCCCGGTACGAGTGCAGAGGAAAACCCATAGTCTGTTTACCTGTAAAAGGTAAACACACCCAAAAACAAAAATGTCATGCATCTACTTGGTCACCATTTTAATATATGGCTCACTGCTTTAAAGAACTTCACATAGTAGAAGAGGAATAAGAGCACAGCCTTACCCATCTGGCACTGGTACATGTTCCTGGGGCTCTGGTTATGGTCAGAGTAGGGGATGAAGCTAGCCACCACGCTGAGCATGCTGTGGGGGAAGAGCTCCTGGTGTGTGGTCACACCCTGCTCAATCTCTCCCTCAAATATCCCCACGTTGAGGTACAGCTGAGCAAAGACACATTGCAGGCTTATTACCAACATATTTCTAATAATCAGTGAATCAACCTGAACTAAACAGTTTAAGCAGCTGTGTTTTTCCATTCGGTTAAATGTCAAGATGAAGGTAGCAATAGATGTGGTCCAAAATTATATATATATATATATATATATATATATATATATATATATATATATATATATATATATAAACAATTGAATTATCTTCAATTCAAAATTACAAAGTACAGCAGGGGGTTCTCAAGCTTTTCTGGCCCAAAGCCCAAACGGCTTATTAACTACAAAGCAAATCAGAGATGGTCAAACATCAGATCATCTATTTCGCTTCAATCACACAAATCATTATTTACAGCGATGTTAAAAAATCAAATAAAATAAAAAATAGAAATGTAGGAGGTAGATGTGACTGTGATCTGGAGCTGCAGTCCATCATGTTTACACTGATGGGTTTCCCACTAGGGTCACTGTTTGGTCTCGTGATTCGTCTGAAGCAGCTGAACCTCTCTGACTCCGCCCATGGTGCTTCCTCACAATCAGCAGTAATAATAAACCTGATTTCTGCTTCTTAGTCAATTTATTGGTTTGAGATTAACCACTCAGGTCGCTGATTCTCAGCCAAAAATATGCTCTGAGATCCAAGAGCTGAAATCCAACGTAGATCTTTGTTATTGTTTCATGTCTTGCTTGGTGTTTACCAGCAGCTCGAGCTGCAGGAACGATATGAGAGTCTGTAAAGAGTTGGGCGTTAAAACAGGGGGAGTATGCTGACAGTGAGGTGCTGACGTGCTGCTGGAAGAAGAAGAAAGATCTACTGATGAATCTCTCTAGTATGATCATAGAATGTGTTCCATCAGCAGTGAACTGGACCAGAGTTGGGCTGGAGATGATCTCTGACCAGCTAACTGTCTGGACTGAGAACCATGGTGTCTGATGTTTATACATTTTCACTATGAAGTTTTTACTAGAGATGGACCTATCAGCGTTTTGGAGGCCGATTCCGATCAACGATCACCTTTCAGCACGATTGGCCGATAGCCGATACCGATAGAGGGCGGGGCTATATGCCACGGCAGGCTACATGTAGTTATTAGCACAAGAAAGTCATGAAACATGGTCTAAACTAGTTTATTACCATTTTTAACAAGCTCATAAGAAACAGCATAATATTTGTAACTAAATTAACAGTAAATAAACAAAGTACATCAAACAAATATACCCAATACTGCCAGGAGGGCTCCTCTTCCTGGATGAAACGCTAACTATAAATACAGAAATTATGCTCATTTGTTTAACGCCATCGATCGGCTCTCGGGATCAGCTAAATTGGAGAAATATCGGCTGATCACGTATTTTGATTAAAAATCGGCCGATACCGATACATAGCTGATCGATCCTTCCATCTCTAATTTTTACACATACGTTTTATAAATCAAAGTGATGTGACCAGCCGATAGCAAACCACTGCCTCCCCCTGAATACAAGCCTGTGGACCAATAGACTGCGCCGTACAGACCACTGGTGGTCTGCGGCCCATAGGTTGAGAAACCCTGAAGTACAGATATAAGAGGTTTTGTCCTCACAGCAAGGCGCAAGGGCTCGTACACAGTGATAGCAGTACTATTACTGAGAGACATCCGCTCGTTCACTCACTTGTTCAAAAGTGCCGATGAGCTCCTGTTTGCCCAGCGCGAGGTTGCGGACGGGCCGCACCATGCGACACGGCGTGGTGAAGAGGAACAGGCCTGGGTACATGCTGGCTTTACCGGTCTGAGGAACCAGAACGATCTCAGTCCATGGAGGCATCTTCTTTTCCCTCAGGACCTAGAATGAAGTGGTGGTGGCACAGAAAGCACAGGACACAGTGCAGGTCAGCGATTGTGTGGACAGTAGTTTGGAGAAGAAAGTGGAAAGGACATCGTCCCACAGGTACACTACATAACCTCTCCATCTCTTTACACAGACTTCAAAATCAGTTTTATCCACCCTAAAAGGCAGAGGGCCTGATCTCTCACAACTAGAGATAGACAGAACAGCGTTTTTTTAAGGGCGATTCCGATCACTGATCACCTTTCAGTGCGATCGGCCAATAGCCGATACCGATCAAGGGCGTATACGCCACAGCAGGGCTACATGTAGTTCTTAACGCAAGCAAGTCATGAAACATGGTCTAAACTGGTTTATTACCATTTTTAATGAGCTCATATAAAACAGCATAATATTTTTAACCAAATTATCAGTAAATCAGTAAATATAGTCAATACTGCAACCATTAGATTTAGACCCTTAATTTAAAACTAAAAAAGCGAATTAAATAAATGCAGTCATTAAACGCAGACTCTTATTTTAAACAGAAATCTGTAATCATTAAATGTAGAATATTGAATTGTTGCTGCTGTTCTGTTCGTACCGGTCAGATCTGGTCTGTATGGTGTTCTGGGTTATTTGTTTTGTGCTAGCTCTGCTGTTTGCTGATACTCACTGTATTCAGCCGAGTGGTGTACTCTTAAATGCTGTATCAGATTATTATAGTTAAATGTCTTTGTCTTGGTTCTCCAATGAGACACATTGCTTTTACTAATTTTACAAAACGTCCTGGATGAGTCTGAATCACATACAGTAACAAACTGACAGCCAGACGCAACACAAACGCAAACTGTTCTCGCGACGCTGCTGCTTTAGTCAGTCTGTGGAAAATGAAACTGTATGTACTGCCACCTAGTGGTTTGCAAGAACCTGGCCGGAGGGAGTTTCAACGAAACGCTAGCTGGAAATACAGAAATTGGAGAAACATCATCTGATCACCGATCACATATTTTGATTTAAAATTGTCCGATACTGATACATAGCCGATTGATTCTTCCATCTCTACTCACAACAGGTGCTGCACACGAGCAAATGATTAAGACTATTAGTTTATTATTAAAATGATTACTTCTCACAGACCTTAAACCTGCGCAGAGACTCCACAAGAGAGGGTGCAAGGTCCTTCTCTACCCAGCCGATCATGGCCCCATCCAGTACCACGGGGTAGCAGCTGGAATACGGCTGACCGGGGGTAGTATCCGCTGGAGTTACACCTGGTAAGATATAAAAAGTTCTTAAGTCTCAAAGCCACTCTCAGATCAGTGACCAATTAGTAGGAATACAACGTTTTACAAGGAATTAAAAAAAAAACTTATATATATATATATATATATATATATATATATATAACCTCTTAAATGGAAGCTTTATCTATTAAGGTGCCTATTTTATCAGCAGAACTTACCATGTAGGAGTACTTTGTAGTTCTAAACTATAGTCTATCTTGACTGTAGTCTCTCTCTCTACACTGTTAGCCCCTTTTACCATGATTTTCAAAGGTCAGGACTTTTACAGGACCACCACAGAGCAGGTATTAATTGGTTGGTGGCTCATTCTCAGCACTGCAGTGGCACTGACGTGGTGGTGGTGTGTTAGTGTGTGTTGGGCTAGCATGAGTGGATCAGACACAGCAGTGCTGCTGGAGTGTTTAAACACTGTGTCCACTCACAGTCCACTCTATTAGACACTCCTACTACTTACTGGTCCACCTGGTAGGTGTAAAGTCAGAGACAGTAGCTCATCTGCTGCTGCCCAGTTTGTGTTCCTCTAGTCCTTCATCAGTGGACACAGGACGCTGCCCATTGCTGGGTGGTGGACTATTCTCAGTCCAGCAGTGACACTGGGGTTTTTAAGCACTCCAGCAGCACTGCTGTGTCTGATCCTCTCAGACCAGCACAACACACACCAACACACCACTACGTCAGTGTCACTGCAGTTCGAATGATCCTCCTCCCTAATAGTACCTGCTCTGTGGTGGTCCTGACCATTGAAGAACAGGGTGAAGATGGAACAGCAAAGTATGCAGAGAAACTACAAAGTGCTCCTATATGGTCAGTGGAGCTGATAAAGCAGACAGTGAGTGAAGTCTTGTTTAACATGGAGCATGTAAAGGTTTTATAAACACAGATCACTTATTTGTTAATCCCTTGTTCCTCACCGAGAGAGCAGAGCAGGGCCGGCAGGGTGGTGGTGGGGTAAACAGGGGCCACAATCTCACAGTGAGCCGTCATGTGGTTCATCAAGCCACACGGCTCTCCATCAGGAGTGTGCACAGGGCAGAGAAAGCCCCAGGACTCGGGCAGCAACTTCCGCACGCCTGTTGTCCTCATCTTGGCGAAGGCTGCTCCTCTGTGTACACAGCGGAAGTGTGACAAGTAACGAATGAAGTTCAGCTTGTCAGCCACCACACACAGACCGCTCTCCTGAAGCATTCCCAGACCTGCGGGACAGAGAGACGTGTACAAGTTATCCAATACATACACAATCAAATCACATTCCTGTGACCACCAGCTAATATCCAGAGTAACTGCCGAGTGCAGCACGGACAGCAGACAGACACACTGGGACACTCAGTAAGGTCCTGGTAGGTGGTCACAAATAACTGAGGTAATGCTGACTGCAGTCCATCCCACAGCTGCTGTAGAGCATGTGGAGGAGGATCTATAAGGCTAACATCTCCATCCAGGTGGTCCCACAGATGCTCAATTGGGTTCAAGTCTGGGGAATTAGGGACCATTGCAGTACTTGGAAGTCTTGGTCAGCTCTTCAAACCAACGTGGGACATTTCTAGTCGTGTGACGTCTCGCTTCGTCTTGCTGGAGGATCCCATCCACCCCAGAGATGACAATCAGCATGTATGGTATACGAGATCTGCAAGGATTGATTCATATCTAAATCGGTTGAGACTGTCTTCCACACAGCTGAGTTGGTCCTGAGAATGACACAGCATTGCCCAGTCTATAATGCTGCCACCTACGTGCTGCTGCCATCCAACATAGGTGGCTGGCAAATTTGTGAATGCATAATTAATGCTGAACAACTTATACGGGTTTTGGAGCAACATATGTGACCATAAAGTCAACATCCTTCAGGGAAGTCCTCAGAAAGCCTAGAACTCCATAAAACAAGCTGAACTGCCCAGTGATTGATGCATTATGAATGTAAATATAGGACAATTGTGACTCCAAATATACACTGCTGGTAATAAAACGTTTGTCTGGTAGTGTTACTAAAACGTTTGACTGGTAGTGCATCTAAAACGTTTGTCTGGTAGTGCATCTAAAACGTTTGTCTGGTAGTGTTACTAAAACGTTTGTCTGGTAGTGTATCTAAAACGTTTGTCTGGTAGTGTATCTAAAACGTTTGTCTGGTAGTGTACTAAAACGTTTGACTGGTAGTGTATCTAAAACGTTTGACTGGTAGTGTATCTAAAACGTTTGACTGGTAGTGTATCTAAAACGTTTGTCTGGTAGTGAATCTAAAACGTTTGTCTGGTAGTGTATCTAAAACGTTTGTCTGGTAGTGAATCTAAAACGTTTGTCTGGTAGTGTACTAAAACGTTTGTCTGGTAGTGTACTAAAACGTTTGTCTGGTAGTGTATCTAAAACGTTTGACTGGTAGTGTATCTAAAACGTTTGACTGGTAGTGTACTAAAACGTTTGACTGGTAGTGTATCTAAAACGTTTGTCTGGTAGTGTATCAAAACGTTTGGCTGGTAGTGTATCTAAAACGTTTGGCTGGTAGTGTATCTAAAACGTTTGGCTGGTAGTGTATCTAAAACGTTTGACTGGTAGTGTATCTAAAACGTTTGACTGGTAGTGTATCTAAAACGTTTGACTGGTAGTGTATCTAAAACGTTTGTCTGGTAGTGCATCTAAAACGTTTGACTGGTAGTGCATCTAAAACGTTTGACTGGTAGTGTACTAAAACGTTTGACTGGTAGTGTACTAAAACGTTTGACTGGTAGTGTATCTAAAACGTTTGACTGGTAGTGTATCTAAAACGTTTGACTGGTAGTGTACTAAAACGTTTGACTGGTAGTGTATCTAAAACGTTTGACTGGTAGTGTACTAAAACGTTTGACTGGTAGTGTAATAAAACAATTGACTAGTAGTGTACTAAAACGTTTCACTGGTAGTGTATCTAAAACGTATGGCTGGTAGTGATATAAAACTTTTGGCTGGTAGTGTATCTAAAACGTTTGACTGGTAGTGTACTAAAACGTTTGGCTGGTAGTGTATCTAAAACGTTTGGCTGGTAGTGTTACTAAAACGTTTGACTGGTAGTGTACTAATACGTTTATCTGGTAGTGTATCTAAAACGTTTGACTGGTAGTGTACTAAAACGTTTGACTGGTAGTGTATATGATATAAATTATGTATGTATTTGTTTTAACATTATCAATTACACTTTGATACCTGTTTTGGAAACAAGGTTTCCTGTAGCCAATAAGTACTCGAAGGCCTTAGTGAGATCTGTTCCCATGTTGAAGAACCTGGTCAAATGTTCTGTGGTCAATCCTCCAGCTCTAACGCTTCTCTTTTCTAAGGCCATTTTCACAGACACCAGCCAGCCTGTCATTCTTTCCTAAAAAAGAAAAGGAAAAAGAAAAAAAAAATAAATAAATAAAATGTCCTCAGTGGAGTTGAAGTGAATGTGCTTTCATATTCTATAAGTTTAAAACACTTAAATCAGTTTACTGCCAATAAAGTAATAATGTTTGCCTCTTCAAGCTGACCTTCATGAACATGAGGTAGAGCTGTCCAGGTGTGAGCACCTCCTGACACATCAGACTGTCTGGATTCTCCTCCTGACACTCCTGCTTGGCAAAGCCAAACAGCTTCCGTGTCATCAGACACAGCATGTAGAACTTCTCTGCGTCGGACTTCAGGTGAATGCACAGACACTCGCTTCGGACAAACGAGAAAATTCTGTTACACACTGACGGCCAAACAGTAGATAAGACAACAATCCAAGAGCTACTTGATACCCATACAGTTCCTTTAGAAAACGGTCTCGTGTTCATATGGGGTTGTATGTTTACACGTGACTCCACCTGAGCACTTACTCCAGAAGGAACTTTGCACACTGCTCGTTTGTGTACCACTCTGGCAGGTTGAGTTTGACCCGGAAACGTTCGCCCAGATAGTTGAGCACCTTCCATTTGGTGGTGCAGCCCTCTTCCATCACCAAGCGCAGCATCTCTGACACACAGCTCTTATAGAAGGAGTTCTCCTCTCTGCCTTTTATCAACTCCTGGTAGATCTGGTAGTCTGAGAAATCCACCAGGGCCTGAGAGCCACAACAAACACTTATTAAACTTCAATTGAAACAAGGCCTTTACTGGCACTGAGGTTTCGCTCTAGTTATTTTAATATTCACTGAAAAACTTTACATCTATTGATCTGCTGTGAAATGAGGACACAGTATAAACAGCAATACTATGAAAACTGTTCCACACTAACCTTTAGAGCGAAGCCGAGCGGAAGGAAGAAGAGCTCCTTGCGGTAAATGAAGTTCAGCATGACTGTTCCGTTCTCCAGGTAGTGAAGGTTCATGTTTATGGCCGTGTGCTCGTCTCTCACACAGTGCATGGAAATACCTGAGCCGAGATGAACAGTCAATTAACTGTTTCACTGTTAGAAGCATAGACACAGAACAGCTAGGAAGAGATACTGAATTCTTATAGGAAGTTTATAAGAAAGGTGCACTCACCGTATTGTGTGTAGCCTTGTCCTCTGCTTTTAAACTTGGGTCTTACCAAAGCAATGGGGAAGTTTCTTCTTGGCATGATCAGCATGCGGACCACTTTTTCAATACCATTCACTATAAAATAGCCTCCCATTTCCTACAGGATAACATCAGACGGAGAAAACAATAAGCACTTATGGGATAATGGACACATCCTTAAATATACTGTACCTTGTCCAATTGGGGTTGATGTGATATATATATATATATATATATATTTTTGTATTACAGGAGTGGACATAATAGAGGTCATTGAAACCATAATTTGTTCCGAAGTGATTTTGGGGCATTTCTATTGGCTGGTCCATTCATCATGAAACTGTCAAACAGCTGTTGATTTTTCAAATGAAAAGTAAAGAAATTTAAATTAACGCATTATGAGATGGGCGTTAATTATTCAAGAGTTTAAACTTGAAATTTGCTATAAAAAGGGGTCTGAAAATGTTCTGGCAGATGCTCACAAGCTTCATGAGTTTAATTTACATAGTATGTTGATTTTGGTGGTGGGGGGTGTTACGTCCCTTGAGTTTGGAGATCTATTTTTTTGGTCTGTCCCTAGGTTTGCTTCTTGTTGCTCTGCCCGTGCTCACGTTCTATTGGCTGGATTTATTGGCGGGAGATTTAAGGAGCCTCTTTGTCTGAGAGTCCAGGAGAGCTGCACCTTTTTCCCCCTCTCTGAGCCGAAACATGCTGCTCCAGTGGAGGCCCACCAGCACAGACCAGACTTGTTTGTTGTTTCTTTTTTTGGGGTTTGTTTATTCTAATGTTTAGTGCCCAGGATTTGTAGGGGTGATCTGCCTTTTTTGTTGACACCTTTTTAGATCTTTATTGATCCCTTTGGGAGGGTTCCCTCAATAGCATAATCACAATAAACACACAAGAAACAAGAAACATTTTGCCTCAGTTTTTGGAAAAAGAGAAGGTAGGGTAGTGTTTTGTGTTTTATTTTCTTTGTTTTCAGGGTTAATTAGATGTTTTTGTTTAAAAAAAAATTAGAATAAGCAAAAATGCAGATACATAATAAGACAGTGACAAATACATTCAATAATCACTGTCCAAAAAAAAACATATATTCATTTTTATTGATTTTCAGTTTCATTTGAATGCATTCTGTACTATTTAAATGCAGCAGCTGCTGATATTCATGATGAACTGACCAATAGAAATGCTCCACAACCACTGGTAGTTAAACATTTTACAGTTGAATGTTTTTGTCCTCTAAACCTGTGAAGTTGCTATTTTGGAGACATGTGTTTATGGTATTTTCTGATATGGGAAAAGTTCTTACACCCAAAAAACTATTAGTGGTGCCATATTTGTTTACTCTAATGCAATGGACTGGACTAATGCAGTTAACTAGTGTTATTCCATAATACAGGCTGACCTTAATAACATGAGGCCAATGATTAGGACTGTCTAATCCCTCCACTCTTTTCCTCATGGACAGGCTCGATCTCTCTTGTGGAATAACTGCTAGAGGCTTAACTATAAGTTCTTTGTAGTCTAACTGGTCATTGCTTTAGAAGTACTGACCGAATCTACAACATGCTGAGAAAAGCACAATCACCCACCATGATAAACATAAATATCACCACACTACCAAGATCTACGTCTAACATCAGATAATACTTTATTAATCCAGAAGGAAATGCATGCTGCATACTGCACTAGAGACTACGTATATTAAACATAATAAAATAAATAAATAAATAAATAAATATATAAAGCATTACAAAATAGCTATTAACCACAGATAGAGATATGTATATGGAAAGTTTCTATATACATATACATTACACGAGCCGTATTATTGCACTAATTGTTATGAGCTATTGATATGAGCTGTTTAAAAAGAAATAAATTTTTTGATTCAAATCTATCTTCATTTGATAAAAAATCCGATATCGATTCGTATAAAATTAGCATTACAGCCCCCCGCAGTCTCGCGTGATCAGTCATTGTTTTTCATGCAACGAGATCTGGCTGGGGGTGCACATCAGTTAAGCATGGCTGGAGCACAAGTGAAGGCGCCCCAAACTTGAAAGCAGATGTCTGGCTATATTTTGGATTCAGAAACCATGACGGTATATAAACATATAAACACTAATGTTTTTAGTAATGGTAGGTAGGAGTGTTCCTTGTACATTTACCACATCAGTTCTCTGAAAATCTCTTTTCATATTCAAACAAAACATATTATTGTAACTAAAATATCCCTAAATGAATCAATATTGAATTAAATCAAATTAAATTGAGACCTTGTGAATCAGGATCAAATCGATCTGGGAAATCAGTGGCGATACCCAGCCCTACATACTAGTAATACTATAAATATAAGCTGGACATGCAGCAGTGGGTGCAACTCTACATAGTTCAGTCATCAGGAGATCAGCAGCATCCCTGCAATAACTAGAACGCTATATGAGATCTTTTCTCCCCTGCTACAGATCTCCTAAACATCTAATAACCTTTTTTATTTAGTTTATAGTTTTGTGTAATAATTACGAATGGTAGTGTTCAGCACTGTCCTCACCTCGGCCTCCTCATGATGCTCTATGAGCTCTTTCGGCGAGAGGCCGTGGAGGTTACACAGCTTCGACTTTACCATGATGGGCACCTGCCCCAAAGACTGCTTGATAATTCCTTTAGGGATCCCATTCAGTGACCAGCTAACATCAGCCTGTAGAGACAAACACAAAGCCGGCATGAACAAGGAGGGAAGTCACTGCTCTAATGGCTGGACGGCATGGCGGGGGGTGTACGGTACAGACAGACAGCAAAACCTACCACCAGTTTTCCTCTGTATGTGCATCGCCTTCCTCTACATTCAGCAGGGAAGACACGGAGGTCCTTACTGATCCCTCCTTTGGCGACAGCAGGATTGTGGATGGCGGCCTCCACAAATGCCAGGCTGATTCGGTCCCCCTTGTACATGAACTCCAAAGGAGGAATAGCCTGCGGACGAGCAAGAGAAATCTATTTGAAGGTCTGGTGCTTTCACATTTGTCCTAAACTGTTCTGATTCTCAACAGTTTCTTAGATTAAACTTGAATTCCGCAGATCTCAAAAGATCTGTATCATTAAATTAAGCTGTAAACAAAATTACTGAGTGACTGGATGTGAAATCTGCTGTACCAGAGCACTCAATACATCGAAAAGCCACCTTACTGAATATGTTTCAACAACAAATATGTTTTAAAGTCTTTTGTGGTGTATGTATGTGTATATATATATATATATATATATATATATATATATATATATATATATATATATATATATATATATATATATATTAGAGATGGAAAGGTTGATCGGCTATGTATCGGACGATTTTTAATCAAAATATGTGATTATGACTTGCCAAAGTTTCTCCAATTTAGCCGATCGATGGCGTTAAACGAATGAGCTTAATTACCCTTTCATTTTTGACAGACTGACTAAAGCGGCACGCCGTATGTGATACAGACTCATCCAGAGCGTTTTTAAAATATGTAAAATGAACCGTATCTCGTTGGGGAACCAAGACAAACACATTTAACACTTCTAATCAGATACGGTTTTTAAGAGTACACCCGCGGCTGAATACAGTGAGTATTAGCAAACAGCAGAGCTAGTACGCACAGCTAACACAAAACTAATAACCCAGAACACCTACAGACCAGATCTGACCGGTACGAACAGAACAGCATCAACAATTCAAGATCTACATTTAATGATTACAGATTTAGTTTAAAATAACAGAGTCTGTGTTTAATGACTGCAGTTTTTTCTGCATTTATTTAATTAACTATTTTAGTTTTAAATTAAGGGTCTAAAGTTAATGATTGCAGTTTTGGGTATAATTGTTGGATGTACTTTGTTTATTTACTGCTAATTTTGTTTAAAATATTATGCTGTTTCAAATGAGCTCGTTAAAAATGGTAATAAACCAGTTTAGACTGTTTCATGACTTGCTTGCGTTAATAACTGCATGCTGCCCTGCCGTGGCACATAGCCCCGCCCTCTATCGTTATCAGCTGTGGGCCAATCGCGTTGAAAGGTGATCGGAATCCGCCTCAACAACGCTGATTGGTCCATCTCTAATATATATATATATATATATATATATATATATATATATATATATATATATATATATATATATATATATATATATATATATTTAATAGAGATGGACCGATCAGTGCCGATTTCGATCACCTTTCAACGCCATCGATCGGCTCTAAATTGGAGAAATATCGGACGATCACCGATCGCATATTTTGATTAAAAATCGTCAGATACCGACACACAGCCGATCGATCCTTCCATCTCTAATATATATATATATATATATATATATATATATATATATATATATATATATATATATATATATATACACATATATACACATATATATATATACATATACATACACATATATATACATATACACACACATACATATATATACATATACACACACATATACATATATATACATATACACACACATATACATATATATACATATACACACACATATACATATATATACATATACACATACACATATATACATATATATATATATATACATATACATACACATATATATACACATACACATATATACACATATATATATACATATACATACACATATATATACATATACACACACATATATATATATATATATATACATACACACACACACACAGATCAGCCATAACATTAGCCATAACCTCCCTTGTATTAACACACATTGTCTATTTCATCAGCTCCACTTACCGTATAGGAAAACTTTGTAGTTCTACACTTACAGATTGTAGTCCAGCTAATTCACTGCATACATTGTTAATCCCCTTTCACCCTGTTCTTTAATGGTCAGGACCCCTATAGGACCAGCACAGAGTAGGTACTATTATGGAAGCGGGTCATTCTCAGCACTGCAATGACACTGACATGGTGGTGGTGGTGTGAGTGGATCAGACACAGCAGTGCTGCTGCTGTTGGAGTGTTTAAACACCTCAGCGTCACTGCTGGACCAAGAATAGTCCACCAACCAGCAACATCCAGCCAACAGTGTCCTGTGGGCAGTGCCCTGTGACCACTGATGAAGGACTAGAGAACACAAACAGTGCAGCTACTGTCTCTGACTTTACACCTACAAGGTGGGCCTGCAAAGTAGGCGTGTCTAATAGAGTGGAGGGTGAGTGGACGCAGTGTTTAAACCCTCCAGCAGCACTGCTGTGTCTGATCCGCTCACACCAGCACAGTGTTGGTGTCACTGCAGTGCTGAGAATTACCCACCTCCCTAATACTACCTGCTCTGTGGTGGTCCTATGGGTGTCCTGATCGTTGAAGAACAGGGTAAGAGGTATACAGAGAATCAGAGGGACTACAGTCTGTAAGTGTAGAACTGTATTGTAAATGGAGCTGATAGGATGGACAACAAGTGTAAAAACAAGGCAGTGGTTTTAATGATTGGGTGTACATGTGAGCCAGATTAATTCAATACTTATTCCTGGCATACACAAGACAAGTGTATGTAACCTGCTCGCTTCTGAAAGTTAATAAAAGGACTATATTTGCACTGTAGACATCACAACCCCATGTTCCCGGTGCCCCTGCATTGAGATAGGATGGGACTGTTTCAGCTCACGCCCACTTTACATAAAGCCTCGGTCAGAGACCGCCTCGGTCAGAGACCGCCTCGGTCAGAGACCGCCTCGGTCAGAGACCGCCTCGGTCAGAGACTGCCTCTACCTGTGCAGCTTCTAAAGCTTTACTATCCAGATTTTAAACAGAGACTCCTTTCTTTGGTGTTTAGTTCATTAAACTATAAATACTGTTTGACCAGAGGAGGACGCGTCTCCTCTTCTGAGTCTGGTTCCTCCCAAGGTTTCCTCCTCCAGTCTGAGGGAGGTGTTCTTGCCACTGTTGCCTCTGGCTTGCTCACTGGGAGATATATATGTTGTAACTGTCTGTTTTCAAAACTCTGTAAAGCTGCTTTGAGACCACATCATTGTAAAAAGCGCTACACAAATAAACTTGATTAGGTTTCACAACAACAGAGGCCACCAACCATGATCCTGGAGCTCTACCTTCCAAAAACGTCTAGTTTTTAATTTCAGCTGCCCCAGCTCTTTATCTTTTTTGTCAAGTGCCTGATTGGCTGGATCAGAGGCATTACATTTTAGGGAAGGGGGTGAGCACTGATCTACAGTTAACCATTCCACATCAGACCACCTCTGAGGGACTATGTTTACATCTAGATTATTTATTTATGCATGAATTAAAAGAGGATCTGTGGGATTTTCCTTTTAGTTTCTCTCCATGCAGTAACAAAACAAGGTGTCCAGTTACATGTACCACTGTTGTTGCTGAGCTGAGCTGAGCTGAGCTGGGCTGAGCTGGGCTGAGCTGGGCTGGGCTGTGCTGTGCTGTGGAACTATATCTCACAAGTCTTGTGCATCTAGGAAACACATATTTACACTAATGTCGCAACGCACTAAGACCTTAATCTAAACCGCTGTGCCAAAATACACTATAATAAAGAAGCTGATGGCCCTGCTGCTGCTCCACGTGAGCCCTGTGTTCTCAACGTACCTCCACAACTCTGCACAGTCCATCAGTGACCGCCTGATCAAACGACTCGATGTGAGCTCTGACTAGATCCTGAACCGCTGCGTGCTGTTTGTCCTTCGGAAGCCCGAAGTCCGCCTCTGTGAGGTTTTTCAGGCTCGGAGCGGCGGGTAAGCGGCTCCACTTCGAGGAGAAGTCCATGCTGCTTCCCTCACATGTGTCTGCTACAGGAACCTCGCAGTAACTTCCGCTCCTCCGCCAACACGGGCTGATTCAGTTCAAAATAAAAGTCCCCACTGGTGCAGCGGAGTTTAAAAAAAATAGTTCAAGCGCTAGATTGATTTATTTATTTTATTTCAATTATTTGCATAGTCAGGGGAGAGAGACTAAACAGAAAGAGTAAATATATTAATGCATAACTGAGTGAACTTATCTTTTACTATAAACCAACATGTCCATTTAGATCACAAGTGTAATAATTAGATTCAAGAGTTTTATTGTCATGTGTACAGCAGAACAGACAGTTACACTGTACAATGAAATTCTTACTTTGCTGTTCCTCCATTCACCAGTATATAAAGAAAAAAAAATAATAAAAAATATATACAAAATATACAAAGTATAATTATATAAGTTGAAGTAAATAAAAATATTTTTTAAAGTTATGTGTGCTTATATTAGGCTTAATATTACTGAATATTAGTAAGAAATGCTTCTCTATGATCGGTTTAATTTATATACCTAAAAAAAGGACGCCTTGGAAAAAGAGAATGCAGTGCTGCAATGTTAAGTGTGCAGGTAAGATAAGATAAAATAATTCTTTATTAGTCCCACAGTGGAAAAAATTACCGTGTTATAGCAGCAAATGGATAGCAAGGCACTCAGTACAAAAATTGATTAATAAACAATACAGTATATACAATATCAAAAATTTAAAAAGGAGGAACTCATCATCCTGAAGTCATTGTTTGCAGTAACATAAGCAGAACAACAAGGTGCTGGCTTACTGTTATTACCTAGAATACCTAGAATAAATACAGTTGCATCAGTGGGTAAAGACATTTCTTATTAAGCCCCCAAGCTTCGGAATAACCTTCCAGTCAGAGTTGAGGACGCAGACACAGGCTCAATTCTTAGGCCACAAGTCTAGACTAAAATCTACATGTTTAGTTATCTCGTCTGTCCATTAGATAAGAGGTGCAGATCTGGGGTAACTCAGGGAGAGTATTATGGCAAGCTGAGAATGTTGGTGCTGTCGTTCCTGCTCTCACACACTCACTCAGGTTTGCTGGCAGTGGAGCAGAGGGGCACTGACATCTCAGGGAGTCCTCATGTTGTCATAACCCTTCTGGCTCTCCCTTTTTAGCTGTGCTGTAATAGCCAGACCTGCTAGAGTCAGTGGTGAACCTTATTAACACTATATACTGTTATCCAGAGTCGAACTAACTATCTTACTGAACTCAACAACTGCCCATCCCATGTGGTCTGATGCTGAACGGCTGCCCATCCAGAGATCTGATGCCGCTGCTTCATCTGCCCTGACCAGGTGCCCCTGTTTGCCTGCATTCTATACTAGTTTTCCCCTTATGGAGCTTTGTGCTGTCCAATGCCTCATGGAAAACTCCTGCATGATCCACTGACACCTCCAAAGATTCCATCTGCTTACATAATCAAAGACGTTTCCTTCTCCTGCTCTTATCAGTCCTGTCCTCTCCTCCTTTCTGTCTATATATTCATTTATGCATAAAGTAGACAATTTAACATATTGTATTTGTACTTGTTTTGCTATCCGGTGTGGACCAGAGGAGGATGGGGTCTCCTTTATATCAGGCTGGTTCCTCTCAAGGTTTATTCTGATCTGAGTGAGGTTTTCTTGCCACTGTCTCCTCTGGTTTTTCTGTACAGGTGCTCGGTGACAAAATTTGTTGTAAAAGGCAAAAATACAGATGTAAAAGTGGGTGAAAATCTTAGGTTGCCTAGTCCCTGTACTTAAATACCAAATATATACATAAACAAAATACATACATATTAATAAACATCAATTTAGACCATTTACCAAATATATATATATATATATATATATATATATATATATATATATATATATATATATATATATATATATATATATATTTTTTTTTTTTTTTTTTTTTTTTACAGTAGTATAAATAAAGGCTATGATTTAAATCATAGTTTAAATGTATATATATATATATATATATATATATATATATATATATATATATATATATATATATATAATTTATTTATATATACGTTTAAATGTATATATATATATATATTATTTGTTTATATATATATATATATATATATATATATATATATATATATATATATATATATATATATATATATATATATACTTTTTTATAGTAGATTTGGTAAATGGTGTAATATTGATGTATGTATAGATTAACACAAAATACATACACATTATTAAACATCCAGGCTATACTATATAAAGATATACAGGTGTTGGAAGGGGGTTGCTTGTGGTTGTTTAGAGCCGCCGGGCAGTTGTTCCAGCGTTAGGAGGGGAAGTTCAATTGTCTCCTGTAGTTAGATATTTGAAGGTTATGAGTACAGCTGTGTAGCCCTGGGTAACTGATTCTCGGGTTGTTTAAATCCATCTGAAGCTTGCGTGTTACAGAGCAGTGACCAATGGTGACACAGTCCTGTGGCGAAGAGTTGGGACGACACCAGTAATCTAGACCCTGGAGGAGGGTTTTGTCCCTGGAAGAGTCTAATGTGTCAGTGTCTTTATTGTAGTTTCTTTTAAATAGTGTATGGAATTTAGAGGATGTGGTAAGAGAGGACTGGATAGGGCTACGGGCTAGTTAGTGGGGCCTGTTTTGGGGTTGTGCGTCTCTGAAGATATGTAGGTGCAGTGAATTGTGTAGCGGTAACCTGTTGGGTGATAACCAACTTTTTAGTGAGACTGTGAGTGTTGTCTTATTAGCAACAGGTGCGTTTCTCTGGTTGACTACTGTGAGGCTTGTCTTTTAACCTGATCTTCTTTGGATTAACTAAAACTCTATGTCTGTGGAGATGAATGTTTCACCAGATCAACAATGTTCACCTAATGTTCAACTAGGTTCACCTATTTACAGTTCAGCTTGTTTTTGTCTCTTGAAAGAGAAGGAAGAAAAGGGTGTAGCCTGGGTGATAAATTGGGTCATACATGGTCCTTTGTGCAAATCTGCCTCCAAACAACTCGGGCATAATATGGGGTGGGGGGGTTGCCATGCCTGAAGCATTTGATTTTAGGACAGAGAGAGAGGAGAAGGAATATTAAACATTGTTTCTTTGCATTAAAATAAAAAAATAATCAGTTTATACATAAAAATGGTCACTGTATTGATGAAGTTACTGATACAATAATCAGTATTTACAGCTCCATAATAACCAGGCAGCTCAATGTATATACGCCAGAGTTAATGACTGATTATGCAGGAGCAGAGTGCAAGTGAAAGGAGGTGGGGTATAGCTGAGGGTATAGCAGTGTGTTATGTAATGTTGGTGTGTTTTTCAGTAGAAAATTAACAGTTTCACTGCTGCCTTAAAACTGCACATCCAATGACAAAGCTTAATGCCCCTCAAAGCCCACGGCAACTACATGACGCAGTCTGAAGGTTCCAAGATGAGGAGAAGAGCTGATGGGACTGTTGGGTCTGAACGGGTTGAGGAGAAACCGATAAAAGGCAAAGCTGTGGAAAAGCGAGTGAGGTGAGTAAGACTTTAAAGCAGACACATCAATCTAAGAACACTAAATATCCAAACGTTTGGAGATACCTACTCAGTTCATCAGTCAGGGACATTAAAAGGTTTGGAGACTGGGATCCTTCTGCATCCCTATTGATAGGAATGCAAGTGAGATGTTAGATCTTGATCACTATCGTGTGTTTTCATTTTATTTTAGGTTTTCATGGAGATCATGGTTGAAATGGGCATTTCTAGCCCTCAGTGTTGTGTATGTGACCTCACCGTATGTGCAGAGGCTCTTTCCTGGCTTTGTAAGGCACATGGTTTATTCACACAGCGGTAAGCTGCGAATATTCACTTGACATGACAGCATGTGTCCTATATCGTTTATAAGCATCTATAAGATTAACAGACATCCATATTTCTATCTCTCCCCAGTGCTGTACTTTGTTGACCTAAGCCGTCCCGCTGACCTCGGACTAGATCACACCGTTAATATGTACCTGAGCTCGGAGGAGGGGGTGACACTAGGCGTGTGGTCAGTCGAGTAAACAATGCATTGTTATACACTTTGTTTGCAGGCGTGCTTTATGTACATGATCCTGTTCTCTGACTCCTGTGTACTAGGCACACTGTCCCTGAGCACATGAGTAAGGAGGCCCAAGGGAAGGGGCAGGACTGGTACGAGAAGGCTTTGGGAGACGGATCGCCTGTGATCATCTATTATCATGGCAATACAAATAACAGGTGAATCTTATTATTTCCAAAATATTGTAGCTGCAGTTATATAACCTTCAGTACTTGCAGCGCTGGCCAGTAGTGATGCAGTCTGAGCTAGAAGGTTATGATTTGGGAATAATAATTTAGCAAGCACTCTGTGGCTGAACTAGCTCACCTAAACATTTCTCGGCACCGTGCTATGAAAATCATCTTATAAATTAATGCTATTATATAAAAAGTATTGTAATATGTTTTCACTATTATTACTCTTAAATGTAGTGGAACAGTATGGATATGGTTGGTGAAAGTTTGATTCTTCGGTGTTGACCTGCCCTGCTAGAAAAACCAGCATAGAACAGCATAGCTGGGCACCAGCAAAACCAGCTAAACCAGAATCAGACCAATAATGCACTTTGAGTGTCTGTTAATTTAAATGATGATGAGCCAGTGCTGAATGACTGAATGACTGTGCTCCTCTCTCTTACAGACATTCAAATACATATATATATATATATATATATATATATATATATATATATATATATATATATATATATATATATATATATATATATATATATATATAAATGATGGTTATACATTTTATATATATATATATATATATAATTACAAAATAATAAAAAATTATTATAATTATAGCAAAAAAACAAAAAAACAACCTGTTGAATTCCTGGTCCGGGCTGTTCTGTGTGGAGTGTGTATGTTCTACCCGTGCTGAGTGGGTTTCCTCCGCGTACTCAGGTTTCCTCCCACAGTCCAAACACATGCATGTTAGGTTGATTGGTCACTCTAAACTGCCCGTAGGTGTGAGTGCGTGAGTGAGTGTTGGCCATGCAATGGACTGGTGAACTGTCCATGGTGTAACCCGCCTTAGACCGAAGATGCTGGAATTGGCTCCAGCCCCACCCGTGACCCCGACTAGCGGGATTTAGCGGCAGATAATCGAAGGATATAGAGAGAGATAAGGAGAGAGAGAAAGAAAAAGAGAAAGAGAGAGAGTACATGTTTTATAACCATGATATATATATACACACCCCTAATATATATATATATATATATATATATATATATATATATATATATATATATATATATATATATATATATATATATATATATATATATATTAGGGGTGTGTTTAAAAAATCGATTTTTCGATTAAAAATCAATCTTCATTTGAATAATCCGATATCGATTCGTATGAATCCATATGAATCCATATTGAATTGAATCAAATCGGAAATCGAATTGAATTGGGACCTTGTGAATCGGCATTGAATCGATCCGGGAAATCAGTGGCGATACCCATATATATATATATATATATATATATATATATATATATATATATATATATATATATATATATATATATATATATATATATATAAATTAGCATGATCCCACATAATACTTTTTGGTATTGTTGCTGTCCAAAGAAAACCAAGGACAGTGAGTGTAGAAACAAGAAGGTGGTTTCAATATTATGGGTGTTCCACATAATTTGTGTTACACTTATTGTATAACTGCTTTATTAACGCTCCACTTTCATTTTCACAGAGCAGCCCCCCATCGAATAGGAGTGGCCAATGTGAGTAGCTTTACTATAGTCACTGTTAGAAATCATGTGAAGCAAGTCCCACTGACCGTGTGTTGGTGTTGCAGGTCATCAGTTCTCTTGGCTATCATGCAGTGGTTGTGGATTACAGAGGTAAGTTAATAACCAATATGCTGGATATGGTTCCTTTTCCGATAAAACTGAACGATAATGTTTTTTTAAGGATTTGGAGACTCCACTGGTGAGCCCACAGAGCCTGGACTAGTGACTGATGCCCTCTACCTGTACCACTGGGTAAGGGCACGCAGCAAGGACAGTCCGCTGGTCATATGGGGTCACTCAATAGGCACACTGTAAGTAGGTGTCGGTTCAGATGAGTCTGGATTACACTTTCAAGTGTTATTATATGAGAATATTTCAAGTCATGAACATTTATAGCTGCTAATATCTTTGACTTTGCATTTACAGAGTGGCAACGAACACTGCAGTGAAACTACAAGAGCAAGGTAATAAACCATTTATTAGTTTTAATACACCACTGTACAAAATTCAGCGAACACTCTTAATGTATTCGGTTTTTGGGCAGATGGCTATTAAGCCCAACCTTCTTATTTTTCAGGTCAGAATTGTTTTTGCAGAAAATTAAATAATAGCCTTAACACATAAGCTTAATATAATTTTTAATATTTATTTTATATTTTTATTGCAGCTTCTGTTCTTTTTAGGAGGCCTGCTTTCAGATTTTATGCCTCATTTTTTTTCAGTGGTTTAATTTTTCTCCAACTTTCTGTACAATCACTGTTTGAGATTACAGTCATATTTCTGGGTCACAGTCCACAGTTCACACAGCTTACACGTGTTTAAATTGTGCTTCTCCTAAGTAAGCCAGTGCTAAGTTGTATTGTATTGTACTGTATTATTAGTAATACTATAAAAAAGTATATTATAAGTAATATAAAATCTCATACGTATTTATATTTTTACAGGAAACCCTGCAGATGCAGTGATACTTGAAGGTGCAGTTTCCGATGAAATGCGCAAGACATCCGGACATCCGTTCGCCTGGGTATGTTACACATAGGTCTTTTAATCACTAGTATAGTTCAGTTATATAAGAAAATAATCCTATTGGACTCAAAAATATGGTGGCACGGTGGTGTAGTGGTTAGTACGGTGGTGTAGTGGTTAGTATGGTGGTGTAGTGGTTAGTACGGTGGTGTAGTGGTTAGTATGGTGGTGTAGTGGTTAGTATGGTAGTGTAGTGGTTAGTATGGTGGTGTAATGGTCAGTATGGTGGTGTAGTGGTTAGTACGGTGGTGTAGTGGTTAGTATGGTGGTGTAGTGGTTAGTACGGTGGTGTAGTGGTTAGTATGGTGGTGTAGTGGTTAGTATGATGGTGTAGTGGTTAGTACGGTGGTGTAGAGGTTAGTACGGTGGTGTAGTGGTTAGTACGGTGGTGTAGTGGTTAGTACGGTGGTGTAGTGGTTAGTATGGTGGTGTAGTGGTTAGTATGGTGGTGTAGTGGTTAGTGTGGTGGTGTAATGGTCAGTATGGTGGTGTAGTGGTTAGTATGGTGGTGTAGTGGTTAGTATGGTGGTGTAGTGGTTAGTATGATGGTGTAGTGGTTAGTATGGTGGTGTAGTGGTTAGTACGGTGGTGTAATGGTTAGTACGGTGGTGTAGTGGTTAGTACGCTGGTGTAGTGGTTAGTACGGTGGTGTAGTGGTTAGTATGGTGGTGTAGTGGTTAGTACGGTGGTGTAGTGGTTAGTACGGTGGTGTAGGGGTTAGTATGGTGGTGTAGGGGTTAGTACGGTGGTGTAGTGGTTAGTATGGTGGTGTAGTGGTTAGTATAGTGGTGTAGTGGTTAGTACGATGGTGTAGTGGTTAGTATGGTGGTGTAGTGTTAGTATGGTGGTGTAGTAGTTAGTATGGTGGTGTAGTGGTTAGTACTGTGGTGTAGGGGTTAGTATGGTGGTGTAGGGGTTAGTACGGTGGTGTAGGGGCACCCCAGGGCAGTGTACTGAGTCCTCTGTTGTTCACCCTGCTGACTCATGACTGTGTTGCGAAACACAGTTCTAACAGCATCATAAAGTTCGCCGATGATACAACTGTGCTGGGTCTCATCAGCAAAGGCGACGAGTCAGCATACAGGGAGGAGGTACAGCAGCTGACAGACTGGTGTACAGTCAACAACCTTCACTGGAATGTAGAGAAGACCAAGGAAATGGTTGTTGACTTCAGGAAATCAAGACCGGACCACTCTCCGCTTAACATCAACGGCTCCTCTGTGGAGATCGTTAAGAGCACCAAGTTCCTTGGTGTCCACCTAGCGGAGAACCTCACCTGGTCCCTGAACACCAGCTCTACAGCCAAGAAAGCCCAGCAGCGTCTCTACTTCCTCCGGAAGCTGAGAAAGGCCCGTCTCCCTCCACCCATCCTCACCCTCTTCTATAGGGGAACCATAGAGAGCATCCTAAGCAGCTGCATCACTGCTTGGTTTGGGACCTGCACAGCCTCTGACCGCAAGTCCCTCCAACGCATTGTGAGGACAGCTGAGAGGATCATCGGAGTCTCTCTCCCCTCCGTCTTGGACATTTACACCACCCGCTGCATCCGCAAAGCAACCAGCATTGTGGACGAACCCACCCACCCTTCACACAGACTGTTCTCCCTCCTGCCATCAGGAAGAAGGTACCGCAGCATCCGGTCCAGCACGACCAGACTCTGCAACAGCTTCTTCCCCCAAGACTTCAGACTTCTCAACACAACTCAACGTCTGAACTGATATCTTCTCCAACCATTTACCCCAGATAAAAAAAGGGAAGCATTTTTTGCACAAAGCATTGCACTAACAACTTTACTACCTCACTGGACTCTATTTATTACACATTGCACAATTTGCACACAACCAGCAATTATTTATTATTCTCTGTCTGTACTGTGTTGTGTTGTCTGTCCGTACTTGTTTGTTTGTGTTGCACTTGTGTCTGTATGCACTGTCTATGTTGCACCATGGTCCTGGAGGAACGTTGTTTCGTTTCACTGTGTACTCTGTATGTAGTTGAAATGACAATAAAAACCCACTTGACTTGACTTGACTAGTGGTTAGTATGGTGGTGTAGTGGTTAGTATGGTGGTGTAGTGGTTATAAAGGTGGTGTAGTGGTTAGTACGGTGGTGTAGTGGTTAGTATGGTGGTGTAGTGGTTAGTATGGTGGTGTAGTGGTTAGTATGGTGGTGTAGTGGTTAGTACGGTGGTGTAGTGGTTAGTATGGTGGTGTAGTGTTAGTATGGTGGTGTAGTGGTTAGTACTGTGGTGTAGGGGTTAGTATGGTGGTGTAGGGGTTAGTACGGTGGTGTAGTGGTTAGTATGGTGGTGTAGTGGTTAGTATAGTGGTGTAGTGGTTAGTACGGTGGTGTAGTGGTTAGTATGGTGGTGTAGTGGTTAGTACGGTGGTGTAGTGGTTAGTACGGTGGTGTAGTGGTTAGTATGGTGGTGTAGTGGTTAGTATGGTGGTGTAGTGGTTAGTATGGTGGTGTAGTGGTTAGTACGGTGGTGTAGGGGTTAGTATGGTGGTGTAGGGGTTAGTACGGTGGTGTAGTGGTTAGTATGGTGGTGTAGTGGTTAGTATAGTGGTGTAGTGGTTAGTACGGTGGTGTAGTGGTTAGTATGGTGGTGTAGTGTTAGTATGGTGGTGTAGTAGTTAGTATGGTGGTGTAGTGGTTAGTACGGTGGTGTAGTGGTTAGTATGGTGGTGTAGTGGTTAGTAAGGTGGTGTAGTGGTTAGTAAGGTGGTGTAGTGGTTAGTATGGTGGTGTAGTGGTTAGTATGGTGGTGTAGTAGTTAGTATGGTGGTGTAGTAGTTAGTATGGTGGTGTAGTGGTTAGTACGGTGGTGTAGTGGTTAGTACGGTGGTGTAGTGGTTAGTACTGTGGTGTAGGGGTTAGTATGGTGGTGTAGGGGTTAGTACGGTGGTGTAGTGGTTAGTATAGTGGTGTAGTGGTTAGTACGGTGGTGTAGTGGTTAGTATGGTGGTGTAGTGGTTAGTACGGTGGTGTAGTGGTTAGTACGGTGGTGTAGTGGTTAGTATGGTGGTGTAGTGGTTAGTACGGTGGTGTAGTGGTTAGTACGGTGGTGTAGTGGTTAGTACGGTGGTGTAGTGGTTAGTATGGTGGTGTAGGGGTTAGTATGGTGGTGTAGGGGTTAGTACGGTGGTGTAGTGGTTAGTATGGTGGTGTAGTGGTTAGTATAGTGGTGTAGTGGTTAGTACGGTGGTGTAGTGGTTAGTATGGTGGTGTAGTGGTTAGTACGGTGGTGTAGTGGTTAGTATAGTGGTGTAGTGGTTAGTACGGTGGTGTAGTGGTTAGTACGGTGGTGTAGTGGTTAGTATGGTGGTGTAGTGGTTAGTATGGTGGTGTAGTGGTTAGTATGGTGGTGTAGTGGTTAGTACGGTGGTGTAGTGGTTAGTATGGTGGTGTAGGGGTTAGTATGGTGGTGTAGGGGTTAGTACGGTGGTGTAGTGGTTAGTATGGTGGTGTAGTGGTTAGTACGGTGGTGTAGTGGTTAGTATAGTGGTGTAGTGGTTAGTACGGTGGTGTAGTGGTTAGTACGGTGGTGTAGTGGTTAGTACGGTGGTGTAGTGGTTAGTATGGTGGTGTAGTGGTTAGTACGGTGGTGTAGTGGTTAGTATGGTGGTGTAGTGGTTAGTATGGTGGTGTAGTGGTTAGTACGGTGGTGTAGTGGTTAGTATGGTGGTGTAGTGGTTAGTACGGTGGTGTAGTGGTTAGTATGGTGGTGTAGTGGTTAGTACGTTGGTGTAGTGGTCAGTATGGTGGTGTAGTGGTTAGTATGGTGGTGTAGTGGTTAGTACGGTGGTGTAGTGGTTAGTACGGTGGTGTAGTGGTTAGTATGGTGGTGTAGTGGTTAGTATGGTGGTGTAGTGGTTAGTACGGTGGTGTAGTGGTTAGTACGGTGGTGTAGTGGTTAGTATGGTGGTGTAGTGGTTAGTACGGCGGTGTAGTGGTTAGTATGGTGGTGTAGTGGTTAGTATGGTGGTGTAGTGGTCAGTATGGTGGTGTAGTGGTTAGTACGGTGGTGTAGTGGTTAGTATGGTGGTGTAGTGGTTAGTATGGTGGTGTAGTGGTTAGTACAGTGGTGTAGTGGTCAGTATGGTGGTGTAGTGGTTAGTACGGTGGTGTAGTGGTCATTAAGGTGGTGTAGTAGTCAGGACAGTGGTGTTGTGGTCATTAAGGTGGTGTAGTGGTCATAAAGGTGGTGTAGTGGTTAGTATGGTGGTGTAGTGGTTAGTGCGGTGGTGTAGTGGTTAGTACGGTGGTGTAGTGGTTAGTACGGTGGTGTAGTGGTTAGTACGGTGGTGTAGTGGTTAGTACGGTGGTGTAGTGGTTAGTATGGTGGTTTAGTGGTTAGCACGGTGGTGTAGTGGTTAGTACGGTGGTGTAGTGGTTAGTATGGTGGTTTAGTGGTTAGCACGGTGGTGTAGTGGTTAGTACGGTGGTGTAGTGGTTAGTATGGTGGTTTAGTGGTTAGCACGGTTGTGTAGTGGTTAGTACGGTGGTGTAGTGGTTAGTATGGTGGTTTAGTGGTTAGCACGGTTGTGTAGTGGTTAGTACGGTGGTGTATCCATGGTCCATGGTGTGCCTTGCCCGGTGATGCTGGTGACTAGCGGGATAAAGCGAGAGATAATGAATGGATGGATGGGCTCTAAAAATATTTAATTTCTACTGGACTATAGGACAATAATTCTATATTGGATTTAGGAAATTTCCTGTCCCACCTCTATTATAACACGTTTACCAGTTTTTGGTACTATATGAACCATACAGCACGTTCTACATCTATCTGAGGAACCCGTTCACCATGATTTAAATTCTACTTTAGATTCTTTACTGATTTCATTGACAATGTCTAACAGCTGTTAACAGGTGCATCAGTACATACCATAAACCTGTATATCGTCCTTGTACCTAATCACTTGTTTTTTACTTCCTAGTTTTACTGGAGGTTTCCCTACATTCAGTACTTTTTCTGGGGGCCGCCTAAAGCAAGCGAAACCGCCAAGTCGAATTCTGTAAAGTATGTGTTAAACTGAGCCGCAGAAACAGTGATAAACAATTTAGAATATAATACTAAATGGAGCTCATTGCTGTACATCACCATGTTTCTGAATGAGAATATGTTTATTTTCCAGTTTGAAGGAAATGAGGACGCCTCTTCTGATGCTGCATGCTGAAGATGACCACGTGGCATCCTTTAAAGGTGCTCAAGAGGTATGATGCATAACCCTGTATGCTTGTTTAGTTTAGTGACATCAGATATGTACTTCTATGAGATATGAGTTAAACATTACATTACTGAGTTAAACATTACATTACTGAGTTAAACATATACATTGTTGCTGTCCAAAAAAAAAATGCATCTCCATTTTTGTGGATTTTTATTTTTTATTTGAATGCAGCAGCTTTACATTGTATAAAAATATCATGATGAATGGACCAATGAAAATGCTCCAAAACAACTTTCTTAAAAAAATAATGGTTCCACTGATTTGCCTTAAAAGTAAAGTTTTCCTTTTGCCTTGAAAGTAAAGCCTCCTTTAATGTTGTGTTTCTTTGGATATTTTAATATATATATATCAATATGAAGAACTCTTTTACCATCAAAGAACAATTTTAGCATGAAATGGTTTCTTATAGAACTCATGCTTCCAAATAGAATAGAAGGTTTATATATAAATTATTTTATAAATTATTTGTTTTAATTAGTTCTGCATTATTTTATTTTTATTATTACTATTATTTGAATATTATTATAACATCTTGTTTTTTTCCTCTTAAATAATTTTGAACTATTTTACTTTTTTATTATTTGTAATCTCTTACCCTCTTTTTATCTTAATTTCTTCCTAATTAAATCTTAACTTTTATCTATTTTTTATTATTATTATTGTTTCTACTTTTATGTTCACTGTTTTTTTTTTTGTTTAATGTATATTAGTTACTTTCTTCTCAGTTGTTGAAATGCAGACTCACCTCGTTTTCATATCCAGTTGTACAGCATAGCCAGAAGTGTCCTGAATTCAGATGAACAAATCAAACTGGTGTCGTTTGATAAATCTCTCGGATATCTTCATAATGGACTCTACAGGGACCCTGCTTTGCCGGGTATTATAAGGTGATGTGTCAAATCTCTTTCTTTAGTTCCCTCTGCTGAAAGGCCGCGGTCATAATTGCTGATAAGTTACTTTTTATATTTTATATGATTTTCATTACAGGGAATTTGTGCAGTCGCTGGCAGCTTAACTTGGTGGCACTGAAGAAGGATGTTTGGGAGCTACAGCACTTTTTCATATATTCCATAACATACTCAAAGCATGTAAGAAACTTCCACTACTTTATAATTCCTTTCAAAACAGCACGACAGCTATTGCATTTCTGGCACTGGAGTGGGGAGTGGACACTGATGAGTAAACAGAATAAAGGAAAATGCTTATTACACTGACTGACTGCTGTCTGTTGTCTTTGGTGAATAGACTGCTGCTCAATGTGTTTCACAACATGACCAACATCGCTCACTGTCTTGCTGTAAAGCAGAGCTTGGACAGTAGTCTGTCACTATTCTACATACACTCAAACCCAGACACTGCGATTTCTGGGACTATCTATAGAGCCTCATTAATTGATCAGTCAATGCACAAACCGGTTCAGTCTTCAGTTTTCGTGACATGTTTGTCAGAAGCTTTTCAGTTTTGTATCAATCAAAGCCAAATGAGAAACAGCTCATTATAGAGTGAAGCAGCAGAGGTGTCAAGTAACGAAGTACATATACTTTGTTACCTTACTTAAGTAGAAATTTTGGTTATTTATACTTTACTTTTTACTTCTACTCCTTACATTTACACTCCATTATCAGTACTTTCTACTCCTTACATTTACACTCCATTATCAGTACTTTCTACTCCTTACATTTACACTCCATTATCTGTACTTTCTACTCCTTACATTTACACTCCATTATCAGTACTTTCTACTCCTTACATTTACACTCCATTATCAGTACTTTCTACTCCTTACATTTACACTCCATTATCTGTACTTTCTACTCCTTACATTTACACTCCATTATCAGTACTTTCTACTCCTTACATTTACACTCCATTATCTGTACATTCTACTCCTTACATTTACACTCCATTATCAGTACTTTCTACTCCTTACATTTACACTCCATTATCAGTACTTTCTATTCCTTACATTTACACTCCATTATCTGTACTTTCTACTCCTTACATTTACACTCCATTATCAGTACTTTCTACTCCTTACATTTACACTCCATTATCTGTACTTTCTACTCCTTACATTTACACTCCATTATCTGTACCTTCTACTCCTTACATTTACACTCCATTATCAGTACTTTCTACTCCTTACATTTACACTCCATTATCAGTACTTTCTACTCCTTACATTTACACTCTACTATCAGTACTTTCTACTCCTTACATTTACACTCCATTATCAGTACCTTCTACTCCTTACATTTACACTCCATTATCAGTACTTTCTACTCCTTACATTTACACTCCATTATCTGTACTTTCTACTCCTTACATTTACACTCCATTATCTGTACTTTCTACTCCTTACATTAACACTCCATTATCAGTACTTTCTACTCCTTACATTTACATTCCATTATCAGTACTTTCTACTCATTACATTTACACTCCATTATCAGTACTTTCTACTCCTTACATTTACACTCCATTATCTGTACTTTCTACTCCTTACATTTACACTCCATTATCAGTACTTTCTACTCCTTACATTTACACTCCATTATCAGTACCTTCTACTCCTTACATTTACACTCCATTATCAGTACTTTCTACTCCTTACATTTACACTCCATTATCAGTACTTTCTACTCCTTACATTTACACTCCATTATCAGTACTTTCTACTCCTTACATTTACACTCCATTATCTGTACTTTCTACTCATTACATTTACACTCCATTATCTGTACTTTCTACTCCTTACATTTTAAACATAGTCTCGTTACTCCTACTTTAATTTTAGCTTGTTTTCATTCATGTACATTTATATTCTAGTAAAGATTATTGATAACATGCCTTTGAAGTTTGACTTTTTGCTCCATTTTAATACTTATAGACAACTAGTCATCATATCTTCTGCTCCATGAAACATGAGTTAATGCTCAGTAGTAACAGATATGCTTCTTTAATATATTTACATTGTACTAAACTACATTCATGTTCAATGGGCGTATATGCGGCTGAAACAGGAAGCCTAGCGCATCCCAACTTTATCAACATTAACATTTTAATATAACATTATAATCATTATGGCTTTTAGAAGAATGGGGTTTTAGGTGAGGTGGGCTAGTGCAGTATAGACCCCTGTGGTGTGGCCTGAGCTTTTGTCCTTAATGCCATTTTTTTTCTTATATTACTTTTACTTTTATACTTTAAGTAGTTTTGAAAGCAGCACTTTTACACTTTTACTGGAGTACTTTAACTGCTACAGAAGTATTTTTAAACCCCAGTATATATACTTCTACCTGAGTTACGAATGTGAATAATGTGAAACAGTAATAAATGTGTTTTCTGAGTAAATTTAAATGATCAAAAAACACAAAGTATCTGAAATTACAAATGAGCAGCATTCTCTGCTCTGACACGCTTGCTGAAGGTACTGAACCATGGCTAGTCATAAATCTTGATGCTTGCAAACATTCAGCTACTTCTAACACAATACAGTTCTTCAATGAGAGGACTCGGCAGAAACAAATGTCATCTGATCAGAGAGATTACTGAACATGATAGTTTCTCTCTGCTTGGTAGGTCATGACATATCGACCATCACGTCCAGGTCTGAGCCTCTACTGCACTGACTGAAGCCCTTGTAACTTCTGTAGGGTTGAGTTAAACAACCTACTCAGTCATCATTCTAGCGCTTTCCTTCTGATGGGACAGGAAATGGTAATGGCTGCAGTTGAAGAAATGAAGAAAAACATAGTCTGATGCCACTGGCTAACATTTGCACCCACTAGCAAAAGCCAAACTAGACCTTTGTGGATCTCCTAGATAGACTATGGCTTTCATTTGGTGTTTCTTGGTATGAAGCCACATCATTGTGTTGTGGTTGACAGGCTTGTCGGTCAAACAAGGGCTGACAACGAGGGAGCTAATGCAACCTAGTTAGCCAAGGCAGATATAGCTGGCTATCTTTGCTTTAGCTGGGCAGCACATAAAAACTTATTTATTAAAAAAAACAACCTAGAAAACACAGTCTATATCAATGAGATACAGGTCTATATCAATGAGATAGTTTGGCTTTTGCCAGTAGATGTTAATGTTAGAGAAACAGCAAACTGTTTTTTTATTCATTTAAGAATTGTAACGTATCAATTGCAGCCATTATCTTATTTTCTTTCTTATCACAAACTTAGTGCTAGAATTATAGTTTTTGGACTCAAACAACAAAGAACACACAACTGCAGCATGCTGGAACGATAGTACCTCAGTAGAAACTAAGACGTGTGTTAACATGCTCTGTGATTGTCATGTTTTGGGGACATGCAGGTCTACGTCCGACTTAACCCTCAGGTTGTCTAAGTAGAGATAGTGAAACTGAAATTCCTGACTGATCAGTCAATGAAAAACCAGTTCATTCTCCTGCAGTATGAAAATTTCACCTTCAGGTCGTTGTTCTTTATCCGCCACAAGTGGAGCAAATTCCTGATGACTGATCTACATCATGATTTGCCCCACCAATCATATTACACACAATAAAAATCTTCCACTGTAGCTCGTTAAAACTTACTATCGCTGCCATTTGGATGATCATTTGGCTAAAACTGCACTTTGTTTTGTTAGAACTGAAAGAAGTTGCTTTGCTGAGTCAGGAAGAAAAACACGTGAGTATATGGTGTGGATGTGCTGAGTCACCTGTAAATCCTGAAAAGGTCATTCAACAGTTAGAAGAACTGGGTTGAAGTTTTTTAGACCACACCATGCATCGTCATCATCGTAACACACACAAGCTGAAAAAGAAGGTCCGGTCCTATTTTAAGGTATTAAATACAAAATCAGTGTTTTCTTCTATGAATACCCTCGACGCACTTGCAATCATCAGATTCATCCACTCAGGGAAGAGTTGTGAAGGGCATGAAGTATAAGACTTATTTTTTCACACAAGCACAATCGAGACAGATCCCAGTGAGTGTACATGGTGGAGTCAGAAAAAAAAACAGGACACGTCTTCAAAAGTATTGATATTTAGTTTATTAAACTGTAAATACTGTTTGACTGCCTCAGTCAGAGACTGCCTCTACCTGCGCAGCTTCTAAAGCTCTGCCATCCAGACTTCAAACAGAGACTCTTTTCTTTGGTATTTAGTTTATTAAACTGTAAATACTGTTTGATCAGAGGAGAAAGGGTCTCCCCTTGTGAGTCTGGTACCTCCCAGGGTTTCTTCCTTCAGTCTGAGGGAGTTTATCCTTGCCACTGCTGCCTCTGGCTGGCTCACTGGTGGCTATATGTTGTATATTTATATATATATATATATATATATATATATATATATATATATATATATATATATATATATATATATATATATATATTTTTTTTTTAACTCTGCACAGCTGCTTTGAGACAACGTCAATGTAAAAAGTGCTACACAAATAAACTTGACTTGACTTCTTGGCAAATTGGTAAAGATCATTAATAGAACATCAAATAAGCTAAACGTGAGATGTGGTTATAAACATAATGATATTTTTATAAATTTATATGAAATATTTGTAAAAGAACTGAAAACCTGTGATTGTTTCAGAAGTATGAGAGCAGGTTTCCAGCACAGGTAACATAGCTCAGCTGCTCAGGTAACATGAAAACAAGATTTAATTCATTTAATGATTATATTTCAACAGTAAACTGATAAAGTAACACTTCCATATACACACTTTCAATAAACACCTGAAAAATATTCTGATGACAAATTCACATGTGTGTGTAAGCATGTCTCTGTGGAACTACATAGCTGTGAGTGTGTGTGAATTGGACTTTGTGTTTTTTTTCATGTGTGTGTGTGTGTGTTTGTTCTGGTCTTGCTATACCTGTGAGGACCTCACGAGGTATCCTCACCAGTACAGGACAAGATTTTAGCTGTTGCTTTTGCCACACATCACATTTTTTTTAATTTAACAGAGCAGAAACAGTGCCGATTGAGTGCTGTAGTTAAGGTTAAGGTGTGGTATTATTTGGCATACAGTCATACAAAAATCAACAGAAACTATGGACGTCCTGCACATGAGGACAAATAAAGCAAGACAAGTGTGTGTGTGTGTGTGTGTGTGTGTGTGTGTGTTTGAGAATTGCATCAAAGAGTAGCATCTTGGGGTCACAAAGTCTCCTTAATAACCATTAGGGGCTATCTTCATGCCAACAAGCAGTTTGGGATTGTGTGATTGTGTGTTTGTGTGTTTTAATTCTGTTATAAATTAGAACATCATCAGCAAACAATCAAAACAACAAGAGGCATTCTTATTTCTAGTGAGTCTTAACATCTAGTTGGGTCTTGCTACTGTCTGAAGCACATATTGTTAAAAAACTGAAACTGAAACTGAACTTATGAATCTGTTCTGTGTCTCCAGTTTCTGTGTAACTTGTGGGTAAGAGTGTGTGTGTATGGGGTGTGTGTGTTGTTTCAGCTAATTGGTTGAGTTTAAGTAGACCTGAATGCACCTAATATGAAAACGAGTTTCTTCTGTCGTTGTTTAGTTTGAAATATCTTTTGTATTTGAAAAAATGTGTCAAAACACTGTCCATTAACATCTTTACATTGGCACACTTGCTTGCAGTTGCTATGTCACCCGTATTATATCAATGTTAGTCAAGCTGGCATATATGCTGGAGAATGACTCCCACCTCATGCATAAGACTCTGGCGGCACTGGGCAGCTCCTTCAGCGACAGGTCGCTTGAGGTGCCAAGTGTGTGAAGGAGAGGTATCACAGGTCCTGCTGCTGTTAGACTTTACAACCAGCACTGCTCGCAGCAGACCACATACACACACACTTAAACTCTACACACACAAACATAAACTCTACACACATACTTAAACTCTACACACACAAACATAAACTCTACACACATACTTAAACTCTACATATTGCTCCCAGCTAACCACATACACACACTTTACACACTCTACACACTGCTCCCAGCAGACCACATACACACACACTTAAACTCTACACACTGCTCCCAGCAGACCCCATACACACACACTTAAACTCTACATATTGCTCCCAGCAGACCACATACACACACACTTAAACTCTGCACACTGCTCCCAGCAGACCACATACACACACACTTAAACTCTACACACTGCTCCCAGCAGACCACATACACACATACTTTACACACTCTACACACTGCTCCCAGCAGACCACATACACACACACTTTACACAATCTACACACTGCTCCCAGCAGACCACATATACACACACTTTACACACTCTACACACTGCTCCCAGCAGACCACATACACACACACTTAAACTCTACACACTGCTCCCAGTAGAACACATACACACACACTTAAACACTACACACTGCTCCCAGCAGACCACATACACACACACTTAAACTCTACACACTGCTCCGAGCAAACCACATATACACACACTTTACACAATCAACACACTGCTCCCAGCAGACCACATACACACACACTTAAACTCTACACACTGCTCCCAGCAAACCACATATACACACACTTTACACAATCTACACACTGCTCCCAGCAGACCACATACACACACACTTAAACTCTACACACTGCTCCCAGCAAACCACATATACACACACTTTACACAATCTACACACTGCTCCCAGCAGACCACATACACACACATTTAAACTCTACACACTGCTCCCAGCAGACCACATATACACACACTTAAACTCTACACACTGCTCCCAGCAGACCACATATACACACACTTAAACTCTACACACTGCTCCCAACAAACCACATATACACACACTTTACACAATCTACACACTGCTCCCAGCAGACCACATACACACACATTTAAACTCTACACACTGCTCCCAGCAGACCACATATACACACACTTAAACTCTACACACTGCTCCCAGCAGACCACATATACACACACTTAAACTCTACACACTGCTCCCAGCAGACCACATACATACACACACTTTACACACTCTACACACTGCTCCCAGCTAACCACATACACACACACTTAAACTCTACACACTGCTCCCTGCAGACCACATACACACACACTTAAACTCTACACACTGCTCCCTGCAGACCACATACACACACACTTAAACTCTACACACTGCTCCCAGCAGACCACATACACACACTTAAACACTACACACTGCTCCCAGCAGACCACATATACACACACTTAAACTCTACACACTGCTCCCAGCAGACCACATATACACACACTTAAACTCTACACACTGCTCCCAGCAGACCACATACATACACACACTTTACACACTCTACACACTGCTCCCAGCTAACCACATACACACACACTTAAACTCTACACACTGCTCCCTGCAGACCACATACACACACACTTAAACTCTACACACTGCTCCCAACAGACCACATACACACACACTTAAACTCTACACACTGCTCCCAGCAGACCACATATACACACACTTTACACACTCTACACACTGCTCCCAGCAGACCACATACACACACACTTTACACACTCTACACACTGCTCCCAGCAGACCACATACACACACACTTAAACTCTACACACTGCTCCCTGCAGACCACATATACACACACTTTACACACTCTACACACTGCTCCCAGCACACCACATACACACACACTTTACACACTCTACACACTGCTCCCAGCAGACCACATATACACACACTTTACACAATCTACACACTGCTCCCAGCAGACCACATATACACACACACACACACACACACACACACACACACTTAAACTCTACATACTACTCCCAGCAGACCACATACACACACTTACTCAAACTCTACACACTGGTCCCATCAGACCACACACACACACACTTACTTAAACTCCACACACTGGTCCCAGCAGACCACATATACACACACTTTACACACTCTACACACTGCTCCCAGCAGACCACATACACACGCACTTTACACACTCTACACACTGCTCCCAGCAGACCACATACACACACACTTTACACACTCTACACACTGCTCTCAGCACACCACATACACACACACTTTACACACTCTACACACTGCTCCCAGCTAACCACATACACACACATTACACACTCTACACACTGCTCCCAGCAGACCACATACACACACACACACACACACACACACACACACACACTTAAACTCTACACACTACTCCCAGCAGACCACATACACACACTTACTCAAACTCTACACACTGGTTCCAGCAGACCACACACACACACACTTACTTAAACTCCACACACTGGTCCCAGCAGACCACATACACACACACTTTACACACTATACACACTGCTCCCAGCAGACCACATACACACACACTTTACACACTATACACACTGCTCCCCGCAGACCACATACACACACACGTAAAATCTGCACACTGCTCCCAGCAGACCCCATACACACACAATTAAACTCTACACACTGCTCCCAGCAGACCACATACACACACACTTAAACTCTATACACTACTCCCAGCAGACCACACACACATTTAAACTCTACACACTGCTCCCAGCAGACCACACACACATTTAAACTCTACACACTGCTCCCAGCAGACCACACACACATTTAAACTCTACACACTGCTCCCAGCAGACCACACATCCACAGCGGATTACATACACACACACTTAAACTCTACACACTTACAGAAAATAGAATTTTTTCAGTGTAACATAATGTGCTATATTTTTTCATTACCCCTGTGCAATTAAGAAGCTCCATGCAATTATTTGTAAATATATTTTTAGTTCTTGACTTTTTATTATTTATATTGTATAGACTAGATATATCTATTTTTTGTATTAAGTGCCTTGCTACCCCTTTGCTGCTGTAACTCTGTGAATTTCCTCACTCTGGGACTAATAAAGTATTATCTTATCTTATTAGTGGTGAGTGAAATTTGCTGTGTCACGCTCGCTTCCTATAGGATTTCTCTGCCATCAGCTAAAACGGGTCCCTTTCTGGTAAACAATTTATAAGACCATTAAATAAGCTCTGCCTTGACCTAATGAGATATGCATGAGTGTGTATGATCTTCCTAAATATTTTTTATGAATTTGCATGAAATATTTGTTTAATAACCAAAAACCTGTGATTGTTTCGGAAGTATGAGAGTTTAAGTATCAGCAGGTTTCCAGCACAGGTAACATGGCTCAGCTACTCGGGTAACATGAAAACCAGATTCAATTCAGTTAATGATTAAACCACCATAACACCACCATATACACACTTTCAATAAACACCTGAATAATATTCTGATGACAAATGCACATGTGTGTGTAAGCATGTCTCTGTGGGACTGCATAGCTGTGGGTGTGTGCGAATTGGACTTTGTGTTTTTCGTGTGTGTGTGTGTGTGTGTGTGTGTGTGTGTGTGTGTGTGTTTTCTTGTCTTGCTATACCTGTGAGGACCTCACAATGTATCCTCACCAGAGCAGGACAGAATTGTTGCTGTTGCTTTTGCCACACATCACTTTTTATAGTCTAACAGAGCAGAAACAGTGCCTGCTGAATGCTGTGGTTAAGGTTACGGTGTGGTATTATTTAGCTACAGTCATACAAAAATCAATAAACACTTCTTTGTTAAAAAGCTGTGAAAAGTGTAATTATAAGAGGAAGGAGAAGATCCACAGGTTCTGTTTTAGGTTAAGACAAAATGTTCAGGTCAAATGGGCCAGCTGTTCATTTAAAATGGGCCAGTATGAGGAAAGAACAATCCATATCCACCAAATCCACAAAACTCTCTTTAATGTGTGACTTAGTAACAACACAGTACATGCAATAAACACAATAAAAAGCTGAACATATTAGTTATATAAAATAATAGGTTTGTGGACAACACAAACTCTTGTTCTGTTAACTTGCTATTTAAAATTTTACAGTGTACAGGGTTTTAAAAGCTAAGCATCACTTATGGACACTCCTGGTGATTTCACATTGTTTTAGATACTGAAAATATAAAAACATGACTTAAAATGAAATTAATGCTTAATTTGCTTCACAATAGATGATGTTAATTAAATTGATGGAAAAACCAGAGCTCGCTACAGAAATTCCTGAACGCTACCGTGTGACATCACTGGTGGACAACAGTAAACAACACAGCAACAGCATTATGCACTTAACTGGTTTACCTCCACGTAAACAGAGGCACCTCTCGCTGGTTTCCTTACACGGCCATACTGTTGGAACAGAGCTGTCTTAAGATCCAGTCGTCATGTCAGCCTACGTCCCATAGCTGTGATGATCTATGATAGCTACAGATGAGAGGACGGTGCTTTCCAATGTGTCTGTTTAAAGTTGACAGGTTTAGTCCACTTTCTGGATATTTGGGGGTCTTTGGACTGTTTGTGCTCGGGGGTCCACTGTACATCCCATTACTGCAGCCAGAAACAACAACACCTTTCCGTCAGTGTGTATTACCGTAAGTGCATCTTCTAGTGTTGTTGTCCACCATCTACCTCACAGGCATAACACCTATAGCAGTTTCTGAGCAGTGGGCGGAGCTTAACAGTCTTTTAAGCCATATTCCTCCACTTTGTAAACAATAAACGTTTTCTGACTATTAAAACCCACAAGTTTTTTGGAGCATTTCTATTGGTCCATTCATTATGAAATGTTTTACACAATGTAAACAGCAGCTGTCGTGTTCAAATAATGTAAAAAAATTAAATCGACGTATTTCCTTGGACAGCGAAGATATGCTGGAGTCTTTTTGGGTAAATAAGATCATTGATCACTCATTAAATAAGCTAAACCTGAGATGTAATGAGATTTTAATGAATTTGCATGAGTCTTAAATATTTCTTTAAAAACTGAAAACCTGTGATTGTTTTGGAAGTGTGAGAGTTACAGTATTAGCAGGTTTCCAGCACAGGTCAACTGGGTCAGCTGCTCAGTTCAAATGAGCCAATATAAAGAAAGAACGAGAATAAATTCATTTAAGTATTTAATTTCAGCAGTAAACTGAGAAAAAGTTTTATCTTTTGTGGTGGGGGTGAGTGGGTGGGCGTGTGCATGTCTCTGTGGGAGTGTATAGCTGTGTTTTCACTAAGATTTCGCTTAGATACATATCTAGACCTAGGAACCTGTTTTGCACTCTCAGTGTGTGTGTAACCGCTGTGTAAAAGTGTGTATACATGTTTAGCTGACCAGTTAAACTAAAATAAACTAACTCCTGTCTCTCTCAGACTTAGTAAGCTTATTCAGAATGGCTTTGTTTCAACACTGCTGTTTCAACAATAGGCTACACGGCAAGATCAGTCACTGTGACTGGCTGTATCCAGCCTCTTATTTATAAAGGCCTATTTCAGCTGACTCAACCTAACATTCTCTAAAAACCCAGTGTTGGGGCTTTATTAGATGGCCTGGACTTAACAGTTTAAAGCCTGAACCATAAAACAATTGCCCGAAAATTCTAATTCTTTGAAAATGAAGTGTTTATTAGACCTTTAATAAATAATAACAACAACAACAACAACAACAACAACAATAATAATAATAATAATAATAGTAATTATCATTATTATTATTGTTGTTGTTGTTGTTGTTGTTATTAGTATTATTGTCCTTGTTTATTGTATAAATAATAATAACAAATAGTAATATGATAAAAATAAAATGAAGTAGCTGATTTACATATATGAGTTATGTTTGGTATCATATTTGGTACATCTGGAACCAATGAAAGCATTCAGAACACAATGTTTTAACCCTTTATACTCTGAGATTGCTTTAAATTAGTTTGATCAAAGTTTAGGTAAACATCAGGTTTTTTAGGAGAAACATTATAACAGTGATGTCAGCAGGTCTCAAAAACTTGAGTGTAAATATGATTCACTTGGTATTAAAGGGTTAATCAGACTCTGCTGTTTACATGGTCAATTAAATAATTTAATAATAGCTGATATCTGATCACGATCTTTTTAAGTGCATGTAAACAAACAGTTAAAAGTTTAACATATTTTTTTAGTTCATTAACTGGTTCAGTCCTCCAACAAACCCCCAGGCGGGAATCTCAAAAGGTGAAGTTGAACTGCTTGTGTGTAAAAGTGAGTTTGCAACAGCCCGCCAGCAGCATCGTGCAATCCTCTGCAGAACAGCCACACCTTTACATATTAACCCTGACGGGTATGAGAATCGGTTTGAAAAGAAAGCAGTGGTGTTGCTGAACTCTGGCCTACAGCTAACTAAGACAACAAGAAGCTGATGTTTATGGCAAGCCGCTTTAGTCTAAATAACACTAACAATACAAGTTGTAAGTCAGGAGGACTGTAAAGCAGTTTCTTCTAATAAAACTATGATCTATTACCCAGTTTTTACCAGTCTGAGGCATCTAAGCCTTTATCTTTGAGCCCTACTCCTAATAAACAACCCCACACCATAATCCCCCCTCCTCCAAACTTTACACTCGGCACAATGCAGTCAGACAAGTAGTGTTCTCCTGGCAACCGCCAAACCTAGACTCGTCATCAGATTGCCAGATGGAGAAGCGTGGTTCATCACTCCAGAGAACTCGTCTCCACTGCTCTAGAGTCCAGTGTTGGCGTGCTTTACACCACTGCATCCGACGCTCTGCATTGGGCTTGATGATGTAAGGCTTGGATGCAGCTGCTTGGCCATGGAAACCCATTCCATGAAGCTCTCTACACACAGTTCTTGAGCTGATCTGAAGGCCACAGGAAGTTTGGAGGTCTGTAGCTATCACTTCATGGCTGAATTGCTGTCGTTCCCAATCACTTGCACTTTGTTCTAACACCACTGACAGTCAACTGTGGAACTTGTTGTACAGGTGGCATCCTATTATGGTACCGTGCTGGAGTTCACTGAGCTCCTAAGAGCGACCCATTCTTTCACTAACATTTATAGAAGCAGTCTAGATGCAAAGCACAAGACAGAAAGCAGTTGAGAAGGGGAGCAATGAAGGCCGGAGCGATAGTCTGACCCATTTAAAGTATTTAATGTGGTGACATTAGTACGGAGGAGGCTGGGAAGTGATAATGATCAACAATTAGCTAGCAACATTAACAGGCATGGTGGGTTGGACACTGAAGGGCGAAATAAACCCTAGTTTAATTTGTGACTTTCTTATCTAGGTTTTATTTCAGACCTAGTTGGATTGCGCCATACAGTTTTAAAGTAGGTCAACTTGTGATCTGACCCGCTAGCAAGTGTGCCAGGCGGCTGCACCAGTGTAAATAAATAGCATTGGCATGTTTACATGGGCATTGGCCTCATCCACCACACATGGACACAGTGCTCATGTTAAAGGTATCGTGTGCAAAGATAGACTCACTACACAATGAGCAGACATGGTTATAATTAGCACACTCAGTACACATGAAGGTAGTCAAGTCAAGTCAAGTTTATTTATGTAGAACTTTTTACAATGATGTGGTCTCAAAGCAGCTTTAGAAGTCTGACAGTTACAATATATATCCCCCAGTGAGCAAGCCAGAGGTGACAAGAACAACTCCCTCAGACTGGAGGAAGAAACCTTGGGAGGAACCAAGACTCACAAGGGGAAACCCGTCCTCCTCTGGTTAAACAGTATTTACAGTTTAATAAACTAAACACCAAAGGAAAGAGTCTCTGCTTGAAATCTGAATGGCAAAGCTTTAGAAGCTGCACAGGTAGAGGCAGTCTATGACTGAGGCAGTCTTTGACTGAGGCAGTCTATAATTCTTTGTGTAAAGTGGGCGTGAGCAACCTGCCTTACACCGTAAGTCACTTGTATATAAGAGTAGTGCAGGATGTGGCAGGGAAAATAGGTGTGCTGACTCCTGCAAATTAGTATATCATCACTGTCCATCTCTATTTTTATCCAATTTCATTTTTCCATATAATTTTATATGTTCCTCTAGTCCTTCATCAGTGGTCACAGGACACTGCTGGTTGTATATCGTCGCTGTCCAATGAAAAAGATGTATCTCCATTTTTGTTGATTTTTGTTTTCTACATCGTTTAAACACGCCAATGGTCGTTTACATTATCTGAGAGTTTCATGAAGAATGGACCAATAGAAGTGCTCCAAAATAGCTTGGAAATCATTCTGGCTCCATTGACTTACATTGAAAGTAAAGCATGTTTTTGGTCTCTCCTGTAAAGTTGCAGTGTTGGAGATTGGAGATTGTTTTTCATTGGAAAGCGACCATATATTTAGTTGGTGGGCTATTTTTTTAGTCCAGCAGTGACACTGTGTCTGATCCACTCATACCAGCACAACACACACTAACACCACCACGTCGGTGTCATTGCAATGCTGAAAAATGACCCACCCCCCCCTAATGGTGGTCTTGACCATTGAATAACATGGTATGAAAGTGTGCAGGGAAACAGATGGACTCCAGTCTGCAAGTGTAGAACTATAAAGTTCCTATGTGGCTAGTAGAGCTGATAAAATGGAAACTGAGCAGAGATATAAGCAGGTGAAGAGGCCGGTGGGTGCATATGTTGAAAATATCTATAATTCTTATATTTACTAGTCAAAATGATATAATTTGTTACTAGTAAAAACTGAGTTACAACTTCCCAGCAAACACTGCTTGTCCAAAGGTGGTTTGTGGGCTGTGTTATCTGTGAAAGGGTGCCTTATGGTGTTATGACTGCCTGTTTGCAACCTAGCACAACATGATGAAGCATTTTATGTCATTATTGTTACAGTCACAGTGTTTGCTGGTGTCATTAGCCTGGAGCGCTTTGCCATAGATGTTACATGAGTCATTGTGAATGGACGTACAAGACCTTATTGTCCTTATTAGGCGTTTCCAGTTTGGTGAACAGCCAGACAATATAATGACCCCATCAAATCAGGAGCACATCAGAGGGCAACGACACGCAGTGCAGCTTATCACATTAGACTCTAGACTCTAGAATTACAATACATTTCAGGAACGAGTCCACAAACAGAGCCATTTACTCCGGTCACCGTGTCGGACAGGCTGGAAGATGAGGAAGAGAGTGAACGAAGCGGCTGAGTCTGAACGGACTGACAGGAAATCCAAAGATAAAAAGCCTGAGGAGAAGCGAGCGAGGTCAGTTCACCCTGCCGCCATGGCTATGTGAAAAAAAAAGCCTTGTTAACTTTTAACTGTGGGATTTTTAACTGCACTGCTCCACCGGCCTGCACTTGAGTCAACCAGCAAAAGAAGACATGCATCTCCAAAATAGCAACTTTACAGGAGAGGCCAAAAACCTTCTCCACTTTCAATGTAAGTCAATGGAACCAGAGAATTTTCCAAACTATTTTGAAGCATTTCTATTGGTCCATTCTTCATAAAACTCTCAGACAATGTAAGTGGCATCTACTGTTTTCAAATGAGGTAGAAAAATAAAATTCGACAAAAATTGAGTTTCTCTTTAGAGAGCGTAGACCAGCATTGCTGATCCCCAGCAGCACCAGCATAACGTCACTGTCCAGAGAAAATCATGGCTCTCTATTTTTGGCAACTTTTATTTTCTACATCATTTGAAAAGATCAGCTGTTCTTTACATTTTCTGAATGTTTCATGATGCATGGCTGAAATGCTACAGAATAGCTTGGAACAAAATCTGGTTTCATTGACTTACATTAAAGGTGGAGAAGGTTTCTGTATTATTTGAACACAACAGCCATACTTTATGTCCTGTGAAGGATTCATGATAAATGGACCAATAGAATGCTGTAGAATCACCTGGAATAAGATTCCACATCAACATACATTGAGTGAAAGTTGTGAATGTTTTTGGCCTCTCTTGTATATTTGATATTCTGGATATAACCATGTTTGAATGCAGCAGCTGCTGTTTAAAATATTGATACTAAGGTCAAATTAAAAGTGGAGGTAATGTCAAATAAAACTACTTGAGTAAAAGTACAAAAGTATCAAATACTGAGTAACTAATAGAACTGCAGTGGAAGTTATAACCTGTATAACCTGAGTTCTCTATATTTTATATTATTATTTTAGTTTAAAATAAAATGTTAAGGCTCCAAATGTATTGTTGTTAAGAACAAAACAGTGAGTGAAGTAACAGCTGAAATGTAAGTGAGTGAAAAGTAGATTTCCTTACTTACTAATATACTTGGGTTAGAAGTATACTATTAATGTATTACTATTAGAAAATACTCCCAAGAGTAAATCCCATCAATATTTTATGGAAGTATATGTACTTGAGTTAAGGTAACTAGTCAATACCCACCTCTGCCCAACAGCGAAACCAGAACATCAACAACCTTGAATCTCCAAAAATGATAACTTTAAAGGATAAAACGATACTTTACTTTTAATGCAAGTGAATGGAACCAGATTTTTTGAGCCATTCACCATGAAATTTACCCACAATGTAAAAAAAAATTTTTTTTTTCAAAATTTGAAAAATGGGGGTACAAGGGTACAAGCAGTGATATGTTGTGTTTGGATGCTGTATGCATGTCAGACTATCACGATACCAGTTAAAACCAGCCGACAATACATGCTGGTCTAATGCAGCCTAACACAGTGTACACTTCTCTCTTTTGAAGGTCTTCATGGAAATCATGGCTGAAATTTCCAGTCATAGCTTTCTTCATCCAGTATTTGTTCTCATCGTATGTGCAGAGGATCTTTCCCAGCTTTGTAAGGCACATGGTTTATTCACACGGCGGTATGTTGCAGATTTCCACTTGACGTGACAGCATGAGCCCTATGTGGGTTATTACAGCTGAAAGATTAACAGACATCCATATTTCTATCTCTCCCCAGTGCTGTACTTTGTTGACCTGAGCCGTCCCGCTGACCTCGGACTAGATCACACCGTTAATATGTACCTGAGCTCGGAGGAGGGGGTGACACTAGGCGTGTGGTCAGTCGAGTAAACAATGCATTGTTATACACTTTGTCTGTTTGCAGGCGTGCTTTATGTACATGATCCTGTTCTCTGACTCCTGTGTACTAGGCACACTGTCCCTGAGCACATGAGTAAGGAGGCCCAAGGGAAGGGGCAGGACTGGTACGAGAAGGCTTTGGGTGATGGATCGCCTGTGATCATCTATTATCATGGCAATACAAGAAACAGGTACTGATACTTTAAGGGTCTTTCAGCTGGACATCAGTGTTAGCGTTTAACAGCCTTTTGCCTTTTAAGGTCATATCACTAAGCATATCGTCGCCGTCTAAAGAAAAACAAGTATCCCCAAAATGTCAGCTTTACAGGAGAGGCCAGAAACCTTCTTCACTTTCAATGTAAGTCAATGGAAGCAGAAGTTTTTCCAATCTATTTTGGAGCTTTTCTATTGGTCCATTTACTATAAAATTCTCACACAATGATAAATGGACCAATAGAAATGTTGCAGAATCACCTGGAATAAGACCTCTTTACATCAACATACATTGATTGAAAGTTGAGAATGTTTTTGGCCTCTTTTGTATATTTGACATTCTGGATATACTATAGCAGCTGCTGTTTACATTGTGTAAAAGTTTCATGATGAATGGACCAATAGAAATGCTCCAAAATAGCTTGGTTCCATTAACTTACATCACATTGTCATTTTGGAGCTGCTTGTTTTTGTTTAGACAGCGATTTTGGACAACTTTACAGGAGAGGCCAGAAACCTTCTTCACTTTCAATGGAAGTCAATGGAACCAGAAGTTTTGCCAATCTATTTTGGAGCTTTTCTATTGGTCAATTTACTATAAAATTCACACAATGTAAACAACAGGTGTTGTGTTCCAATGAGGTAGAAAAACAAAAATGTTTTTTTTTCTTCGGACAACGACGATATGCAATACTCTGCAGTCTCTGTGTAGTCTATTATGTATTTACAGGTAAAGGTAGTCCGTTCATTCTGAATGTTCTGTTCTGTCATGCACATCCCTGTTAATTTCCATCATAGTTTAATGCCTGCAATACAAGTAATCTTTACCCTCTGGAACGGTCATTAAACTCACAAAGCAGGCTGTACTTTGTCCAGTCACTCTGTTACAGAGCTCAGAACCGTTTTACTGCATCACACAAGTCCACATAAACTTCACTGTCACACTGTCACACACTGTAGTAGCACACTTGTAGTCAACTGTAGACAGTGTGCTCCTCTACATTATTAGTGTCTGGCTCTTTATCAGTGGGGCTGACTGATTGGTCATGTCTGGCTTTACTTCCACAGAGCAGCCCCGCATCGCATAGGAGTTGCAAATGTGAGTAACTTCACTGTCGCCACTGCTAGAATTGTAAAAGATGTGAAACTCATCCCGCTGACCGTGTTCTGGTGTTGCAGATTATGAGTTCTCTTGGCTATCATGCAGTGGTTATGGATTACAGAGGTGAGTCCTGTTACTCCACTTTACTTATCCTGTTCTTATCAGTACCAATAAAACACCTCATGTCTCCAGAATGTTAACTCTATAGAGGATGGAAGAAATGCCTGCTGTTAACATCATAGTCTTTATTCCAAGTAGTTTTGAACTTAGTGTAAAGGTGTCATAAGTATTCACATTCATTGCTCAGGTAGAAGTATAGATACTAGGGTTTAAAAATACTTCTGTAGAAGTTAAAGTATCAACTCAAACATTTTACTCCAGTAAAAGTGTAAAAGTACTGCTTTCAAAACTACTTAAAGTATAAAAGTAAAAGTAATGTAAGGGAAAAAATGCTATTAAGGACAAAAGCTTAGGCCGCACCACAGGGGTCTATACTGCACTAGCCCACCTCCCCAAAACCCCTATTCTTCTAAAAGCTATAATGACTATAATGTTATATTAAAATGTTAATGTTGATAAATTTGGGATGCGCTAGGCTTCCTGTTTCAGCCGCATATACACCCATTGAAAATGAATGTAGTTTAGTACAATGTAAATATATTAAAGAAGCATATCTGTTTACTACTGAGCATTAACATGTGTTTCATGGAGCAGAAGATATGATGACTAGTTGTCTATAAGTATTGTAATGGTGCAAAAAGTCAAACTTCAAAGTCATGTTATCAATAATCTTTACTAGAATGTAAATGTACATGAATGAAAACAAGCTGAAATGAAATAGGAGTAATGAGGCTATGTTTAAAATGTAAGGAGTAGAAGTAAAAAGTCTGAAACATAATTACTCCAGTAAAGTATAAATAACCAAACATTCTACTCAAGTAAGTACACCTCTGGGTGGCTGGTGTGCTACAAATGATGCACTACTGCTCTAAACTTGTGCACTCTCTTCCATTATACTACTAAATACTAAAGATCCAAACCAGATGCGTAGCAGGTTCCGAACAAGTTCAAAAATGTCTCTCTGGTTTATGCAAATATGAAGGTTTTATAATGAATGGACCAATAGCAATGCTCCAAAGTCACCTCTAATAAAGCCTCTTTACATTAACTTACATTAAAAGTTAAGTTTTTGGTCACTGTTCACTGACAATCATCTCCATTTGTGTCCATCTTTATTTTTCTACATAATTTGAATGCAGCAGCTGCTGCTTGCACTGTGCGGTGAACATCTCATGATGAAAGGGCAAATAGAAATGTTATGTACAATAATATTTATTCTAAGTAGTTTTGAACTCAGTGTAAACAGTAACTGCTGCATTAAAAATGGAGCAGCTTTATGTATATGGCCCAAATGTTCAGGCACTACTGCCAGACCCTGTACACGCTCTTCTGTTATAGTCTACTGAAGATCCAAAGCAGAATTTGTTACAATGTTTTCCTCTCTGGTTTATGCAAATGTGAAGGTTTTACAATGAATGGACGAATAGAAACGCTTTAAAGTCCACTGTAATAAAACCTCTTTAAATTTACTTACATTGAAATTTAAGGCTATCCTGTAAAGTTGAAAATACTTGGGTTTTATAATCATTTTATAATAAATGGACCAATAGAAATGATCCAAAATCATTTGTAATTAAAAACCTCTTTACATTAACTTACACTGAAAGTCAAGAAAGTGTTTTCATGATGAATGGACAAATAGACAAATAGAAATGCTTTTATATATATATATATATATATATATATATATATATATATATATATATATATATATATACATATTATAGTCTACTGAAGATCCAACCCAGAATTTGTTACTTCTTTATTTCATGCAAACCCTCATATATATATATATATATATATATATATATATATATATATATATATATATGGTTGAGTCCATGTATTGCTAGCTAGCTATTTGGACATTATTAGTTGTGTTATTTTCAGAAGACAGTAAATATACACTGATATACAAGCTGTACACTGACTGCTCTAAGTTATATTCAAGTTTTTTTTCTATAGCACTGTCCCATGATATATATATATCATATGGGCACTGTCCAATGAACTTTTTGTTGATTTTCATTTTTCTGTATCAGTTGCACACGACAGCTGCTGTTTCCATTTTGTACTATTTCCATGATGAATGGACCAATAGAAATGCTTCAAAATCACTTGGAAAAATGTCCGGTTACATTGACTTACATATAAAAAACTGAACTAAAACTAAAATACACACAATCTATTAGATAATTATAAAGTATAAAAAGATACAACTAATTAAATAATGATTATTCCTACATAATTGACCATTTAACAGCAAATAAATACCAACAATGTAATAATCATTTTTTAGTTTTGCCCTTATTACTATTACTTCATTATTCTAAGGTTGGTAGATCAAAAGACAAAGCTGGTTTAATTGTGTTTTAGGATTTGGAGACTCCACTGGTGAGCCCACAGAGCTTGGAATGACCAATGATGCCCTCTTCATGTACCACTGGGTAAAGGCACGCTGTAAGAACAGTCTGGTGGTCATATGGGGACAGTCAGTTGGCACAGGGTAAGTAAGTATGATGCAGTAGTTACACCAATATAGCATTTTTTAAACATATATACATTTTTATAGATATTACAGCACATTGAAATTTTATTTGCAGAGTGTCAACTAACGTTGCAGTGAAATTACAAGAGCAAGGTAAGAAATATGAATTGTTTTTTTTTAACTGGGGGATGTTATTGTCTGCTGTCTAGTTGAGTCTAGCTTCAGAACTCTTGTAACTTTACTTCAGAAAAGCCATCATTATGGTAGCAAATAGCAGTAACAGTATAGTTATTTTTTATACTATCGTAACAAATTAAAGGAGCATCAGTAAAGCTTATTTATGAAACTAATAAATTCGTTTAGAAAATTCCTTTAAAGTTTGTGGTGTAAAATCCATCATATGGTCTTTCCAGGTCACCCTTTTGGTGGAGTGATCCTTGAGGGTTCTATCAAACATGCAAGACTACCAGAAGGATACCCTCATCCGTTCACCTGGGTATGGAACATCCTGGGTCTTTCACATGTTGGTGTAATACTGAGAAGTAGGGAATATCATGCATGTGCACGTTAACAGCTGAGTGACTTTAACATTTACTTACAACACCTGTAGCCACAGACTTCCATGTAACTGATAGACTGATGCACATACTGTGTATATACATTGATCAGCCATAACATTAAAACCACCTCCGTGTATCTACATTCATCGTCCAGTATATCAGCTCCACAGACCATATAGGAGCTACTCTTACAGACTGTAGTTCATCTGATTCTCTGTATACTTTGTTACCTTGTTATTTAATGATCAGGACCCCCACAGGACCACCACAGAGCAGGTATTATTATTTGGGTGGTGGGTTGTTCTGTGACACTGGCGTGGTGGTGGCGTGTTAGTGTGTGCTGCGCTGGTACAAGTGGACCAGACACAGCAGTGCTGCTGAAGTGTGTCCACTCACTGTCCACTCTGTTAGACACTCCTACCTTGCAGGTCCACCTTGTAGATGTAAAGTCAGAGACAGTAGCTCATCTGCTGCTGCACAGTTTGTGTTCTCTAGTCCTTCATCAGTGGTAACAGGACGCCGCCCACAGGACACTGTTTTCTGGGTGTTGCTGGTTGGTGGACGATTCTCAGTCCAGCAGTGACACTGAGGTGTTTGAACACTTCAGCAGCACTGCTGTATCTGATCCACTCATACCAGCACAACACACACTAACACACCACCAGGTTAGTGTCACTGCAGCGCTGAGAATGATCCACCTCCCTAATAGTACCTGCTCTGTGGTGGTTCTGTGGGGGTCCTGACCGTTAAAGAACAGGGTGAAAGAGGATAAGCAATGTATACAGCAAATCAGAGTGCTCCTATATGGTATATGGAGCTGATCAAATGGACATACATGGATATACGGATATACACTACTGCTCAAAAGTTTGGGATCACAGTGAAATGTTCTTGTTTTAATGGAGTATCTTCTTCCTGAACACAACAATGGACTGACGGGTCTCTAAAGAAAGTTGTTTCTTTCTGGCCATTTTGAGTCGGTCAGCAAGCCATCAACTGCTGATGCTTCAGATACTAAACTAACCTAGAATGTTGTTCTCCCTTTTATACTCACTTATTAGTAGAATGTTTTTCAGCTGTGCATCACAATTGATCAAGAGTGTCCTAACAACCAACTAGTCCAATAACATCCTTAACTTGGATTGGCGGCCGTACCAGGAGATTTAGACAGAGGACTGAGAATTACTGATAATAGGACTATATGTAAAATAAGCCGATTCTCAGTCCAGCAGAGACACTGAGGTGTATAAACACTTCAGCAGCACTGCTGTATCTGATCCACTCATACCAGCACAACATACACTAACACACCACAACACCACCATGTCAGTATCACTGCAGTGCTGAGAATAATCCACCTGATGCAGCTAGATATAAGAATATGTTTTTAATATATATATATTTAATATATATATATATATATATATATATATATATATATATATATATATATATATATTTAATATATATATATATATATATTTCTGTTTCTTCTATTATTTATCCTAGTATTACTGGAGATTCCCCTACATTCAGTACTACTTTGATGACAGGATTAAAAGGAATAAAATCAGCTTTTCCAATGATGAAAAGTAAGTATATAAGAACATTGAACATAAAGCAGAACGCCTAGCACACTTAAAACATAAACTATGGTTATTGCTTCACTGCCGACTGAAGATATTCGCTATTTTGCTACAGTTTGAAGAAAATGAGGAAGCCTCTTCTGATCCTGCATTCTAAAGATGATAATTTGGTGCCCCCCCAGACAGCTCAGGAGGTACTTCATAGCCAAATATACACCCAGCTGTGTCTGTGTGTGTGATTGTGTTGTCAGCTGTGAGCAGCAATAAATAAAAATCCACGTCCAATAACCAATTGGACATAAACTATTGCCCCCATAACCATGAATTTCTTGTCCAGCTTGCCGACATAGCCAGAACCGCCATGAAGTCAGAGGATCTCGTCAAACTGGTCTACTTTGATGGTCCTTATCTTCATAATGGAATTTATCAGGACCCTGCTTTGCCGGGCATCATAAGGTAATGTCTCCAGTCTCTTCTGTGTTCTTATAGTTCCTGATATTATTAAAAAATATTAACTTACAAGTGTAAAAATTAATGGTTGCTCTATGTTAAATCCTACACACTTTTTTCAGTTTAACATAATGTGCAATATTTTTCCATTACTCCTGTGCAATTAAGAAGCAGCGTGCAATTATTTGTAAATACAATCTTAAGAGTTATTGACTTTTTATTATTTATATTGTATATACTATACTGTTTATATACTGTCTTGCTATCCCTTCGCTGCTGTAACTCTATGAATGTCCCCACTGTGGGACTAACAAAGGATTATCTTATCTTATCTTATGTTACAGGGACTTTGTGGAGTCTCTCAGAGCGTAAGTGGCAAAAAGAGGGTGCTGGGAAGCGGGAAGATTTAAAACTGCAGAGCTTCAGAAGCTGATTTGTGTATTTGAGGTTTGAATTGATGCAAATTATTGTCTTCGTACATCTGAACAAAAATTTTGCTTCGTATTCTTTCATTCCAACCTATTGCTTTAAGTTGAACAAGACCATTCTAACTTGTTACCACCTGAAGTCATTTTTAGGCTGAACAGACAAACCATTTTTTACAGCATGTGAAATGAGACTTGATGAATATGTTTGTGAATACTGGTGGCTCATTTGAACGACCAGAACTGAAAGTTGGTAGGTAGACAGCGGACATCCTGTCTGTATGTTGTGAGAAAATTGAGGGTCATAAAAAGTGTATGGTGTGTAAATGAGCACTTGTTGAAGAAATGGGGTTGATGTAAGTAATAAAAAGAAATATTACAGTCTTTGATGGTCCTTTTATTGAGTGAACAACAGGACAGGATTCTAGAAATGTTTGACTTAAACATATGGAGCATACAATTGCAGACCTTCACGAACAAATTTGGGGAAAGTACAGATATTCAGTTATCAAAGAAACAAAAATGGCAAGATTCTACACACACATATATATATATATATATATATATATATATATATATATATATATATATATATATGTAGAATCTTGCCATGTAGAATCGTACATATGTATGTATTTATATATGTAAATATTTTAGAAAAAATACATATATATATCTCCATCAATTGTCTGGATGGACCACGGGGGGGCTGGGGCCAATCCCAGCATCATCGGGGGAAGGCGGGGTACACCATGACAGTTCGCATGGCCAACACTCACTTGCGCATTCACACCTAGGGGCAATTTGGAGTGACCAATCAACCTATCATGCATGTGTTTGGACTGTAGGAGAAAACTGGAGCATCTGGAGGAAACCCACTCAAACAAGGGGAGAACATACACACTCCTCTCACACTAGCCCAGGAATTGAATTCTTTGATAATATATATATATATATTTATATATATATATATATATATATATATATATATATATATATATATATATATATATATATATATAAAATGTTTTTTTGTTATTTTTTTATTTTTTATTTTTATTATATATATATTTTCATGGGACAACACTATAGAAACGAAACTTGGACATAACTTACAGTAGTCAGTGTACAGCTTGTATATCAGTGTAGATTTGCTGTCTCCTAAAAATAACACAACTAATAATGTTCAAATAGCTAGCAATACATGGACTCAACTTCTTTGGTCTTCCGAGTGAAACCTGTCCTGCAAGACCACTGTATGACTTTGGCCATCATACTGTAACTCAGCTTTAGGTTGTTATTAATCTTCTCAGAGCCTAGGCCATCTTTGTGGAGAGCAGCAATTCTGTTTCTCATGTCATTGCATCCCCCTTTGCCATAGGTTGCCATCTACAGTATACTGCTTCACAAGCTGTACACTGACTACTCTTAAGTTATATCCAAGTTTCTATAGTGTTATTTGCAGAAATTTGCTTTTCTGGGTTTCTCTTTCCTCTAGTGTGTTATGTGGCTTGTTGTGCATGTAAACAGTCTGCATAGTTATCAAACACAAAGTACATGCCAGTCTCGTAACACTTACTGCCTGCCTCCTGGCATGCTTGATCCACCCTCACACAAAATTGCTACTCTAAACTGCTGCAGTTCAGTGAGTGGGCCAGCTCTACCAACTGGTTGTACCTGACTTTCAGGATCGGACTCTGGCTCAAACTGATACAGCAGAACTGACACCACCGTAAAAACAGCCGCAGAGGTGCTGAGGCAGAACTTGTAGCTGGATGCTGCTTTGTTGGTTGACCAACCAGAACAGATCCGACCAATCTAAGCACACAAGGGGCGGAGCTTAACGACACAGCAGCTCCCACAGAGCATTTCAGACAGAGGGTGAATAGAGATGTACAGTGATGTTATAAAAATATTGTGGATTGGAAAATTGTACATCTGTTTTAGTATAAACAAAAAATACAGTGACAACGAGCATGATATGTCCTTTTTAATGCCATTTACAAGTAGCACTGAAACTGAATAGAGAAAGTATGTAAAGTTAAATTGTAAAGAAAAAAACTCTGGAACTTCTTAATAAGGAAACCTGCTGAACTGGTATGGTAATTAATCTGTAGAAGTACAGTAAGTGTTGTGAAGGTGGTAGTAGTTCTTCTCTTCTTCCGCTCCTGCTGCACGCACTTGGATGACGTGGCCGAAGGTGGCGGAGCGCTGGACGAGCGGCGTTCCCAAAATCAACACTCGCTCAGCGCTTCGCTCCGCGATTGGTCCATCGTGGCCGCCTGTGAGTCTTTGGCCAATCAGCGGCGAGCGCGGTGTCTCATCGTAAAACAATTCGCGACATATTCGCATGAGAGCATCCCGAGCCAACCACTGTCATAGAACCAGGAAGGAGGAAGGTGGGATAGCTCGAAAAAAAGATTCACTAATATCCCAGAATCAAACTTTCCTCGTAAAATGACGGGCTCGTCCAGGTGGAGGGTCGCAGCGGTGGTCTTAATTCCTTTTCTGAGTTTGTTATTGCCGGCGCGAGCGGACGAGCATGAACACACGGTAAGGAAAACGCTTCGGGGGCCGAGAAGCCCTTGTATCTTCCTTTAGCCTGGTTGATGAGAGGGGGGGTTACAAGTACAAGCAGCCGAATGTCATCTGAACACACGTAAGATACAGTAAACTATCCGTAAAACCTTTTTAAGGATATGTAAGTTTGGAATGTAGCTCCTCTGTGTTGCTAAAAGGCTACAGCAAGCAGTAGCGACGTGGAAAGCAGCAGCAGCAGCTAACTTGGCTAACCTCGACAAACGCTGTCAGCCCTGTCAAATAAACGCACGGTTACCTGCAACCTGAGGTAAAATATGATAGGAAAAGCATGCTCGTCGCGTACGTGTGCGAAGAACTTGTGAAATGCGCGGCGAGGGCAAAGAAAAAGCAAGATAAATGTGAGATTAGCTTGCTTGCTAGATAGCGCGAGTTAACATGTCCGCCTGTGCACACAGACGTATCCGGTTCGGCCTGCCACGGCAGTCAAGTTAGCTTAGCCACAGTCAGCATAACCGGGCGGTCAAACTTCTTACGTTATGGACGGTTTGCAGCTATGCCAGCTATGAATGCTCTGGTGTATGCCAAATAAAAGCATCAAGTGCTGGATAGACCAGGTCAAGCACTTGTGTGTCTCTTTTTATAAAAGAAGTAGCTTGCTGGCTAACTTGGCTAAGGCTACTGCATTTTAACGTTAGCGGACTGTTGCAAAAGCTGAAGGGGAAAAAAAACAATGACAGCACATGATAGCTGCTCGTGTTTATTTAAGTCAAGTTAGTATGAACCTATTCCTGTTGACCTTTACTGGAGTCAGAGCATTGCTCTTGTTTGCTTTCAGGAATCTCTCCTATGTCCAGAATCACTGAAGGCTCGGCGCTCTGAACACTGACCGTATTGTGATCTATCAGTGAAAGTTTACGGTTACAGCCACACAACTGGCGGATTGTAGTTGAGGGACTAAAAGGCTCGTAATTACGCATTAATGTGTGTGTAGGGTGAGGACACAGTCTGTGGTGTTTTTCCGCCTTAACGTGGGGTCATCAGTTTGGTCAGTTCTTGAGATTTGGTGGTTTTGCTATGGACAGATTGCTGATGCTGTTTCCAGAGGTGTCATTCCCAGCTCATTTGTGTTTCTTTCATAATGGAAGGTGCTTTATGATTGTCTTTTTCTCTTTCTCTCTCTATCTCCCTCGCTCCCACTCACACTCTTACTCACACACACTTCTCCTGATAAGGAGCCTCAAAGAACCCTCTCCTCCTCCCCTCTGCTGAAGTCCGCACTGCTTTTATACAGTCACAGACTGTGTTAGTTACAGATGTCGCAGCTCTGATAAATAAATAAGTAAATGAGGCTTTGGAGACTTTAAATATTCCGCATAACATGGGCTAACTAACTTCATCTCTCTGATGGCACATCCTACAGACATTTTATCTACAGATACCGTCTGTTTTTGCAGTGCGCAAGACCTTGTTGAATCCATGCCGAACTCAAAGACCTGCATTGTTTACATTCTGACCGGATACGTACACCTGTGGTCTGGCACTATGACATGATCGCGGCCACCTCGCTTTGCTTTGGCGGTTGTTTACCTGTGCTACCTCAGGTTTTTACAGCAGGGTTTTCTGTGTGCCATCATTCAGAAAGTTGTGTTTAATGGAAATTTATGAAAATGTATGCTAATTGGCTGAATAAAATGTGTCATTGAGCATAAACACTGTTCTGGGTCATATCAGTTAATGTGTTGGGTCACCTATTGACGAAAACAGAATGCATCTCTGGCTGGGAGATATGAATGAATAGTTTAACATTTTGTAACCCTGGTTCCACGGTTATACATTGGGCAATTCTCTTTGCTATTTTAGGCTACTTATTAAGATATGTCCTCGAGTTGTTCCGTCTCGGCAGCCAGTCTTAATGGTAAGATTAGCTTCTGCCTTCGGTAAGAGTTCTCTGTGATTGACGCAATGATAGAAGTGCGTGGATCATGCATGTCAAGCATCAGAAAGCTCAACAATAGCAAAATATCGTACAGAACAAAGAACTCCACCATGGGAAGTTACTGATGAGAGAAAACAGTGAGATGGGCTTTAAAATATAATTTAGTACTTCTCAGTGTCTGTAATGCTTTAGGACTTATCTCCGTTCCACAACACACAGAACTCTTAATACATACAGTAAAGAAAAAGGAGCTGTTTGATTTGTGGATGGAATTCATGTGGGTGAATGAGACAGACATTAGGTAACTGTTAAAATGACACAGTCAGAATGAGAAATAAAAAGGTTTTCAGAGAATCTACCAACAAAATTAAGTGATTTCACCTGTTATCAGAATCAGAATCGGACTTTATTTGCCAAGTATGCTCACACATACAAGGAATTTGTGTTTGGTAACAGAAGCTCACAGTGCACAATAACTGACATTACAGAAGTAGTACATCCAATCTACACACACACACACACACACACAGTGACATACACGCACAGACACACCTGTAAACTTAACACTAGTGTTAACATGTGCAGAGTTGTATATTAAAAGTAAAGTGCTATAACACTCTTATTTATTAATTAACCTTAATAATTAATATTAATATCAAGTTTCACCACTCGATTCCCTCCATCCTCATCTATCATCTAGCCAAGTGCCCAGCTAGCTCAGCCGCCCTTCCTGTGGTAAATTTGGAAATGCTTCTTGGTACTGAAGCACAATGACAGTAATGTCTGGTTTAAACACTCCACTGACCCAAATACCACCTTTCATTCATAACATGGCGGCGTAAGTGTTAATAATGTTATGGTATTTTATAAGTGCTATCTTTGTTTGTTTGTTTTACTGCCTTGCTTTGTTGACAGAGCGTTGGCGGTTGCTGGTGATCGTAGCACTATAATGTCATGTTAGAATTATTACAACTCTTTTGCGTGCTGAGATGCAACCAAATGCCTAAACATGATTTTACTCACATGGCTTGATGATTTGAAACATGTTAACCTTGATCAGCTTTTCAGGGTTGGCGAAATGCTTCACTGGTCAAGTGGTTACATGTATGTACCAGCACAGGCTGCTGGTGATGCTAGAAACTCTTGAAATAACCATTAACTTACAAAGAAACCAAGAAAGCCTCATCAAGTGGCATGTTAGACCAGACACTGTTACAGACTGTAATGGTGGACGTTCTTGGACAGAGATAGCTGAGTAGTTCTTCTACTCAAAAGAAATAAGGATAAAAATACATGAGATCACAGACAATAACAGCTTTAACCTCCTAGTCATTGGCTCATTTGCAGTCTGAAGTGCTATATTATATCATATAAATGACCAAGTGTCTTTCTTAATACCTTTAGAGCTCACTTTCTGCTCGGCACATCACTCTTCCATGGCAATTATTAAGATTGCTTCATGTCCAAACGCTCACGTCCTCTCAGCAGTAAGTGTGGTGACTCCTGCAGTGTATTAGGCATATCTGCGCAGGTTGTTCATCTCGTACTAATCCCATTATTCACTGTGTCACGATCTACATCACAGTGCCATCAGTGGGATCCAACGTGGTCAGATTTGCTGATATTTCATGAATAGTTGTACTTTTATAGCTGCATCAGCTGTGTTAGATTAAGGACTAAACCCTGCTGCGGGGTTGATCTCCGGGGGCTGGGTTCTTATTAAACAGTGTCCCTCATCACCAGTTCTGAAGGGACTGCCCTGCTGTGTAGTTGGCTTATCATGGTAGTAGCTCCTGATTATCCAGCTCCCTTTTACTTGTACAGCAAACTGGGGGCTGTAGTTTTAAATTATATGTAAGTGCCTAATCCGCCGTAGCATTAAATCCACCTCCTTGTTTCTACAATGTCTGACCATTTTATCATCTCCACTTATCACTTAGATGCGCTTTGTAGTTCTACAATTAGAGACTGTATTTTAATGACCAGAGCAGTATTTATTTGGGTGGTTGGTCATTCTCAGCACTGCAGTGACACTGATGTGGCAGTGGTGTGTTGTGCTGGTGCGAGTACATCAGACAAGTCACTGTCACTGCTGCTAAAATAATCTAAACCGATCAGCCATAACATTTTAAAAGCATCTTCTTCTTTCTACAATATCTGTCCATTTTATCAGCTCCACTTACCAAATAGTGGCACGTTGTAGTTCTAAAATTAGAGATTGTAGTCCATACAGTCTTTATCACCATGGTCAGGACTCGTCTCGCGTGATCAGCCATGGTTTTTCGTGCAACGAGATCTGGCTTGGGGCGCACATCAGTTAAGCATGGCTAGAGTACAAGTGAAGGCGCCCCAGAACTTGAAAGCAGATGTCTGGCTATTATTTGGATTCAGAAACCATGACGGTATATAAACATACTAACACTAATGTTTTTAGTAATGGTAGGTTGAGTGTTCCTTGTACATTTACCACATTAGTTCTCTGAAAATTGTTTTCATATTCAAACAAAACATATTATTGTAACTAAAATATCCCTAAATGAATCCATATTGAATTGAATCGAATCGAAACGGAAATCAAATAGAATTGAGACCTTGTGAATCGGGATCGAATCGATCCGGGAAATCAGTGGCGATACCCTGCCCTAGTCAGGACACCCCACTAGACAACCACAGAGCAGATATTATTAGGGTGGTGGATCATTTTCAGTTCTGCAGGTACACAGACATTGTGGTTGTGGTGCGTTAGTGTGTGTTGTGCTGGTGTGAGTGAATGAGACACTGTGTCCACTCACTGTCCACTCTATTAGACACTACTACCCTATTGGTCCACCTTGCTGTCAAGTCAGTGATAGTTGATCTGTTGTTGCACAGTGTGTCTTGGTCATCCTCTAGTAAGTCGTAGGAAGCTATTTAACATTTTAGGTTCAATTCTGGTTGCCCGAGATTGGCAACCTCTGGATTCTCACTATTTTAAGTTGCTCCGATTGGTTGAGTGTGAATCAGTTTATGTAGCCAGATGCAAACGTGTATAAAGTTTTCTCATTCTGTGTTGCTTCCTTGTCTGAGACAGTGATGTGTGGACTGTCAGAATGAGTGATGCAGTACTGCCTGCAAGGAGTAGAGGACCTCTTACTGCTGCTATTTTTCATTAGTAGTATGATTTTTAAACTCTCTCTCTGCACCAAAGCTGTTTGTACACTGGTTGCTAGTGTACGGATGGGTTCTGAGGTCTACCTGCTAATCCTAAAGTCAGCCTGTGCAGTGCTGTAGTAGTGCCCTGTAGTTGCTTGTCACTGTGAGATAGTACACGTCGTCTAAGGCCAGTGGGTGTGGCACATGACAGCGTATGCATGATATCTTTGACATTCTTTCTGGAGTGTTTAAGAAAAGCTAGGGGCGTGGCTAGTTGCTGCTTTTTCAGACATACAGTCCACTGGGGCCTGAAAGCAAATAGTTGGCACTCCCCTCTAAAAGTATTTAAGGGTCTGGCTACTTTATTCCTTCCTTTCTCCACATTGCTGGTGGGGACCCTCCACATGGGAATGACAACGCCTGTCCTTGGAAGAAAATGGGAAAAAAAGGGGGGAAACTGGATGGACTTTACACTTTATAATGTGATTTTTGCGTACTGATGTTGTCCATGAAATCTCTTGACAAGCTCCTTTTTCCTTTCGTATGTAGTACACAGACAAAGAAGAGGTGGTTTTGTGGATGAACACAGTGGGGCCCTATCACAACAGACAAGAGACCTATAAGTACTTCTCTCTGCCCTTCTGTGCGGGCAAAAAGAAGACCATCAGCCACTACCATGAGACGTTGGGAGAGGCTTTGCAGGGAGTGGAGCTTGAGTTCAGTGGCTTGGACATCAAGTTCAAAGGTAATTGTCATTTGCTTTGCCTTCACTGTATTTTCACAGCTTGTTGCACATGTTTACACATTACTGTGTGTCATCAGTTTGATGAAGATTGTGGTTTCATTACTGGGCTCAGACTAGAATTAATGTGCATACAATGAAAGAAGGGTATCTTTTGTACATTGTGTGACACCCACGCAGTAAGTATTTGGCACGAAGTTTTACAAGTTTCACGTTTAAATATCTATATTGGATAGTTTAGAAATATTCTTTAAGATTGGTTTTAAATGCATTGAGAGAAGTTCTAAGTGTTGGTTTTAGGAAAGAAAAAAAAACGTAATGGGTTTTTTTTCCTTCACAGATGAAGTAATGCAGACGACGTACTGTGAAATTGAGCTGGACAAAGCTAAAAGAGATGCCTTTGTCTACGCAATCAAGAACCACTACTGGTACCAGATGTACATTGATGATCTGCCCATCTGGGGTGAGTAGTTCAGAATTTTAGTGCTTTGATATGACCAACTCAGTGAAGGCTTTGAAATTCATTACCGCCAAGGTCTGTTAACTCTCAGCTGTATAAATGCTAGTTTAAATGATGTGTTTTCACAGGCTATTTTGATTCTGTGTAGTTTATGTGATCTAATGTTTGTAGTAGTCTAGTGTAAACCAGCCTGAGGTTGGCTGTGGCTGCCTAAAAGAAATAATTTCTGCAATTCTGTTTTGAGGTGTCATGATTTGGTAAACACTGTATGCTTATTGCACAAGCTTGTTTTTATAATTGGACTTGATTGTCTCATCTCAGGGATTGTAGGGGAAGCTGATGAGAATGGGGAGGACCATTACCTCTGGACTTACAAGAAGCTGGAAATTGGATTCAATGGTAACAGGATCGTGGACGTTAACCTGACGAGTGAGGGGAAAGTCAAGCTTGTGCCAAACACAAGGATTGCAATGTCCTACTCTGTGAGTACAGTTTTATTAGAAGAAGACCTTTTTTAGGGGCAGTTGTGGGCTAGAATTTTATAGAATAGAACTTGTTTTGTACACAGTGGAATTTGACCTCCGTATTTAACACATCTGTGCAGTGTAACACCCACACTAGTGAACACACTAATGTGCCCGGATGGTGGGCAGACCTAGCAGTTGGGGTTAGGTGCCTTGCTCAAGGGCACCTCAGTCGTGGCCTGGGGGATCCCGGGGATCGAACCGGCGACCTTCCGGTCATAAGGCCGGATCCCTATCCTTCAGGCCACGAAGGATTGTGATCAAAAGGTTGCTGGTTTGATCCTATGAACCAACAGGACACAACTGAAGTGCCCTTGAGCAAGGCACCTAACCCTTGACTGCTCCCTGGGCGCTGTGGATAGGGCTGCCCACCACTTCGGGCAAGTGTGCTCACTGCCCCTAGTGTGTCTGTTCACTAGTGTGTATATATGTGAGTGTTTCACTGCACGGATGGGTTAAATGTGGAGATCTTGAATTTCAATAGTGTAGCTTAGTGGTATAATGTTGTTGCAGATGTTGTAGTGTTAGATCTAATTCTGGAAGCACTGAAACAGAACTTGCCTTTTTATCCTCCCCCCAAATCACCGTAGGTGAAGTGGAAAAAATCTGATGTGAAATTTGAAGATCGCTTTGACAAATATCTTGATCCATCATTCTTTCAACACCGAGTGAGTATGAAGTTTTGATCAGGGTTATTGATGTCTTTGTTTCTGTGGGGTGTTTTTTTTTTTTTTTCTTCGATTTAACTTGTGTGTTTCTCCACTGATAGATTCACTGGTTCTCCATATTTAACTCCTTCATGATGGTGATTTTCCTGGTGGGTCTGGTGTCTATGATCCTGATGAGGACGCTGAGGAAAGACTATGCCAGATACAGCAAAGAGGAGGAAATGGATGATATGGTGAGTTGTATTTTTGGAGTGTTTTCCAAAACTGCTGCCTTGGAATACCTTTACAAGCTGTTGTGAGTGCCAACCGTTTGTCTCTGTATTCACAAATGTTTGTACTGTCGTTGAACGAGTCAGCCTTTAAGATTATTTGTGGCAATAATGGATAATGTGTGCTCTGGGAATGGACCTTCCAGACCTTCCTTATGCAGATACCAGCATAAAGTTATAAAAACAGCCCGTCATGGTATTGGGGGGTGGGTAGTCGTGGGTTAACTGGCATTTCTGTGAAAGCAACCTTACTTTTGGAGCAGCATGTGCAGCCTTCTGGGAGACCCCCATGCTTATTTTACCACATTTTACATGTGATGCATAGTAACAAGGGCTGTGTATTGGCAAGAACCTGGCGATACAATATGTATCGTGATACAGCGGTCATGATTCAATATATCACAATATATTGTGATACTGCAAGCATGGTGATATATTGCAATTTTTAAATCCTACTATTAAAACACACCACTATATGAACAGGTTTACCAGTACTTAAAGTAGCATTGCGTTCTTGTGCTGCTTGTTAATGTTGGAGTGGAGCTGAAAATGGATTGCAACACTGCCATCTAGTGGTTAGAGGTTTAAACACAACGCACAATGAGCCACTGTCTGCCAGAAATCTGTGTCGCTACTGTGTTTTTGAGAATCGATACAGTATCACCAAAAATAATCTCCTGATATCGATATTTCAATATTTTCTTACACCACTACTAGTAACAGCATGGCTGCATAATCAGATTGTGGGTACCAGACTGACTTGCCCGGAGTCCAACCCCGTCTCCCAGTGTTGTTTTTTTTTTTGTTTGTTTGTCTTATTCAGCTCAGAGTACAATGCCAGAAGACCTGTACAGTTACATAGCTGAAGACTTGTATTACCGTAGAACTACAGAAAAATCTCATTTTCATGAGTGGGTCGACTGGTCTCTTTAGTTCCCAAGCTGTAGCTGAGTGTTGTTAAAAGGAATGTTGCACAGTGGGAGACATGCTTGTGTCCCAGCTGTTTGGGGACAAGCTGCAGGCATTCAATTTAGAATTAATATCTTTAAAAAAAAAAAAAAAACAGAAGAATAAAGTTAAGACATAAAATGTAGTGTTTGGTACAATTTTCAATACAATACAGGTCAAACAATACTTTCTGCTTATTAGTGTTTTACTTTCCATTTCAACTTTTGCAACTGGGCTTGTACTAAGGTTTAGCTTTGTACTTAGCTTTTTATGTGTTGCTAAATAATTAATTTCATGATTGTAATTGATTATGTTTGGTAGGTAATAGAGATCGACCGATTATGGGTTTTTCTATAGCCGATGTTTAGAGGTCAGGGTCAGCCGGTGGCCGATATGTGCTGCCGATGTCTAGACGTTTTCTGCTTTATTTACTGCTTACATGTCAAGTTCAAAAGTCTGACATCATTTATTGCGTGACGCGAGAGAGTGATGAAAACAGAGAGATGCTTATATGCTGTAATGGTTAATACAGCTACTCTGTTCTCTTTACTCTTTCTTTGGTTATGTTTGGTACTCTGGCTGCTTCGGAGAGACCCGCTGTGTAACAGTAACGTGTTAATGTGTGTATTACACTAGAGCAGTTAGCTTTAGCCCCAGAGCTAAGGAGTAAAACATCCGCTCTGGTTCACGTCTATAGCCGAGAACTAGACACACGTAACCGCCTCATTAAAACATCACTGTTTGCTATAAATTATTACTTTGTACTTATTTGGCCTTTGGGTCCTTCACATGTGGCAGCAGCATGTTCCACCACACCAATAACATGGAGCTGCCTGTGACTTTAAATCAGCGCAACCAAACACTAGGGGTGTGTTTTAAGAAATCAATTTTTCGATTCAAATCGATCTTCATTTGAATAATCCGATATCGATTCGTATAAACTCGAGATTGTTTTTCGCGCAACAAGATCTGGCTGGGGGCGCACATCAATTAAGCATGGCTAGAGCACAAGTGAAGGCGCCCCAGTACTTGGGGTGTAAGAAAATATCGGGATATTATGTTTAGTGATACTGTATCGATGCTCAAAAACACAGTATCGATACACAGATTCCTGGCAGACTGTGAATCAGTGTGTGTTGTGCTTAAACCTCTGATCACTAGATGGCAGTGTTGTAATCCATTTTCAGCTCCACTCCAACATTAACAAGCAGCAAAGCGCGCAAAGCTATTGTAATCTTTGGCAAACCTGTTCATATAGTGGTGTGTTTTATTAGTAAGATCTGAAAAATCTCAATATATCATTTTGCTTGCAATATCGCAATATATCATGATATATTGAATCGTGACCACTGTATCACAATACGTATTGTATCGCCAGGTTCTTGCCAATACACAGCCATACCCAGAACTTGAAAGCAGATGTGCTACATTTTGGATTCAGAAACCATGACAGTATATAAACATATAAACACTAATGTTTTTAGTAATGGTAGGTAGGAGTGTTCCTTGTACATTTACCACATTCGTGCTCTGAAAATCTCTTTTCATATTCAAACAAAACATATTATTGTAACTGAAATACCCCTAAATGAATCGATATTGAATTGAATCGAATTTAATTGAGACCTTGTGAATCGGGATCAAATCGATCCGGGAAATCAGTGGCGATACCCAGTAAATAATAAACATCTCTTCTTTTTCTTTTAAACACACATCTTAGTGCTGAGGTTTCTAATCTAACATTAATGCTACTTCACATATAATAATGTAATAATGTTGTTATTAATATTATTAAATGTGCATGATGTTTCTGTGCCTAATTGATGTACAATCATTTAGTTTATCTCGACCAGATTAGGTGATTTTATTGAAATATGATCAGAAACCTGCAGGCACAACGTGAGCATGAACCTAACTGGCTGAAATGATTTGAGTCAGGAAATCTACAGAGAATAGGTTTGTGCTGATCCTATGCTTGACTGATATGTGCCTATACACTTCTGTACACAGGACAGAGATCTTGGGGACGAGTATGGGTGGAAGCAGGTTCATGGTGATGTGTTCAGACCCTCCAGCCACCCGCTGATCTTCTCCTCCCTTATTGGCTCTGGTTGCCAGATCTTCTCTGTTTCCCTGATTGTCATCATTGTGGCCATGCTTGAGGATTTGTACACGGAGTAAGTCTTGAAAAGCACTAGTTCTTCAGTAACTTACCAAGCATGTAATGTAATGGACTATAACCAGAATAGTCATATCTGTGCTGTAGGTTTTCTGAAGGACTGTTGACTCATGGATATGTGATGCAGTACTAAAAAGCTTGCTCATGACTTCTTGTGTTGCTGGAATTCTAGCGTTACAGGACATTTGTGGATATATTGACAACTGCTTTCCTTTTCCTCTTGTAGGAGGGGGTCCATGCTGAGCACTGCTATATTTGTGTATGCTGCCACTTCCCCAGTAAATGGTTATTTTGGGGGGAGCCTGTATGCAAAACAAGGGGGTAAGATAATAACGTATTGAGTTTTAATTCTTGGTCTACTGCTGACACAAAAAAAGTTTGTGGTGTTGGACTTCAGAAGCACCCTGCATAAGATAGCATCTCATGTGCAACCAGTGTCCTGCACAATATCACAGAAGTGCTTGTTGACTCATAGGCTGTGTTTTATGATGATAATAATAATAATAACAATAAGACAGGCTCTTGGGTTAAATGCCAGTGTTATCAATCACTGTTATTGAAGAGTTTGAGTACAGTAGTATGCCTGATATTTTGTGTGCCTTTGAGCAGGGAGGAGATGGATAAAGCAGATGTTTATCGGAGCGTTCCTGATCCCAGCGAAGGTGTGCGGTACAGCCTTCTTCATTAACTTCATCGCTATCTACTACCACGCCTCCAGAGCCATTCCATTTGGTACCATGGTGAGTGCTTGGCTTGGCATATACATGGTTGGACATTATATCTTTTATTAAATATTGAAGGGGGTGGGGGCGGGCCTGAAAATCCTAACTTGCCATTAGCTCTGTAAGCAGGCTATAGACCTTGGCACATGAAACAGTACAGGATTGATTCTGACTAGCTGGTGCTCTGCGGACATGAATCTAGTGTCTGTCAGAGCAGAGGTTGAGTGAATGACCGAAAGCCAAATTCAAACCTGCTGTGTGATGCTGTCAGGTTGGTGCTTCGTTCCTCTCACAGAAGGCCTCAAAGACTTCCAACTTTCTATGCTGGCCCGAGGTCGTTCCTCCATCTGAGGCAAATGGGCTGCTGCCAAGTCTGACAAACGCCTCTAAGAGTGGTCATTTCATATCTGATCATAGAATAGATATTTTTTCCCCCCACAAACTCTGCACAGTGACATCCAAATTTGTTGGTAGTCGCTTGTCACCTGGCTCGAAGGCAAAATGTGCCAAAATTGGTGACTTTACTTTTGGCTTAAGAACTAGAGTAGCCATTGTTGAGTCCTATAATGTCACATGACTGCAGTAATGCAGTTGTCGCAGGCCTATTATATTACATTATATTATATTATATTATATTATATTATACTCTGCATAAATGTGGTGTGTTCAAGCTTGCTCCCAGAATCTGCAGGATCTACAGTAATCAATAAATAGTCCATAAGGGGCATAGTTTTAGGGGTTTTTTTTGTTTGTTTTTTTAAGTGTTGTGTATTTTATTTATTTATTTATTTATTTATTTATTTATTTATTTATTTATTTATTTATTTATTAAATCATTAAATCATGATGCCAAAACTGTGAACATGAATGTATCTAATCAGTTGGCATCTAATATTTCTTGGTATTGATTATAACTAAATACTGAATTAATGTGTGTTGTCCAGTTTTCTTGTGACAATAACAATCAAGTTTTTAATAGATAAAGATATTTTATAGATATAAGATGCTTTGGTTGATTTTAACAGCTCAAGTGACTTGTTTAAAAATGACTCGATTTTGTGCCTTTATTTATTTATTTTTTAGGTTGTTGATAATTCAAGTGTATTGTTTTTACTTGGCACATAAATCGTTTAAAACTTTAAATGATTTCTGTTTTTCGTGCTGCAATAATGTCATATTGACACCACAAACTAAATTCTGTGAGAATATGATTTTATGCAGTGTGCGTTTTTGCTGAATCAGAAGTTGTTACAACTTGCAATACATCAGCTGTAGCTCACATTTCTGCTGTACGCACTGATTTTGATCTTATTTCTTTGAGATTATTTACGGCAGCCACTTCAGGCATGCGTGATTTGGAGTGGAAGAGTTGTGATGCAGTCCGTTTCTCTGTTTTGCAGGTTGCAGTGTGCTGTATCTGCTTTTTCGTTATCCTTCCTCTGAACCTGGTTGGCACGATCCTGGGTCGGAATCTCTCAGGTCAGCCCAACTTCCCATGCAGGGTCAACGCTGTGCCCAGACCCATCCCAGAGAAGAAGTGGTACGCTATTTTCTTAATTATTGATTATTTTTACGATAAAAACAAATATATAGATGAGTGAACTAGAAAATACTGTATATACACTACCAGCCAAACGTTTTAGATACACTACCAGCCAAACGTTTTATATACACTACCAGCCAAACGTTTTAGATTCACTACCAGCCAAACGTTTTAGTACACTACCAGCCAAACGTTTTAGATTCACTACCAGCCAAACGTTTTAGTTACACTACCAGTCAAACGTTTTAGTACACTACCAGCCAAACATTTTATATACACTACCAGACAAACGTTTTAGATACACTACCAGACAAACGTTTTAGTACACTACCAGACAAACGTTTTAGATACACTACCAGACAAACGTTTTAGTACACTACCAGACAAACGTTTTAGATACACTACCAGACAAACGTTTTAGTACACTACCAGACAAACGTTTTAGATACACTACCAGACAAACGTTTTAGATACACTACCAGACAAACGTTTTAGTACACTACCAGACAAACGTTTTAGATACACTACCAGACAAACGTTTTAGATGCACTACCAGACAAACGTTTTAGATACACTACCAGACAAACGTTTTAGTACACTACCAGCCAAACGTTTTAGTACACTACCAGTCAAACGTTTTAGATGCACTACCAGTCAAACGTTTTAGTACACTACCAGTCAAACGTTTTAGATGCACTACCAGTCAAACGTTTTAGATGCACTACCAGACAAACAATTTAAAACAATTCTAAAACATGGCTGGTCGTGTACTAAAAGATTTAAATACAGTATAAAGACTCTGAGATGACATTGTTAAGTCTTGTCTATTCACTGTGTATTATAACTGTTGTGCTATGTCATTGGATATTATCTTGTATCAGATAAATTCAGTGCATTCTACATTATGTATCTGTATGTGTATCAGTTATTAAGGGTTTAACTACATTAGTGCTTTGCTACTTCTTTCCTTTTACCGATCAGGTTCATGGAACCAGCTGTTATCGTGTGTCTGGGCGGCATTCTACCATTTGGGTCAATATTCATTGAGATGTAAGACCGATATTTCTACAATCAGTTTCAGTCGATGTAGACCTTCAGATGCACAGAACCACTTATAAACCTCCCCTTGTGTTCTCCACTTCTCCTCAGGTACTTTATTTTCACCTCATTCTGGGCCTATAAGATTTACTACGTGTACGGCTTCATGATGCTCGTCCTGGTGATCTTGTGCATCGTGACTGTGTGTGTGACCATCGTTTGCACATACTTCCTCCTCAATGCTGAAGACTACAGATGGTCAGTGTCCCCAAGAACTTGCCTTCTTTTGTGTTCTGGGCTAAATTTAATTAACATTAACCATTAATTAAGTTTTTATATTAGAAACTTATTTTACTTCCACGAAGAAGGATTACTAGGAAATATGTTTGAACTGCTAGCAAACTGAGTTTGTCAATTTCTTCCAATTATTTTCCAGGCAGTGGACAAGCTTCCTTTCTGCAGCCTCCACAGCAGTTTATGTTTACATGTATTCCTTTTACTACTATTTCTTCAAAACAAAGTGAGTTGAACTTGATTTTCTTGATTTTATTTCAAATCAAATCAAAGTTTTTGTCACATACACAGTACATATTAGCAGTGTAATGCTTTGATGACTTCCCACTCACATTAAATATCTGTAATATAAACATAAATAAACAAAAAATGGGAATAATAAGAAAATAAATAAAAATAAAGTAAATGGTATACATACATTTATACTAAAGGACACAGACAGAAGTGTGCAGTGGGGATGAAGACTTAAATAAAATGGAGCAAGTGGATGAAATCAGTTAATTAAATAAAATGAATGAAACACATGTAGTTTCTGTCCAAAGAAAAACATGTATCTTCATTTTTAGAGATGGAAGGATCGATCGGCTGTGTATTGGTATCGGCTGATTTTTAAGCAAAGTATGTGATCAGTCGATCCCGAGAGCTGATCGATGGCGTTAAACAAATGAGCCTAATTTCTGTATTTCCAGCTAGCGTTTCATCCAGGAACAGGAGAACCCCCTCCTGCCAGCTCCCTGCAATTCCTATCTGAACCACTAGGTGGAAATACACACCCTTTCATTTTCCACAAACTGACTGAAGCAGCGGCCTCGCGAGAAAAGCATGCGCTGATAGAAAACATGTCAGTCTGGCAGTGTTTAGCGTATGTGACTCAGACTCATCCAGGACGTTTTTAAAATGTGTAAAATCAGTGTGTCTCGTTGGAGAACCAAAACAAAGACATTTAACTACTAATCTGATACAACACTGCACACAGCTGAATACAGTGAGTATCAGCAAACAGCAGAGCTACACACACAGCTAACACAAAACAAACAACCCAGAACACCATACAGACCAGATCTGACCGGTATGAACAGAACAGCAGCAGCAATTCAAGATCTACATTTAATGATTACAGATTGTCGTTTAAAATAACAGAGTCTGAGTTTAATGACTGCAGTTTTTACTGCATTTATTTAATTAGTTTTTTTTTTTGTTTTAAATTAAGGGTCTAAATGTAATGATTGCAGTATTTGGGCATATTTGTTTGATTTACTTTGTTTATTTACTGATAATTTAGTTAAAAATATTATGCTGTTTTATATGAGCTCGTTAAAAATGGTAATAAACCAGTTAAGATCGTGTTTTATGACTTGCTTGCACTAATAACTACATGTAGCCCTGCCGTGGCGTATACCCTGCCCTCTATCGGTATCGGATATCAGCCGATCGTGCTGAAAGGTGATCGGCGATCGAAATCGGCCTCAAAACGCTGATCGGTCTATCTCTAATTTTTATTGATTTTATTTTTGTTTGAATCCAGCAGCTGTCGTTTACATTGTAGAACAAGTTCAAATTGAAATGCTCCAAAATCACTTTGAAAGATTTCTGGATCCTTTGACGTACAGTTTTTGGCCTCGCCTGTAAAGTTGCCGTTTTGGGGATACTTGTTTCTCATTGGACAGCACCGATGTTTCCATATATATTGATTTCTATATGGTGACCAATGTGCTTGTGCTTATTTCATTAGTAACATTGCTACTTTGTGATGATTTGGATGCTTGAAGACCCTTTTATCCTGTTTATGTTTTTCCCCTCTACGCAGGATGTATGGCTTGTTTCAGACATCGTTCTATTTTGGGTACATGGCTGTGTTCAGTACTGCTCTGGGTATAATGTGCGGTACGTATGCCCCATTCATTCAGCACGACTTCAGCTTTATCTCACTCTGCCTGCAAGATCAATGTGTAGTCTGCCGTCTGCACCGTATGAATATAGAAGTCTTAAATATTTAACTCTGTGTCCCTACAGGAGCAGTCGGTTACATGGGAACAAGTGCCTTTGTGAGGAAGATCTACACAAACGTGAAAATCGACTAGCGTCTCCGCGGCGGAGCTGTGAACTGCCGGCGTTTTCCCAGCAGCGGCGGGCACAAGTCTTTTGTTTCTTTTGCAAGAAGAGATTGTGATCTTATCTTGTACGAATCTAGTTTTCCATTTTCTCAGTGAGTTCAAGGTTGGAAAATTTGTGTACACAAAGGCGAAATGGAAGATGAAATAAACATGAATTTTATTTTTATTTTTTTTATTATTATAATTATTATTAACAACGTTTCATTTCTTACCTCTGGAGCAAATGCATAGAATTTATGCAGTTTAAAAATGGAAAAAAATGTAAACCACAACCTTCGGTCCTCTGATAAATCTGTCCCCGCCCATCACCAGTGAACATAGACCTTTATCGATGGAATAGTCTAGCTCTCTTCAGTGAAGAGGCCAAAGCGTATTGAGAGCCTTTGTTCTATTATATGAGAATATTGGAGAGTTGGGTTTGTGTCCGTGCTCCTACCTGTCTGTTTTGTATTACCGAGTCATGTGATGCCGTTGTTGTATTGTTTTAAACTCTTGTTTGGAATCACCAAGAGCGTAACATACTTCAGAAGTTTTTTCCCAAAATATCCATGTTGGGTATTTTGCTTTCCATCTATTAAAAACTTGGTGTAGGTTACCAGCATCTGGGTAGCCGGACTTACACACGTAGCACCATTTCTTTTTTTTTTTTTTTTTTTTTTTATATTATTGTTTTTCCTTCCCCAGTTTACACTAGCTAGTTCAAAAGAACTGACTGAAAACGAACAGTTTGGGTCAAAATCTTCTAGTTTTATCCTGGTTCCCTCCCCGGGATATAGATTAACGTAGGACTGGTCATCTGGGAGAAGCGTAGTTTGAACGGCAGATCGTTCCAATTGGCTGTTTTGAGGTGATCTTGTATTTTTCTGGTTTAGTCTTACTTTTAATGTTGGGGTTTGAATGAAGTCTGCTTGTGAAGATAATATATGGATGGGGGTAAACATGTATATAACCTTAATAATGTAACTGTAGATGTAGATCCCAAATGTATTTTGGTTGTACAGATTTATTACAGGGTTTTTTGTTTTGTTTGTTTTTTTTTTTTGTTTTTTTTTAAAAAGACCTTCAGTTTAATGATTTCTGGTCGTCTTTCTTCTCTTTCATTTCCAAGCTTGGGGTGGGTGGCACTGTTACATCTTGCCTGTACTTGCATGAAATTTTCACCTAATTGTATGAGATTCTGTTTGTATTTTTTATTTTTTCGGTTCCCGACACTCACGTTCACCCTTTTTCATATGCATTGTGTGAAACAGTCGAAATCCTGTCAAGTGCTTCTTTGACTTTGTGCTGCTCGTAGAGGAGATACCGGCAATTATTACTCTTATAATTATTATTATAATTTCTTTTTTTTTTTTTAACATTTATGATTTAAAGCTTTAAATGGCTCTCCATAAGCCGGACGGCCGCCTCCCTCATGCTAACTGTCAAACCCATTACCAGAACCAACGTTGTGAATGTCCGACACGTACAGAGTTTCTGCAAGCGAACTGTAAAGAGTGACATTACTGTACACTTTACTAGATGTTTTCATTGCTAGAGGACGTGCTGCCGCAGCACTCCAGCAAGAACCTTTTATTGTTTTCATTCTGCTGTGTAAATACAGTATGTAACTAAAGATGTCTGAGACGTGGCAAAGCCTTTTTTTTTTGTTTTTTCTAACCCTTCTCAAATTCTGGTTGATTTCTGGTTCCTCATGTCATGAACCTTGTGATGTCTGAATGGACATTTTAAACATACTATTAAAAATTGTGCTGTAAAAAGGAAAAAAAATAAATAAACATTGTTTATGTACAGAGGTTATATAGGCATGGTTTGAATTCTAAGAGCGAGTAAGTTGTCTTGATCAATATTTTGGCCATTTTTTCTTTTCCTTTTTCCAAATTCAAGACAGCTGAAAAAAAAAGAACCATGTTTTTTTGAGAACTACACACATTTTCTCTGTAATTGCACTTTTCAATCAATAGAATAAAAGAATGGTGTGATGGCAGTAGCATGTTTTTCATATATATTGAAATGTATGACTAGGAAATGTAAACAATTGGTAGCATCACTTTTTTTTTTTTTTTTTAGACAAAAACAAACCTCAACACTAACGTCTGTCAGTTTTTTGTTTTATTTGGACAGCTTGCCAAATACACAACACAAAGAGGAACAGATTGCTTGTATGATTGATACATATACCAGGAAACAGCCTACATTGCCTTTACCAGTGTGTATTACCAGCACAACAGCTATTTAGTGCCTTCGTTTTCTATTATAGGGTTGACTGGATGAGACCGTTTAGTTAACCTTTTCAAAATATTCCTTTGAGCCCTGCGGAGTTGGTTTTATCTGGAATGTGAAAGAAAAAGCTGCTTTTAAAAACCAGCAATAAACAACCACAGTTTCAGGTATTGGTCAGAAATTCCATACGGTTAAGGAAAAGACTGAGAAAGGCCTTACCGTAGGCGATTTGGGGGTCCAGCTGGCAGGGCACACCTCTCCATGTGTTTCCACAAACTGGAAGGCCTTCACAAGACGCAAGGTCTCTTCCACCGAGCGCCCCACAGGAAGGTCATTGATACTCATGTGTCTGATCACGCCGTTAGGATCAATGATAAACAGCCCCCTACAAAAGGAAACGTACAGTGGATTAAAATAGAATAATTTAAAAACTACGAGCCAAAAGTTTTAGTCTTAAAACAGTTCTAAAACGTTTGTCTGGTAGTGTATCTAAAACGTTTGACTGGTAGTGTATCTAAAACGTTTGTCTGGTAGTGTATCTAAAACGTTTGACTGGTAGTGTATCTAAAACGTTTGACTGGTAGTGTATCTAAAACGTTTGTCTGGTAGTGTATCTAAAACGTTTGTCTGGTAGTGTATCTAAAACGTTTGACTGGTAGTGTATCTAAAACGTTTGACTGGTAGTGTATCTAAAACGTTTGTCTGGTAGTGTATCTAAAACGTTTGTCTGGTAGTGTATCTAAAACGTTTGTCTGGTAGTGTATCTAAAACGTTTGGCTGGTAGTGTATCTAAAACGTTTGACTGGTAGTGTATCTAAAGCGTTTGTCTGGTAGTGTATTAAACGTTTGTCTGGTAGTGTATCTCAAACGTGTGTCTGGTAGTGTATCTCAAACGTGTGTCTGGTAGTGTATCTCAAACGTGTGTCTGGTAGTGTATCTCAAACGTGTGTCTGGTAGTGTATCTAAAACGTTTGACTGGTAGTGTATCTAAAACATTTGACTGGTAGTGTATCTAAAACGTTTGACTGGTAGTGTATCTAAAACATTTGACTGGTAGTGTATCTAAAACGTTTGGCTTTCATTGAGATGTAAGGCTGATATTTCTTCAATCAGTTTCAGTCGATGTAGACCTTCAGATGCACAGAACCACTTATAAACCTCCCCTTGTGTTCTCCACTTCTCCTCAGGTACTTTATTTTCACCTCATTCTGGGCCTATAAGATTTACTACGTGTACGGCTTCATGATGCTCGTCCTGGTGATCTTGTGCATCGTGACTGTGTGTGTGACCATCGTTTGCGCATACAATAACGAAACACAACAGCTTTGAATTCACCAGGTATTAGAACAATTACAGTACAAATACAATTAGCTACATTTTCATCCATTATTATTATTATTTTTATTATTAAAACTCCATATGATATAAATTAATTCTTTAAAATACTGGAAAGCCAACAGTATAGTAAAAGGCTGAAGATGTGAGTAAAGGAAGTTTTTGTTTTAACCTGTTACTGGTCACTGATTGGCTCTAAAGCTGGTTGGGCATGAAATTAAAATGAAAAGTGTCAAGTTTTTAAAGTTATAAACAATATTTAATCCAGTCGTTTACTTACCTGAGAGCTATTCCCGGACCCTCCAGCAGGACACCATAGTCTCTAGAGACCTGTTTGTTGAGATCGGCCAGCAGGGGGATGTGGATTTTGCCCAGTCCTCCGCTCTGCAGGAACAGAAAAGCCAGACCAAAGTCCAGGCAGCGAGATTAGCAGTTGGCGTTGGTGGTTTTCTTCCAAAGCTCAGTCAAACAATCAACTGACCAGGCTCTGGACTTCAGCAGAGATTTGCAATATGTATCACTACACTAAACACTCCAGCTGAAACTAATGTGAGCTTGTGTTACACAAGAAATCAAGCTACAAAAGATTTCTACACATTTTTATATCAGCTGCTTACAAGAGGACACGTTAAATGTAATATAATTATATTTAATATTACTAGGTAAATACTATTTTTGATTTTGTATGACATACAGTACTGTGGTAAGGTTTTAGGCACTTGAAGACATAATTATATTTTTCTAGACAGGAAGCTTTTATTAGCAGCAAACACTATTATTATTATTTTTTTTATTAAATCTCCAAACAGTATTATTTAGGGTTGCACCCATACCGTATTGGTATCGGTGCTGATACTGGCACCTACACACAGTATGAAGCTTATTGACGTGCATGCGCACCACTAAATGGTGCTTGACTGAAGCCAACAGCACGTCCTGGGAGTATTTCTCGGTTAAAACGGGGAGCAGCAAAAATGCCCGCTGCAAAATTTGTAACGCCAGCATTTCGAGGGGTCGCACGACCAGCAAAGACTTCAATACATCAAATTAAATTAAGTATTTAAAACGAAACCACGTCAAAGAACACAGCAACTTCATCCAAGCAAAGCACAAAGAAGCTGGACAGCACAAAATACAACATATAAAAAGTGAAACACTATAAATATCAGGATTTATAGCCATATATCGAGCATTTAAGTCAGAGTTGGTATCAGTATCAGTGCTCGGTATCGGCAGATACCTAAAAAGCTGGTATCGGTAAGGAAAAAGCGCTATCGGTGCATCCCTAGTATTAATACAGTAAGTAGAGCTTCTACAAACGTCAGTGTGTTTATTTAACCCTTTCCAAGCTTCTCCTTGTGGAAACAACCCAGTATTATTTACAGTTCTCATCTAATACCTGCTTTGGCTGCTCAGTACTTCATTAAGCTAAATCAAGATTGCTGCTGAAGGAACTGAATACATTCATACAATGTCTGGGTCGTCCAGGAGAAATCTGGAACTACACTTTGTTCTTCAAACTGGAGCTCAAGATATGATCTACTTCTCTCACAATAAGATATTCATGTTACTTTGTATTGTATGTATGATTATTTACATCTGTTCTAATTAGATCTGGTGTGGAAAATACACTTACTGATCAGATATATGCTTTTAAACAATCAGCTTAGGTGTCCAAGACTTTTCCACAGTCCTGTATAGCGCCATCTCTGGCCAACTAAGGACAACCGGCTCCTCCTTAAAGGTACTACAAGGGTCAACAGCCCAGTGGGTGAGAAACCCTGCTGTACATTGTCTCCACAGAAAAACATGTATCTTTAAAATTTCAGCTTTACAGGAGAGGCCAAAACCTTCTCCACTTTTAATGTAAGTCAATGGAACCAGAATTTTTTCCAAGCTAATTTCGAGGGTTTCTATTGGTCCATTAGTCATAAAAACTTCACACAATGTAAACAGCAGCCATTGTGTTTGAATCATGCACAAAAAAATATATTATACATTATTTATATATATATATATATACATATATATATATATATAAATAATGGAGATATGTAGATATGTTTTTCACTGGACAGCGATAATATACATTTGGTGTTCAGTAGTGCTACCTTTCTAGGGGTGTTGGTCCAGGCCAGGTGAGTGAAGTGAGAGTCCACAGACACGCCCACCACCGCACAGTTAATATCTTTGAACTCGCTGGCCTTGTCACTGAACGAGATTATCTCAGTTGGGCAGACGAACGTGCTGCAAAGAGGATATAAGGTTTTAACGACCAACAGAGACCACAGATAAGCATCAGACCATATTAATCAAACTAGTACGTCACAATATGACAAGACATCATACACGCTTATAACTATTTTCCCCAGACAGGAAGATTTTAACTGCTCAGCAAAACACTTATAGTAAATACATTAAGTAGTCCTTTTAAATACGTCAGTGTGTTCATTTAACCCTTTCCAAGCTTCTCCTTCTATAAACAACCCAGTATTATTTACAGTTCTCATCTAATACCTGCTTTGACTGCTCAGTACTTCATTAAGCTAAATCAAGATTGCTGCTGAAGGAACTGTAATCATTTATATTCATATAAACAATACAGTACATCACAATATGACAAGACATCATGCTTGTAAGTAAGCAGTAATGCATACAGCTTCCTCTGCCAGGCTGTTGTATTGGAAACTAGGGATGTAACAAAATATCGAAATATTGAATATTGGGATATTATGTTTGGTGATACTGTATCGATTCTCAAAAACACAGTATCGATACATAGATTCCTGGCAGACAGCGAATCATTGTGTGTTGTGTTTAAACCTCTGACCACTAGATGGCAGTGTTGTAATCCATTTTCAGCTCCACTCCAACATTAACAAGCAGCACAAGAGCGCAATGCTATTGTAAGCATTAAACCTCTTCATATAGTGGTGAGTTTTAATAGTAGGATTTGAAAAATCGCAATATATCACTTTGCTTGTAGTATCACGATATATTGAATCGTGACCGCTGTATCACGATATGTATTGTATCACCAAGTTCTTGCCAACACACAGACCTTTTGGGAATACACTGGAAACGTCAACACTGGCTGATCTAATTATCAATTATCAATGACTTACAAATCAAGTGGGTAGAAAAACAGAACCAGATATTTGCCCTTGTAGTCATCTAGGCTGATCTCCTTGAATTCTCCGTTGTGGACAGCTGTACCCTTGAAGTGTGGTGCATGCTGGGTGACCGCTGGTGCCCATTTAGCAGCATCTGGGATTTGGATTAAATAACAGAAAAAAAAAACAACAATGAACAAAAATGACGTCTGCTGATCTTGCAGAGAAGCTCCATTCATTTGAGTTCATATGCATGTTGAAGGGGAATTCCACCAATTTTTAAATTTTATTTTGCACTACCAAATATGTCCACAAAGTCATTCACAATTTGCGAAGCTTACTGTTATTACACTGAATGGGCACATTGGTTGATGCGACGGAGCAGTATAAATGCAGCGTTAGCTCTTATTTGACGTAGACATCACTGCATGCTGTTCAGGAGTTCAGTCAGAAAAATAACGGCGACTAAAGGCTCATTTATACTCATTTATATTAAATACAGATACTAATGAGCTAAGGCAGAGAATGTATGTGGCAGTGACGGTTATATCGCCTGAAGCGCACGCAGACATTTCCACACGTAGAGGAGAATAAATCAGCGTTAAGTTTATTTAACTTCGTCTCGTAACACAGCAGTGAAACATACAATACATTTATGTACTGCTGCCACCGTCAGGTGAAAGGAACAATTGCAACATACCGATGGGCCATTAAGGGTTATTGAAACATATTGTGGTAAATACCGATATCGAATTATTGTCCAGGCCTAGTGTAAAGCATGCAAGAAACACAGTTTGATGACTTTCCTGCTCAAATAAAACTGATTTTAGGTTTAGAGGGGGTGACTAATCTCCAAACAGTGCCGGACGCCGGCCCTCTAGGAACTGAATTGTTTTCTTTGCGGCTATCTTTACTGCTATTGCACCATTTTCAGCATAACATCCCTAAAAATAATGTGCATGACCCCAAGTGCCCATCTTTTCAGATCTCTGTGAATGACTTTGCCGCCACCTCAATTTTAAAAAGAGGTGTAATTCCCCTTTAATCATCCCTTGCTGGAACATACTGATGGAAAAGCAGGCCTTCTGTACAGCAGGGCAAGGGAGGGCCCTTGAAGCCCTGACCGCTGACACCCCATTCAGAGAGCCCAGGGTCCTGAGTCCATTAACTGCCGTTCTTGTGGCCTGTAGATAAGAAAGAGGGATGGACTGAGTGGAGCACCACGTGACAAAGATTCATATATTATCTTTCAATGGATAAAAAGAAACACATTAAAGCAACCACGTGGAAAAATAGTTATTGTTAATGTGTGTGGAACCTAGTAATGGGATTAATGTGTTGAAGGACCTTATGATGACTGCTGAAGCTAGCTTCTTATTGGAATTCCCCGTTCCACCTTAAACAGTGCACCATTTAAGGTGGAACTGTGAATTCCAACAGAAAGCTAACTTCAACCACAGTTTACGAGCTACAGTTCAAGCACCAGTCAGACGGCATGGCTCATGTGAGCTTTATCCGCTTCAGCTTAAAACTGAGCTCCATGTTTAGTCAATGTGACTCTGACAGCTCAGCGCGGTGGAAGGTTAACGCAGCAACGCTGAAACATTCACACAGAAACAGCCAAACAACAGCCCAAACCACAACCTCGCCGACTAAACACAACGCCAGACATGCGAACAGGCCAGCTTATACAACTCCAAACTCACAGAAGTGCCGAGAAGTCTCGCAAATGTGGCTGCCATCTTGCAAGTGTAGCATGAATCGGTGTTCGATTCGTGAGTGAGTCGTTTATCTGAACCGGATCTTTTCAATACAAACCAAACAGTTCAACTGAATCGACTCCGACTCGTTCGAATGCTTTTCAGCCACACATGACCTGAATCAGCATTCAGTAAGTAATAAGTGAGTAAATAAATAAAAAGCATGATTTGACTTTAAAAATGACTGCAAGGAGGATGCCACGTAATTTTTTAGAATTTTAAAGCTTTCAATTAAAAGCATTGCACATTTACTACATATATATACATTACATATGAGGTCTACGAAGACTTTTAACATGTAAGCTAGCTTTAGTAGTTCGTAAAAGAAAAATCTAATTAGAAAAGAAGTTTATTTGTCACGTATATATATATATATATATATATATATATATATATATATATATATATATATATATATATATATATATATATATATATATATACGAGACAACTGCCCACTCACATAAAACACATATATACAAATATATATATGTAAAATGGTAAGAGCATTATTTAGATATAATAAAATAAAAATACAGTGTACACAAAATTTACGTAAATATGCCGTGTAAAAATAAATAAATAAATAGACTGAATATTAAATTAATAGAATATCAAGCACGCCATTATTAATTTGCTTGAAAAAAATGAAAATTGACCACAAACAAACCATTAAATAAAAACATATAAAGAGCATATCAAGCACTCCTCTGTTAAATCCGTGTATTTTCTTTATTCTCTATATGGAAAATAAAGTGAATCATTGAATCGTTGAAAATTGACCACACAGAAAGCCTTTTAAAATGTACCCTGACTTTAACAGTCTTGTAACGTAGCTCACCTTTTAGGTCTATTTTTAATTCTTTATGTTCATAGAGGCAGGAAAACAGAAAGAAGTTAAATAAACTAACTTGTGAATCAATGAGTCGGTTCATTTGATCATAGAGTTCGTTGAACGCAGCTGCGCGGTGGGAGCGCTGTACGTCACGGTGACGTCACGCGGAACTCGAATTCGGCTGCGAACATGCGCGCGCCGCCTCCGCCTGCTTGACCTACACAGTAATCAGATTTTATAACATTAATATTTTACTCATGGTTTTTATTTATGACTCGTAATATTGATATTTGCACGTCAGTTTAGATTAACGACAGTCCGCTGAGGTCTCTGAAATGGATCTGAACTTGGAATACTGGCAAAACAACGGACAGGTACTTACATTATTAGGATGGAGACTGATATTAGATTATTATTATTATTATTATTATTATTATTATTATTATTATTAATGCGCTGTACTGTCTATTGCAATGTGTTCTAGTCGTTCCTCAGCAGACTTCGCCTTTGGTTCAGTCTCCTGGACCCCAGTTCCCTGCTGGCCTCTGATGTGAGTAGTAGCTCCTTCATCTCTGACCCTTTGATTAGGTTTAGATGTTGATGAGAAGAGCTTCTTTACAGCATGCATGAATGTCTTTCCTGATCATATGAACAGCTCCATTATTCCAGTTTTGTCCTCGGTTTGGTGTTTAAAGAGCCCAATTCAGGCACTTTTGTTCTGTGAGGATTTTTTTGCATGTACTTTCTGATGTCAGACACATGCACCACTCATATACACTGTCAGGTCACACTATTATGACCACTTTCTACTTTTGATGGCGGCAGCACTTAGGTGGCATGTTTTGATGCCATTCTCTGCACCCACCCATCCATGTGGAAGACACTCAACCGCTTTGGGTCTGAATCCATCCCTGCATATCACATACACCCATGCATGCTGATTGTCTTCTCTGGGGCGGATGGGATCTTCCAGCAAGACAATGAGACATGTCACATGACTACAAATGTCCCACACTGGTTGGAAGAGCTGACCAAAACTTCCAAGTACTACCCTGGACCCCTAATTCCCTGGACTTGAACCCAATTGAGCACCTGTGGGACCACCTGGATCATGGTGTTGGCTCTGTGGATCCTCCCTCATATGCACTCCAGCAGATGTGGGATGCACTGCAGTCAGCATGGCTCCAGATACCTGTGACCACCTACCAGGACCTTATTGAGCCGCTCCTTGACACACTGGGGGTAAAGCAGCCTGTCGCTGAAGGAGCTGCCCAGAGCTGCTAGAGTCTCATGCATGGGAGGTGGAAATCATTCTCTAGCATGGATACCAGCTTGGCTAACATCCTCCTTTCTCCCACCACCCGCCCTGAGTCTAGGGGGCTTCCCAGGACAGAGCCGGCCCTCTTTATATGAGTTTGTTAAGTCTCTGCTAGTCTGCCATAAATAGTTCTAACGAGATTCCAATGCATCTTCTGGTAGTGTGTTTTATTGTACTGAGACAGTTTTTTTTCTAAAATGATATTAAACAAAATTACAATATACAACCTTGCTGACAGTGTACAGTATATTATTGCATTATACTGAATCATAACTCCTGTTTTATGACACATATCATATTGCCAGGTTCTCGCCAATGCACATCCCAAATTCCCACAACAGAGTTAAATGTTTTTATTTATTTTATTTTATTTTAGGCTGAAATAGAAAAGGCCCGCTGTCTGCTGAGGACTGAAGAGAGGAAGCAAAAGAATGAAAAGGTAGGCTGAGAAAACTTAGAAAATGAATAAAATATGCTTTTATTTCTAATTCAAGCCTTTAGAATATATTTCTTTATGCTTTATTTCTCTAGGTTGAAAATGCCTGGACGCTGTCTGTGGTAAGTAGCGATTGTCACGAATGTTGTGAATGTTTTGAAGTATTTTTTGGCCTTACTCAGATTAAAGGTACCATAGAACTGTATTTACATTGTTGTAGGTGAATAAAGAGAGTTTGGTACATAGAACTGTACGTACCATGAACCTCAAACACTGTTGTTCCTCCTTCAAACACAAATCCATATTATTCACACCAAAACCAATACAAACAGCCCTATATCATCACTGTCCAAGCAAAATAACGTGTCTCCAAAACAGCAACTTTACAGAAGAGACCAAAAACCTTCCTTACTTTTATTGTAGGTCAATGAAACCAGAATTTGTTCAATGCTGTTTTGGAGCGTTCTATTGGTCCATGCATTGTGAAGCTTCTACACAACGTTAGGAGCAGCTGTCGTGTTCAAACAATGTAGAAAAATAAAAATCAATGATATATCATCTTTCTTTACACATTTGTTGGTTTTATTTTCTACTCGGTGTCCGACATGTTTCTTCAGTGTGATCCTTAGCCAATCAGAGCAGAGCTCATTAAATATTAATGAGCTGTTCATTTTCGACCTTAACCAAAGTCACATATCTTCTATGTGGAACATCAGAGAACACCTTAACTTGAAATCCTATAATGTATAAATACATTCTGTGGTACCTTTAATGAATAAAACGAGCATCTGATATTTGAAGTTATTGTTTGCTTCCAGTCAAAAGTTTGGGCACACCTAACTGGATGTATATGTTTATAATTATGAAGGCGTTTGATCTGAATGTGTTGAAAGGAGAGTTTAAAAGTTGGAGCCCATGTACACAAATATTTCCCAAACAAACAGTTTACTGTATGTAATTAGAAACGATTATGATATATATATAAAATTGCAAACCTATTTATCAGAACAAGATCTCAGCATCTACACTATCTTCTTCAGTCCTGTTAGAGAAGCAGCTCGTGTGGCTCCTCATGAAGCTGCTGGTAAGAATGTTCAAAGTATGTAAACCTGCATCAGAGCAAATGAGCTCATTTCTAAAAGACCCTCTAAACTTTCTTCAAACACAACCAGATGTTTTATTCTGCTCCAGGAATAATTCCAGAAGTGTTGTTTTATAGTTTTGATCTCTTTACTATAATTATAATTATAAAATAAAGACAATAAGAAAAGCCTGGGTAGGTGTATCCAAACTTTTGATACCGAAGCCTTGGTTCATTTCAAATTTCAAATATTAAACAAACCTGCTGTTTTGGTCTTTTGTTTTTAACAGTCGTCAGTACACGCTGATAGTGGAGCAGTGATCCACTCAGTGTTTCGTCCTCAAGGTAACAATCACTAAACTCCTAAACCAGAAACAATACAGTTAACCTTGTTTAGCCCTTTGATGCACAACCTGGTCAAAAGTGACCCGACTGAGATTTTATTTTCTATATCTTTACAATAAATTAATTTCACCATTCAAGCTTCCATGAATTTCACTGCCATTCTAACACACAGCATGGTCGGAATGAACCCTTATGTGTTCACTATAGAGTTTGATAGGACTTTTGTAAACACTGGCCTTGTAATGGGCTGGCGACCTGTCCATGGTGTACCCCGCCTTCGCCCCATGACCCGACTAAGGGGATCAAGCGGAAGATAATGGAGGGATAGATTTAAGAGAACCAAAAAATTTTTTTTTATGAACCCCTGAAACATTAAATAACGAATTGAACAGATTTCAATAGATTTACCAAAGAGATACTCAGCAATACATACAATAACATAGGGTCTAGTTTGACTTATGTTATGCATTAGATAGGGATTTGCTTAGCTTGTGCATCAAAGGGTTAATTCAGACCTTTACTTTAACTTGTCACATGACCTTCCAGTACCAATTTCTTTTCATTTCTTTCTCAGCTCTTCTGCCTATATCAGTTCCTTTGGTGAGTGTTGATGTTCAGTATATATCAGTAGTGTGTATATTTCTAATGCACTGTGGAGAGTATTCAGTGTAGCAGACACTAGACGTGTGAAAACTTGCTCCGTATGTAAACATATGTTAACGTCTCATTCTAATTCATTGTTTCTTATTTGTCGTTTAGGTTGTGGCAAGTCTTTTGCCTCATAAAGGAGTCAAACCTGCCTTGTTCTGGCATGTAAGGGCATTTCCTTATTCAGAGTTTCGATCTGTTTCTGGTTTCTAATGTTTCTCTCTTCATGATAAGGTGACCAGCCGTTTATATTTCCACTCTGCAGTTTATTCTTCAGAGCTATTGTGCAGGATTCAACCATGCAAACAGAAACGCAACCGCCACACCGGTAACTGAGACTCTTTCCTTTTTTCTTTATGTTTATTCATGCTCACTGCTGTTTGCACCAGTTCCAGCCACACCGTGACACTGACAGTGGCGGTTACTGCTTTTGCACATCTTGTACTTACTGGCTTTGCACATACTGTTTCATGGTTGTGTCTTTTGTATGTACACTATTGCTTATATAACTATTTTTAACTTATTTAAACTACCTTTAACTTTACCTTTAACCTTGAAGTTCTGCACTGGAGAGGCAGCCTGACAGTGTTATGTTATACTGTACAGACTTGTATTGCATTATAAGGACTATTAAGGGCAGTTGTGGGCTGAAGGTTAGGAATTTGGTTTGATCCCCTGGACCAACAGTAACACGACTGAAGTGCCCTTGAGCAAGACAACTGCCCCTAGTGTGTGTGTGTGTGTGTGTGGAGGTGTTTCACGGCTCCCTAGTGTGTGTGTGTGTGTGTGTGGAGGTGTTTCACGGCTCCCTAGTGTGTGTGTATTCACTAGTATGTGTACATGTGGGTGTTTCACTGCCCCTAGTGTGTGTATTTGTATGTGTGTATGAGATTGTTTCACAGCCCCCTAGTGTGTGTATTTACTAGTGTGTATGTATGTGGGTGTTTCACTGCCCCTAGTGTGTGTATGTGTAAGTGTGTGTATGTGGGTGTTTCACTGCCCCTAGTGTGTAAGTGTGTGCATGTGGGTGTTTCACTGCCCCTAGTGTGTGTATGTGTGTATGAGATTGTTTCACAGCCCCCTAGTGTATTTACTAGTGTGTATGTGTGTATGTGGGTGTTTCACTGCCCCTAGTGTGTGTATGTGTAAGTGTGTGTATGTGGGTGTTTCACTGCCCCCTAGTGTGTGTGTGTGTGTATTCACTCGTGTGTATTGGGGTGTTTTACTGCCCCCTAGTGTGTATGTTCACTAGTGTGTGTGTGTGTATGTGATTGTTTCACAGCCCCCTAGTGTGTGTGTCCACTAGTGTGTGTGTGTTTATGTGGGTTTTTACTGCTCCCTAGTGTGTATGTTCATTCGTGTGTATGTGTGTGTTTCACTGCCCCCTAGTGTGTGTGTGTGTGTGTATGTAGGTGTTTCACTGCCCCTAGGGTGTTTGTTCACATTTGTGTGTGTGTGTGTGTGTGTGTATGTATGTGATTGTTTCACAGACACCTTGTGTGTGTGTTCATGAGTGTGTCTGTGTTTATGTGGGTGTTTCACTGCCCCCTAGGGTGTATGTTCACTAGTGTGTGTGTGTGTGTGTTTATTTGGGTGTTTCACTGCCCGTAGTGTGCGTGTTTGTGTTCACTTGTGTGTGTGTATGCGAGTGTATGTAGGTGTTTTACTGCCCCCTAGTGTGTATGTTCACTAGTGTGTGTGTGTGTGTGTGTGTGTGTATGTATGTGGGTGTTTCACTGCCCCCTAGGGTGTATGTTCACTAGTGTGTGTGTGTGTGTGTTTATTTGGGTGTTTCACTGCCCGTAGTGTGCGTGTGTGTGTTCACTTGTGTGTGTGTATGCGAGTGTATGTAGGTGTTTTACTGCCCCCTAGTGTGTATGTTCACTAGTGTGTGTGTGTGTGTGTTTATTTGGGTGTTTCACTGCCCGTAGTGTGCGTGTGTGTGTTCACTTGTGTGTGTGTGTATGCGAGTGTATGTAGGTGTTTTACTGCCCCCTAGTGTGTATGTTCACTAGTGTGTGTGTGTGTGTGTGTGTGTATGTGGGTGTTTCACTGCCCCCTAGGGTGTATGTTCACTAGTGTGTGTGTGTGTGTGTGTGTGTTTATTTGGGTGTTTCACTGCCCGTAGTGTGCGTGTGTGTGTTCACTTGTGTGTGTGTATGCGAGTGTATGTAGGTGTTTTACTGCCCCCTAGTGTGTTTGTTCACTAGTGTGTGTGTGTGTTTATTTGGGTGTTTCACTGCCCGTAGTGTGTGTGTGTTCACTTGTGTGTGTGTATGCGAGTGTATGTAGGTGTTTTACTGCCCCCTAGTGTGTATGTTCACTAGTGTGTGTGTGTGTGTGTGTATGTGGGTGTTTCACTGCCCCCTAGGGTGTATGTTCACTAGTGTGTGTGTGTGTGTGTGTGTGTGTGTGTGTGTTTATTTGGGTGTTTCACTGCCCGTAGTGTGCATGTGTGTGTTCACTTGTGTGTGTGTATGCGAGTGTATGTAGGTGTTTTACTGCCCCCTAGTGTGTATGTTCACTAGTGTGTGTGTGTGTGTGTGTGTGTGTATGTGGGTGTTTCACTGCCCCTAGGGTGTATGTTCACTAGTGTGTGTGTGTGTGTGTGTTTATTTGGGTGTTTCACTGCCCGTAGTGTGCGTGTGTGTGTTCACTTGTGTGTGTGTGTATGCGAGTGTATGTAGGTGTTTTACTGCCCCCTAGTGTGTATGTTCACTAGTGTGTGTGTGTGTGTGTTTATTTGGGTGTTTCACTGCCCGTAGTGTGCGTGTGTGTGTTCACTTGTGTGTGTGTATGCGAGTGTATGTAGGTGTTTTACTGCCCCCTAGTGTGTATGTTCACTAGTGTGTGTGTGTGTGTGTGTTTATTTGGGTGTTTCACTGCCCGTAGTGTGCGTGTGTGTGTTCACTTGTGTGTGTGTATGTAGGTGTTTTACTGCCCCCTAGTGTGTATGTTCACTAGTGTGTGTGTGTGTGTGTTTATGTGGGTGTTTCACTGCCCCTAGTGTGTATGTTCACTTGTGTGTGTGTGTGTGTGTGTATGTGAGTGTATGTAGGTGTATTACTGCCCCCTAGTGTGTATGTTCACTTGTATGTGTGTGTGTGTGTTCAGTAGTGTGTGTTCAGTAGTGTGTATATGTGGGTATTTCACTGCATGGACTGGTTAAATGCGCAGGTCAGATTTCCTCTGTGTGTAAACACAAGTGGGAAATAGTTCTTTTCTATTCTGTCTGTATAACCAGTTCATTTAGTTTCTAAGCTGATTAAACAGTGTCTGGTTTTTGAGAGTATACGAGCCTCGTTGAGCTATTTTGTCAGTATAAATGAAGGAGTCGAGCGTGTGTGCAGCGTTTAATCACACCTTTGTGTTTATCAGGGAAACAAAGCATCGGCGAAGCTGCCCCTGCTGATCGGTGGAGCTGTTTCATACTCGACAGTCGTAGGGGTGAGATCTGTTTCTCTGAACTTTTGTTGTTTGTACAGTATATAATGTGAAAAGTGTCTCAGACGCTGCCCGTTAGATATGTAACCTTCCTCTCCCCAACATTGTGCACATGTCTTTCAGGCCCTTCCTCAAATTATAGTCCAGCGCATGCAGGTCAGCAGTACTGTAGCTCAGGCCTTCTGTAGGTCAGTGCTGCCTATTCCTCTTTCAGGTCAGCACAGCACTCGTTCATACACGGTACACTGTAAACTGTAAATGTCTTTACTGAGAAGATAGTCTCGTGTTTTATAAGTAAATGAAGTTAAATCTTTAAATGTATTTTATATAATATCTGCATGGTCACTCTGAGAACTTTCCTGAGAGTTTATTCACAAACAGGTTACTTGAAATTATTGTTATTCTCTAGTCACCATTCAGGCCAATCATAATTTTAAGATTATGATATTGGATAATAAGTTTGTTTTGCTTGTTTGTTATAAACTGAATATTAACTTTATCTTGACTTCATGAATTCATACTGGACCTCCTGCAACTCACTGGTCTTCCTTTTCCAGCTGTGCTGGCTGCGTTCAGTGTGATGGTGGTGCGAAGTGAGGAATCGGAGAACGGAATACAGATCTTTGATTCTAATGGGAATGTGGTCGGTGTCTCAAAGAAGGCTGGATCCAAGGTGAGAAAACCACTGGGGTGTCTTAAAGGTGGGAACGGTTGGCGTTTATTTTGCCTAGTTTACATGGTAACGGCTGTAAAAAGGCTTTGGGGCTTTATGGTGCATCAATCAGATATTAGAGATTCAGCTGCAGGTACTTTGGAATGTTAGAATTGATTATAATATAGAATTAGTATGTGTTATGAGTCACGGTTGGTAATAAGAAGTACTGTGCAGAAATTTTAGGCACTTGGGGACATTATTATATTTAAAAAGCGTTTATTTGCTTAGCAAAACACTTTATTATTTAAATATATAAACAGTATTAATACAGTAAGTAGTGCTTTTACATACGGCAGTGTGTTTATTTAACCCTTTCCAAGCTTCTCCTTGTGGAAACAACCCAGTATTGTTTACAGTTCTCATCTAATACCTGCTTTGACTGCTCAGTACTTCATTAAGCTAAATCAAGATTTCTGCTGAAGGAACTGAATACATTCATACAATGTCTGGGAAACAAACTTGTTATCCAAACTGGAGCTCAAGATCTGATCTACTTCTCTCACAATAAGATATTCATGTTACTTTGTATTGTATGTATGAATATTTACATCTGTTCTAATCAGATCTGGTGCTCTTACTGGTGAAAATACACTCATTGATAAAATAAAGGCTTCAACAATCAGCTTAGGTGCCCAAGACACAGTTGTGTATATCCTGAAAAGTTAAGCCCAAGTCTAAATGTGACATTGTACAAACCCAGTTGGGACTGTAGAGGAAAATAGAGTAAAGTGAATACAAAGAGAATTCAGTTGTAAACAGTACAAAGACAAGTTATCTAATGTTTTAACTTATTATGTTTATTGTTTTTGTATATACACCGCTTATTCTCAATTTGATAGCTGCAGCATGTTCCAGAAAAGTTGGGGCAGGCGCATGTTTACCTATTAGTTACATCACAACATTCAGTAATTAAAAATTTAGCATTAATAATGTTTCAGACATGAGCAAGTTACCCACTAATACACCCTCATATCTCATGACTGTGCGTTGGTAACAATCTGGATCATCCTTCTTGGCTTTACTTGAGTAGAAGTAAAAGTATTACTATCAGAAAATACTCAACAGAGCACAAACATATGGATATTTTATTTAAGTACACGTACGTGAGGCTGTGTAACTAGTTACCACTCACCAGTGTAAATGTGCTATTTGCATATCATTTTAAATTAGTGTATTTTTTATTTGGTAAAACATTACATAAAATATTTACTAAATATTAATTACATTTTTTTGTGATGCATTTTCAATTTAATACTTGTAAACCACTGATCCACTGATTATCTCTTTTGTCTCAACATATTTAGAATCAGGTTTGTGGACGACTCACTGACTAGTATCAAACCTGGCTTTCAAAACACTGAGTTTTCTCCCCAAGATAGAGGTGCAGTCGTGGGCTGAAGGTTAGGGATCTGGTCTTGTGACCAGAAGGTTGCTGGTTTCATCCCCTGGACCAACAGAACACGACTGGATGCCCTTGAGCAAGGCATCTAACCCCCAACTGCCCCCCTTCCACTGTGGATAGTAGGGCTGTGTATGGGCAAGTACCTGGTGATACAATACGTATCGTGATACAGTAGGGTTTTTTTTTAAACTGCTATTAAAACTCACCACCATTTAAACAGGTTTGCTAATGCTTACAATAGCATTGCGCCCTTGTGCTGCTTGTTAATGTTGGAGTGGAGCTGAAAATGGATTACAACACTGCCATCTAGTGGTCAGAGGTTTAAACACAACACACAATGATACACTGTCTGCCAGAATCTGTGTATTGATACTGTGTTTTTGAGAATCGATACAGTTTCACTAAATATAATATCCTGATATTTTATATTTCAATATTTTCTTACACCCCTAGTGGATAGAGCTGCCCACTGTGCGTATGTTCGCTATTGTGTGTATGTGGGTGTTTTACTGCACGGATGGGTTAAATGTGGAGGTCAAATTCGGCTGTGTGCAAACACATGTGACAAATGGTTCTAAATTCTAATTCTAATCTGTAGCCTGACGTACAGACACTTTCATGTTTATCGCAGCACTTTGAGCTAATTTAGTTTTTATATTTACAGCACAATATTAAATAGAATATATTCTGCCGTAAACAAGCCCTTACAAGTTCAGACAACTTGATTACCAAAGGCAGTGAGTCACGTTCTGATGTCGGCTAATATATTTCACCACTGATGAGACTGATGTTCAGTTGTTTTCTTTTCCTCACAGGCTGTGAAGGAAACCGCTATATCTCGAGCCACCCTGTTCGGTACCACTGCAACTGTGCCCACCGTACTGCTCTACCTTCTCAGGAGGTATGACAGTCAGTACTTAGTATCATGGCCTCGTTTCAGTCGACTCAAGTGACTTAACACATGCGCATCTTTGTTTTAGAGCAAGGTTCGTCCAGAGGAACCCCCTGGTAGTTGCTCCTGTTAGACACATCAGTACTGCCATCGTCCTTGGCTTGATGATTCCTGTGTCCTTCAGCTTGTTTCCACAGCTCGGCAAAGTAAGTAACACGAGCCAGATGACCAGACGCTGTGAGACTGTTTACACTATGCAGTGTTACTGCTTTGTTGTCTAGTTCTATTAAGCACTGAACACAGTGTAGCACAGCGGTGTTAGTTTTTGTTGAATACAGTACAATAACATTATTTTCATGTTTTTTAGATCAAAAAGAAGGACGTGGAAAAGGAGCTACAGGCCTTAACAGACGATGGCCAACTCTTTTACCACAGAGGACTATAACGGTCAACTCTCGACCAACAATTGTAGAACAAAATCTTGGATTTGACACATATTGCGTTTCCAGTTATGCTCATGAGTATCTGCAATAAGGCTTTGGGCTGGGCCTTCAAGACTGCAGGTCAATGTATTATTATTATTATTATTACAATAAATCATCACATTAAACAAAGAGATGTGGATGTTTTGATTTAATAAAGATTTTTAAGCTAAACATAACAGAGCAATGTTAATGCATTTAACAAAATAATCTCACTATTGCTGTTCCAATAGTGCACATTCATATTGGCAATATTTCAGTCTTTACGTTGGGACTCATAATTAGTGATCTGGCATATGTAATTCATAGCAAGGGAAACAGCATTGTGTAAAAATAATAATAGCATATCTAAACATTCATGAAAAAATATACAGTTGAGACATATGAGTGTGTATACATTATGTGTGTATGTATGTTTCATATATATATATATATATATATGTATGTATATGTATATATATGTATGTATATATATATATATATATATATATATATACACATACATATATATATACATATACATATATATACACATATATATACACATATACATATATAATCAGACACTGACTGTGCGAGTTCTATTTAGAAATATGAGAGAGTACTGTAATTTCCATCATAGGTACACCAACTACGAAAGACAAAATGAGGAGAAAAAAATCCAGGAAATCGTAGGATTTTTAAAGAATTTATTTGTAAATGATGGTGGAAAATAACTATTCTGACTCTCACAGACCTGTAACAACCTTTTTAAGAAGCTCTTTTATCCTCCACTCGTTACCTGTATTAATAGACCTGTTTGACCTCGTTATCTGTATAAAACACACCTGTCCACAGACTCCAAACTCAGCCATGGCCAAGACCAAAGAGCTGTCGAAGGACATGCTCTGGGGCTGTTTTTCTGCTGAGGGGACAGGACGACTGATCCGTGTTAAGGGAAGAATGAACGGGGCCATGTATCGTGAGATTTTAAGCCAAAACCTTCTTCCATCAGTGAGAACGTTGAAGATGGAACGTTGCTGGGTCTTCCAGCATGACAATGATCCCAAACACACCGCTCAGGCAATGAAGGAGTGGCTCCGTAAAAAGCATTTTAAGGTCCTAGAGTGACCTAGCTCCAGGGACCTCAACCCCATAACATTTTTGGAATCCGTTGAAGGTCTGTGTTGCCCAGCGACAGCCCCAAAATATCACTGCTCTAGAGGAGATCATAGAGGAATGGGCCAAAATAGCAGCTACAGTGTGTGCAAACCTGGTGAAGAGTTATAGGAAACAATAAAGGCTATGTTACAAAGTATTGAGTTATACTTTTGTTATTGACCAAATACTTATGTTCCAAAATAATTTACAAATAAATTAGTTAAAAATCCTACAATGTGATTTTAATGAAATGAAATTACAGACCTCTCTCATCTTTCTAAGTAGGAGAACTTATACAAACAGTGGTTGACTAAATACGTTTTGCCCCACTGTGTGTATGCGTGTGTGTGTGTGTGTGTGTGTGTGTGTGTGTGTGTGTGTGTGTGTGTATGTATGTATGTGTATATATATATATATATATATAGAGGCATATGTTGCTGAGGAGAATTTGGCACAACAATAAAATGTGATAATTCATCAGAAGAAATATAGCTTGTGCAAAAGGGAGCATGGAATAAAATTTAAACATTGGATGAATTCGGAATTTTGTTTACAGTAAGTTAGGACAGTCTTAAAGCATCAATCGCATAATAAAAACAAAAAAAGTGCTTAAAGAAATAATCATAAAACTTTTATATCAGTAGAGTCTCTATAGTATTTTGTATCTTTATGTTAATAATGTTTTTAATCTTAATTTTTTTATCTTTTTATTTTAAGGCATAGGAGAGACAACCACAAAGCCATTCTTAGCTTTGTGCAGATCATTGACTCTTAAAGTAAACAAATGAAAATCTGAAATTAAATCTTTTTTTTTTTTTTTTTTTACACAGCTGTCTAATGGAACGTCATTGGAAAGCACATTCCATCTAGACTGCTTTCAAGCTCAAATATCAAAAGTGCTAGCTGTATTGAAGTTGATAATTAATTGATAAACATCTATCTAATATATATATATATATATATATATATATATATATATATATATATATATATATATATAAATCGTCACTGTCCAAAAAAAAACATGTATCTCTATTTTTGTTATTTTTATTTTTCTAGATCATTCGTACACAACAGCTGCCATTGACATGGTGTGTATGTTTTCTGATGAATGGACCAATAGAAATGCTCCAAAATCACTTGGAAAATATCTGGTTCCATTGACTTACATTAAAAGTAAGGACAGTTTTTGGCCTCTCCTGTAAAGCTGTTGTTTTGGAGCTATTTGTTTTTCTGTGGACAGCGATGAGCTACCGTTTCTTAAAAACAAAGATGTTAAGAGATGGACACAGTCTTGGTCAGCGAATTGGAACAGTGGAATCTTCTTGCCTGAACAATGTGACTAGCACCAGCTCTGTCCTAGAAAGAACGCCATAAACTCTCTATAAAATAGATTCAACTTGGCAACCGTGTTAGGATTAGTAAATCATGTGGTCGTTTCCCAGTAACTCTGAAGCACCTCAGTGGTTCATGGAGGGCTGTGACCTGTTAGATCTTCAGGAGCTGCTCGGCCGCAGCCAAGTGGAAGAGGAAGTTCTCGGTGGCTGGCGGGAAATGACGTTGCTTCAAAATCTCCAAGGTCAGCTTGGCGTCCTCCTCTTCCTTGGCCAGAGACACCAGGTTACTGAGGATTTCCTTGGTCTTCATTGAGATATCCTGATTACAAACGGAAAATACCAATAAAATAATTAGAATTTGGACTAAATTGTCATGTGTTCTTGCAAGCAATCTTGGAAGCAGTTCACCTTGATAACCTGTACATCTGTGCGATCGCTGTCCTCCGCAGACTGGACGATACAGTGGCCAATCTCTTTGTGCAGCTTTCCCATAGCCATGGCCTCTGTATGGGGGGAGGAAAGCAGATTTCGCCCAGTGTAACTATTGGTGTAATTTCTTCTCCTGGTGTCTAATGAAGAGAGGTGACCAGTCCAGGAGCAATCTACTGACGAACACACACCTATATAGCCCCATTTATAGCCTTACACATTAGTTAACCATCATCTACCGGACGCAGGACAGGATCTGGAACAAACTGAGCTGTTGTAAAATAAATATATAGAATGTGTCCTGAAAGACTATCGTAAAGTTGACCACGTTTATAACTGACCCTAGGGCTGGGCGATATGGGAAAAAAATCTTATCACGATGATTTATTTCATATCAGTCAATATCGATATATATTATGATATAAATCAAATCACTATAGAAATTAAGATATCAAAATAAAAAAATTTTGTTAGATTGTTTTTTATCTTCTGATTTGTTTCCTATCAGAAGATAGACAAATGTACTATAGAACATTACACAACTGTATTTCAAATAAATCAAACACACACATATACCCATAAACTGTTGCTGGCCCTATAAGTTCGGGCTGAGGAAAGGACTCTGTTTATGTTCACTCATAGCGGTGAGTCGACTCTCTGTCAGCATAAATGAGGAGTTGGTTTAAAGTTTCCCTCCTTGGGATTTTTGGTTATAAAGTCAACTTTGCTTCACCCAAACATGAAATGGCAGGAACTGTAGTTCAGCCACCTGAATGGTTTGAGGCGGCACTATTCTTATTCTCATTGGCTGTCCATGTTGTCTCTCAAAACATGGACAGAACTTAATTCTGTCAACTTAGTCTTATATTTCTATCGAGGAAATGTTATTTCGCGATAATCATCGTTATCGTTTTATCGCCCAGCCCTAACTGACCCATTTGTGTCCAACTGACCTAAATGATCAGATGTGGTCCAGTATGTACAACATCAGGGAAGCAGTTAATGGATATACATGATATTTAGGTCCCTGGATATGAGATAGAAAGGGAATAGCAATAGTTCAGTTCCCAAAATATAAAATAACCTCCCAAACTACTTGGGCTGAGAATGTAAATGTTAATTCAACAGAAGAAGAAGAAGAAGAAGAGGAGAGAACAGACAGATCTCTCACCTTTGGCATGTTGAGATATGGTGATTTCACTGTCTGGAAGATTCACAAACACATCAAAGAGATCTGATCTGTTGGTCACTTCAGGGTCCACAAATCCTGCAACGTATCCTGAACACAGACCATTCAGTTAAAAAAACATTAATAAGGCTTCACTGAGATCACCAGACCATCACCCTATACAGGTACCTTACTGGAGGCACCAGAAGCACCATCAGTTATAAAGAAACCTGCACTACACAGTAAACACAATCAGACGGCTTCAACCTTCTACTGCTGGCTTTCAGTGTTAGGTTCTCCACCGTGACTCTCATTTGGTTTTCTTTTACTGTCCTGTGGGTTAACCAGAAACAAACATTCAACTCCACCACCTCTTGTCATTAACGTTACAACTGTTTATCTACTTAGGTTTTAAATCTATTAGATTACTGTACACAACGTAATACTTGTGCCTGCTTCACTGTTTAAGGTGGGACGGGAAAACTGGTGAATAAAAAGCTGACTGCACCCCCGTCTGGTCAGTAGGAGTGAGTACTGTATAGCAAACAGTTGGTTTGAGAGTGCTGTCTCTGTTCACTGGTGATAGATTTAAAACAACAGCTACAAGGCACTAGAACCGGAAGCTCCTTTAGCCTTGACCTGACTCCCAAACCATTTGGGCTGTTCTTCTTGTGGCTCTTGACCTAGAAACAGGTTTTCAGCGATGGATGGATGGATGGATGGATAGATAGAAGCCAGTAGCAGTACAAACACAGTACAAAAAAACAATAAGGTATATAAAGAATAAAGAATTCCAATAGTAAAAAAGAATATATACAAGAACATATAAATACAGACAGTATGTTTTTTTAATTAATTCACGCCCACCATCTGCAGTTCGCACCGCAGCAAACAACCTACTGACTCCCTCAGCAGGTCTACTTCTACTTACCATATTCTGAGCTATGACTAGTGTGATAAACTCAAGTTCCTTTATAGGAATAAATCCTGTCTACCCATGTACGCTAGGAAAAGAATAGTGGAGGCAACCATACTAGCAGTCCTGGACTATGGTGATGTAATCTATGATAAAGCGTCCGCCAGTGCCCTCAAACCGCTAGATTCAGTCTATCACTCTGCTCTGAGATTTAGAACTGGTGACCCTTACAGTACTCACCACTGCAGACTCTATGTAATTGGTTGGTTGGTCCTTACTAGCTGCAGGAAGAGAATCTCATTGGCTTATTTTTATCTATAAATCACTCTCTGGCCATTTGCCAGCTTACATCTCTTCCTTGATTTCAATAAATAACAGTAATTATCAGATTTGCTCTAGTGGCTGGATCACCTGTCAGGTACTGAGAGTTTTTAGTGAACTGGGAAAATCTGCTTTTAGCTACAGTGCACCAGCGAGCTGGACTTCTCTACAGGAAACTCTGAAGCTCAGCTCGCTGGGATCACTGAACTATTTTAAACTTTTAGTTTCTAGTCACTATCAGAAGGCCTGTGATTGTTTTAATCAAAATTCTTTTAATTGAAAGAGTTTATCTTTTTTTGAGTTTATCAATTAGGATTTAAATTTTTATGTTTATTTTATATTATTTTATTACATTTTTCTAACATGTTTTACATTTATATTATATGCATCTATATTAAATGTTTATTTTAAAATTTGTATTTTATTAATTATTATTATTATTTATTTATTTATTTTTTTCGTTTTGTTTTCAATCCCTTAAAATGTAAATGCTCAGCTGCATTGAAAATGAGGGTCACCCCTCAATGTATTTTCGAGATAAAATAAAGTTTGATTGATTGATTAATTGATTGATAAACATAACTCCTCCTTACCTGTACACCCTCTGAGGTTCTCAAGCTCTCTGTCGTCCAGGTGAACATAGGGGTACAGAATGGACCAGTCTTTCCGGTGCCATGTCAGGGCTGGAAGTGCTCTGGTATTAAAGATAAACATATAATATAATATAATATAATATAATATAATATAATATAATATAATACAAAAATGATTTCATTGGCCAAACTCAATGCAAGTCTTTACAGGGGGATTCATAATTATATTTACAGTACTGTGCAAATGTTTTAGGTACTTTGCAGACATGATTATTTTCAAAAAGCTTTTATTTGCTCAGCAAAACAAATTATTTTTGTAATGGACCAGTCTTTCCGGTACCATGTCAGGGCTGGAAGTGCTCTGGTATTAAAGATAATCACACAATGTAATAGAATAGAATAGAATAATGCTATATTATATTATATAATATAATGATACCAATCTTTTCCAAGTGACAATTAAGCCACCTGCACTTCCAAACACCTATAAAATCTGTGTGTCACTCACTGATGGAGACCCTGTCTGTCATCCCTCTAATGCTAATATCCCATACTGCATTTGCAAAGATTCTTATAGACGACACAAGACAAAAAAACCTATAGCTACACATGTAGCAGTGTGTAACCCCGGAACATAGGAACTGCATGAGATCAACACCAATCTAACTTCTGAACTCGTCGTCCAATGATCGGTGCTGCGATTACCTTGTGAACTCGAGCAGAGCCTCAACACGAGGGTGGTAGATCACAATCCTTTTCTTCAACATCAGCGCCGTGTACAGGATTATAGTCTCCATCCCAAACTGAGATACCACATCTGAGTCAGAGGTGCATAAGAACAGGTCGACGTTTCAGAATCCATACCTGCTACTTCAACCCTGCAGGCCAGTCCATTTAGACTGACAATCTAAGAGTATGCAATACTGATCTTCATTATGGTTAATTAATAATAGCAGTAATAATTATTAAAAGCAGTAGTCTGGATTTTAATAAGGAGATAATTAGGAGCCTTTGACTAGATAATTACTACTAGGTTTATTATCATGGTTTTATTGATTTTTTTTTTAGCTTCTTATTAAAATCTTAATTGTTCTCTTAATTGTTTTTCCTTTTTTCACGTATGGCTTCATTGAAAATTTATATAATTCTGTTCATTTTAGTTTAAACTGGATTAAATTCCATTTTAATTTCTTTTAAATCGAGTGGTAAATGCTCAGTTGCACTGAAAATGAGGGTCACCCTAAATGCATTTCCGAGTGAAAATAAAGGTGAACTGGATAAACAATATACCCTAAGATATAATAATAATATATAACTATTTACAGTGATTTATTGATAGTTTGCCTCAAGTTTACAATCAAGACTTTCCAAATAAGAGGTATTCTGAATTTAGAGTTTACAACCTCAAATTAATTTAATGTGTAAAATCTAAATAAAAACAGAACGCAATGATGTGCAAATCGTATAGACCCATTGTATTCACAATTAAACATAGAACACATATCAGATATTGAAAGTGAGACATTATACAATTTCAACTCATTTATATTAATATTAATATTGAATTAACATAAAATGCAATGCAATATGAAATCACTGCACTGTTTTTTTTTTATTTATAGTATTCCCATCCCATTTTACACTGCATACCAACTTTCTGGAATTGGGGTCGTGTTAAAAAATTGGATCCCAATGCTATACAGCTTTCTCAGTTATTATGGAATTATCTACAGTGTATATATATATATATATATATATATATATATATATATATATATATATATATATATATATATATATATATACACACACACACACACACACACACACACGCACACATACATACATACACACAAGTTTTGTGTACTTGTATGTGTGCACTTATAGTATGTGTGCATTCACATGCTTTCGGCTAAACTGACCCATTGTTTAAAACACTGGGCCTCTTTTATTAAGCGCCACAGTGTGAGAACACTGATCCAAGATCAGGCCTCATCAGTCCATAAACTGACATCGGATCAACACTAGTAATCTGAGATGACTGAGATTATTATGGGTCGTTGTGCCAGTAAACACACCCAACATAAGCTTTCCTAAAGATTAAAGTGATATTTCTATCACTTTTGCGATGCTCAAATACATTTGGATATATGTGTCATGGTGGTGTGCACTTAAAGGAACAATATGTAAAATAATGCAATCAATATGAAAGACTTTTGTGATGACATTTTGATGCTGGTGAGTTCATGGTTGGGCAGGGGGCTAAAGAGGGAGGAGGTGGGACTGTGTCAAGTATGAATTCAATAGATTGCATTATTTTTCTTATCGCTCCTTTAAGCCAAACTGCAAAAGGTGGACAGACCTAGGAAATGTGGGATGTCACATCACAATAAAGCTCTAGCTTTGCTGTACCAACATTTCTACACTCAGTACACTGAATTTCATTCTGTAGTTGATAATGTTTTACCTTTTATGGATCCGGCCATGTAGGCTTTTCTGACATCATAGTCTTTGATGAGGAAGGAGCCATTCTCGTCACTTTGGCAGATGCCCTTCGTTAGGACAGCAATGTAGCCCTCCATCATCTTCACTGGGTTGCCATGTTTAATGTATATCCTGAGGAAGCACAAAGCCTTTTAACTCAAACGTCTACATTTTCAGTTCAGGAGTTTTGAGGATCAGATGAAATACAGGACTTGATCAATGACTTAAAGCCAGGAATAAGAAGAACCCAAGCTCAATCAATCATACAAAAGTTAAATATCGTCTCGTTCCAGTAAAACACGGCTCACCTGCAAAGCACTCGGCTGAAGGCAGCATACTTTTCAGGGTTGAAGTCCTTCGCAGTAATAACTATAGAAAAATGTGTAACCTTCAGAAATAAACACATATTTCAGGATTAGTGACTTAATGCCCTACAACATTAGACAGAATACTACACACGCTGAAATGTGAATGAGGCTGATAAAGAAACACTTAAATGAAAGTATGTCAAACTTTGCCTGAAAGAAAGAAACAAACTCCGGTTTGCTGTTTAAGGTTCATTACTGGTGACCCCTACAGCACACATCACTGTTTATTATATGAAAAGGTTGGCTGGTCTATTTTTGATGTGCCATGAGAAACACGTTGGTTTCTATTTATTTTTAAAGCACTTTTTGGCCGTATGCCAACATATATCACAACAATGTTCACTGAGAATAGTACAAATTCAGAACTCACTCCAGTGATTGGATCACCCTTCAGGCTCCTAGAGCTTTTATTGAACTGGGAAAATCTGCTTTTAGCTCCAGCAGCACCAGAGAGCTGGAACTCACTGCAGGAAACACTAAAGCTCAGCTCGCTGGAGTCACTGAGTCATTATAAACTCTTAATTTCTAACCACCTCCACAACCTGCCAGTGTTTTATTTAACTTTAGTTAACAGTTAATGATAATGATTTTGATATTTTGTTTATTTATTTATTTTTATTTATTTTTTCATTTTATTATTTATATATTTTAGATAGATAGATAGATACTTTATCGATCCCGAAGGAAATTTAGCAGCCAGTAGCAGTTACACAGAACAAAGAGTACAAAACACAGTACAAAAAACAATAAGGTATATAAAGAATAAAGAATTCCAATAGTAAAAAAGAGTATATACAATAACTTATGAATATAGACTATACACCCTGACAGAAGGTAAAAAGGTAGTGCAGTAATAAATTGAGTAATGTGTAAGAGAAAAACGGGTATCAGCAGATACATAACAGTACTGGGATATTTATTAAAAAATAAATAAATGTGCGAAGATTGTATTTAAGTAAAAGTTAAATAGTGTTTAAATAGTGTCCAGGAGTGTAAATGTACAGGATGTACAGGATGATGTATAATTATGTATTACTACTAATTATATTCACTTTTATTGACTTATTTTTATCTTTACCTTATCCCTGATTTTAGTTTCTTATTCAGTTTTTATGTTTTTCTTTAACGATTTATCTTCCTAATTTAGTCTCTGTTCTTATTGTTTCTTTTACATTTTAAGTACTCATTAAAATTCATTAAAATTTTTTTCAATCCTTTTTTGTTTAATAATTGTAATGCTCGGCGACGTCTCTCTTAATGTATTCCCGAGTGAAAATAAAGAATGATAGATTTGATTTAGAATTTCAGAAGTGCACAGATTTAGGTCATATTTTCCAACTCTATGCTGAAATCTTAGGGCAAATAAGGTGGAGGTGTCTATTCACAACAATTTTCATAAAAACACATCCTTAACTGTAAATTCAAATTAATCGATAAAATCTATTTATCACCCAGCTCTAAAAGTAAGGATTTTGGGACACTAGCGGGAATATTGGTTTATCTAAACTGGAGCTGGTTTAGGTCCTCTGTGGGAAGCTCCTAAGTATCACAAGCAAGAAAACAAAACAGCTGAACTGCCAATTCGGTCACCACATTTATTAAGCACCCCAGTGTGAGAACACTGATCCAAGATCAGGCCTCATCAGTCCATGTAATCCTATTCAATGCTTTAACAAGGGTGTAAACTGACATCATCATTACTAATCTGAGATGAATATAAACCACTGTGCGCGACCCCAGTAAACACACCCTTCCCTGTATTGAAGTGATATCAAGGACATGTGACACAGTTCACACAAAAGATGTGATCCACATCCTCACCTTCGTGATGCTCAAACATTTGGAAATCGTCACTGTCCAATAAAAAACATGCATCTCCATTTTTGTCTGTTTGTATTTTTCTTTATTATTTGGACACGACAGCTGCTCTTTATATCCTCTGAAAGTTTCATGATGAAGGGACCAATGGACATGCTCCAAAATAGGTTGGAAAAAAGAATCAGTCTGGTTCCATTGACTTACATTGAAAATTAAGTTTTTGTTCTCTCCTGGACAGCGACGGAATACATCACAGTAGTGTGAACTTAAAGGAGAAATATGTAAAATGATGCAATCATTATGTAAGGTGTTTTGATGCTGAACTGAATGACTGGGGGGTGGAGGGGGGGGTGGGACCACATCAAGTATGAATTCTATAGATTGCATGATCTTTCATATCGCTCCTTTAAGCCAAACCACAGCAAAATAGTGAACGTGTCTTATGACATCACTGCTTAGTTTCCTCATACAGAGATGAATATATCACAACTACCTACAACCCAATTCATTTTCATGTTGAAGGTCATCATGGCAGGTCTAAACTTCAACACGATACGTCATTACTGTAATTTATTAATTAATTTTACTGCCATTGATTCTCATCTAAACCCACCGAGCAGCATTCAGCCAGTGTCTTACACATGATCCTGATTTTATATGGTAAAAACTGTTCTCAGTCCATTGAGTCATGGAGACTGAAGCTCCACAGAGCTGGGGAACGTACCTTCTTGAGGACAGTGGGCTCCTGGACATCCACTGTACTGATGTAGTACCATGTCCGGCAGTACTGCCCGAAGACGAAGGTGTGCAGCACTGCGCTGTCCAGCGTCAAGCAACATTTTCGCAGGAGGACTTCTCGCAGCTCGGTGCTGACGGAAGGGTAACACCACACCCACAGCGTGTCTCCATTCACATCCTTTTCTGAGGAGAACAAAAACCAAAACAGTTCACAGCTGGTCAGTAACAGTGGCCCTCAAACTACGTCTCCTGGTTTTCAGACGAGTCACGTGTTAAGGGAGTAAAGAGCTAGAACAAGAACGAGGAGCCAGTGTGAGACAGACTGCATTAAAGCCCCCCACTTAGGACTTATTAAACACCCCAGTGCGAGAACCTTGATCCAAGATCATCAGTCCATGAAGTACAAACAGTTCGTTACTGTACTGAAGTAGAAATTTTGGTTATTTATACTTTACTGAAGTAATTATTTTACTTTTTACTTCTACTCCTTAAATTTTAAACAGTCTCGTTACTCCTATTTCATTTCAGCTTGTTTTCATTCATGTACATTTACATTCCAGTAAAGATTATTGATAACATGACTTTGAAGTTTGACTTCAATACAATACTTATAGACAACTAGTCATCATATCTTCTGCTCCATGAAACACATGTTAATGCTCAGTAGTAACAGATATGCTTCTTTAATATATTTACATTATATACATTCATTTTCAATGGGCGTATATGCGGCTGAAACAGGAAGCCTAGCGCATCCCAAATTTATCAACATTAACATTTTAATATAACATTATAGTCATTATGGCTTTTAGAAGAATGGGTTTTTGGGGAGGTGGGCTAGTGCACTATAGACCCCTGTGGTGAAGCCTAAGCTTTTGTCCTTAATAGCATTTTTTTCTCCTTACATTACTTTTACTTTTATACTTTAAGTGGTTTTGAAAGCAGTACTTTTACACTTTTGCTGGAGTAAAAAGCTTCTACAAAAGTATTTTTTAAACCCTAGTACTAGACATGGGCCGATCAACGTTTTCGAGGCAGATTCCGATCGCCAATCACCTTCCAGCATGATCGGTCGATAGCAGATACCGATCGAGGGCGGGGTATACGCCACAGCAGGGCTACATGTAGTTATTAGCGCAAGCAAGTCATGAAACATGATCTAAACTGGTTTATTACCATTTTTAACAAGCTCATTTGAAACAGCATAATATTTTAACAAAATTATTAGTAAATAAACAAAGTAAATCAAACTAATATCCCCAAATACTGCATTCATTACATTTAGACCCTTAATTTAAAACTAAAAAAGCTCATTAAAATAAATGCAGTAAAAACTGCAGTCATTAAACGCAGACTCTGTTATTTTAAACTAAATCTGTAATCTTTAAATGTAGAATATTGAATTGTTGCTGCTGTTCTGTTTGTACCGGTCAGATCTGGTCTGTATGGTGTTCTGGGTTGTTTGTTTTGTGTTAGCTGTGTGTGCTAGCTCTGCTGTTTACTGATACTGTATTCAGCTGTGTGCAGTGCTGTATCAGATTAGTAGTTAAACGTCTTTGTCTTGGTTCCTCAACGAGACACACTGATTTTACTAATTTTACAAAATGTCCTGGATGAGTCTGCGTCACATACGGTAACAAGCTGCCAGACGGACACAACACAAACGCAAACTGTTCTCTTGAGGCCGCTGCTTTAAAATAAAAGTGTATGTATATCCACCTAGTGGTTCAGATAGGAATTGCAGGGAGTTGGCCGGAGGGGGTTTCAACGAAACGCTAGCTGGAAATACAGAAATTAGGCTCATTTGTTCAATGCCATTGATCGGCTCTCAGGATCGGCTAAACTGGAGAAATATCGGCTGATCACTGATCACATATTTTGATTAAAGATCGGCCGATACCGATACATAGCCGATCGATCCTTCCATCTCTACCTAGTACCTACACTTCTACCTGAGTAATGAATGTGAATACTTTGGACACCTTCTGTAAGCTTTGTACAGATTTATGTACCAAAACTCATAACTCAGAATTGCTTTTACATTATGCTTTTTTTAATATATATACTAATCTTTTAGATCTAAACAGCCTGCTCTGTTATTCTTAGTGCACCATTATGTTCTGATTGGCTGGTTTCTTCTTAAGAAGTAGTCTCTGATGTAAACAGGCAGAGATAAACAGACACTCAGATTTTGCCCCATTTCTCAAACAACCGACGTCAGTTATTAAGCACCCCAGTGTGAGAACACTGATTCAAGATCAGCCCTCCTCAGTCCATGTAATCCTATTAAATGCTTTGCGTAAACGGACATCAGATCCGCATCATTAATCTGAGATGACGGAGATGAATACGGACCACTGAGTCAGTGAACACACCCATCCTGACCTTTCCTGAAGATTAAAGTGATGTTGGGATAGAGGACATGCGCCGTGGTTCTCAGAAAACTTGTGATCCATCTGCTCACGTTTGTGATGCTCATACACGTTTAGACATTTGGACATGCAGCGTGTTAGTGAGCACTTAAAGGAGCAATATGTAAGATGATGCAAACAATATTTATGATATATTTTGTGAAGTTTGATGCTGAACTCGATTCTTCAGACTGGTGAGCAAACAGGGGCAGGTGGGGTGAAGAGGGAGGAGGTGGGACTGTGTCAAGTATGAATTCAATAGATTGCATTATCTGTCATGTCACTCCTTTAAGCCAAACCACAAACTGTGAAAAGTAAATAGTGAACGTGTCTTATTGCACTACATGTGTAACCATGTACACATAACACCAGAAACTGTTCTTTCAAAAATTGGACTATTACATTATATGTGGGTGTGTGAGTGAAAGTGTGTGAAAGTGCGAGAGTGAGAAATAGAGTGTGAGAAAGACAGAGAGTAAGTAAAAGAGCAAGAGAGAGTGTGTTTGTAAGAGTGAGAAAGAGAATGTGTGAGTGTGTGTGAGTGTAAGAGAGAGTGAAGAGGGAGTTAGTGGGTAAGAGTGAGAGAGAGAGAGTGAAAGAGTGAAATAGTGTGTGAGTGTAAGAAAGATCATGTGAATGAGAGTGTGTGAGAGAGTGAGGGGAGTGTGAGAGAGTGTGTATGAGAGAGAGGGAGTGCGTATGAAAAACAGGAGGAAGTGTGAGTGAGAGTGTGAGTGAGAGGGGGGGAGTGTGAGACGAGTGTGTGTGTGCGCGCAAGAGAGAGAGAGAGAGAAGGGGGAGTGTGAGTGAGAGAGAGAGAGAGGAAGTGTGTATGAGAGAGGGAGTGTGTATGAGAGAGAGAGTGTGAGAGAGGGGGGGGAGTGTAAGTGAAAGTGTGAGAGAGTGGGTGAAGTGTGAGGGAGAAAGTGTGTGAGAGTGAGAGAAAGTGAGTGATAGAGAGGGAGGGAGTGTGTGAGAGCGAGGGAGGGAGTGTGTGAGATAGAGAGAGAAAGTGTGTGAGAGTGAGAGAAAGTGAGTGATAGAGAGGGAGGGAGTGTGTGAGAGCGAGGGAGGGAGTGTGTGAGATAGAGAGAGAAAGTGTGTGAGAGTGAGAGAAAGTGAGTGATAGAGAGGGAGGGAGTGTGTGAGAGCGAGGGAGGGAGTGTGTGAGATAGAGAGAGAAAGTGTGTGAGAGTGAGAGAAAGTGAGTGAGAGCGAGGGAGGGAGTGTGTGAGAGCGAGGGAGGGAGTGTGTGAGATAGAGAGAGAAAGTGTGTAGGAGAGCGGGATCATATGAGAGAAAGAGAGATCATATGAGAAAGAGAGAGATCATATGAGAAAGAGAGAGATCATATGAGAGAGAGATCATATATGATGATATGAGGTCATATGAGAGAGAGATCATATGAGAGAGAGATCATATATGATGATATGAGGTCATATGAGAGAGAGATCATATGAGAGAGAGATCATATATGATGGTATGAGGTCATATGAGAGAGAGAGATCATATGAGGATCATATGAGAGAGAGATCATATGAGAGAGAGAGATCATATGAGAGATCATATAAGAGAGAGAGTGAGATCATATGAGTGAGAGAGAGATCATATGAGAGAGAGGGAGAGAGAGAGATCATAGTGAGAGAGAGAGAGAGATCATAGAGAGAGATCATAGAGAGAGATCATAGAGAGAGAGAGAGAGAGATCATATAAGAGAGAGAGAGAGAGAGAGAGAGAGAGAGAGAGATCATAGAGAGAGATCATAGAGAGAGAGAGAGAGAGATCATGAGTGAGAGAGAGATCATATAAGAGAGAGAGAGAGAGAGAGAGAGAGAGAGAGATCATAGAGAGAGATCATAGAGAGAGAGAGAGATCATGAGTGAGAGAGAGATCATATAAGAGAGAGAGAGATCATAGAGAGAGAGAGAGAGAGAGAGAGAGAGAGAGAGATCATATGACAGCTCTCACCAATAAGTCCCACACTCAACATTAGCTGAGTCTCAGAGACAGCCATGTTCCATTCCTGATCTTTCTGATCTCCTCGAAAACTCAGACTGACTCAGTCCTCCACTACCAGCTCGGTGATCTACTGGTCCGCCTGTTGAGCGCTGGGCTTCATAGTGCAGTGCAGCAGCTCTAACACGACCCCTCAGTCAGTCCGCTCATACAGTCCACAGGCGCTTCTCCGAACTGTCTGAGGTCTCTCTCCACCTCTGCAGCGTCAGATCTTCTCCAGCTCCTGTCCTGCTTAGCGAGCTGCTGCGCTTCTCCCGACCGAGAAACAGATTCAGTACGTTTCAGTTCACACATACACAGAGCAGCTGTGTGCGGTTTACAGAGGTGGTCTCAGAAAGAAGCAGAGTTTCAGACTTTTCAGCACAAACCTGCACTAACGCCAACATACAGCCTTCAACACACTCTGTACGAGCAGCTCTTCCGGGCTTCTCTCAGCACCTGCTCCAGCAGGACGCCCCCTAATGCCGTGGTGGAGGTACTGTGTGAGTGGAGGACAGAGGAGGCTTAGTCTGATAGTCTGCTCAGGTTCAGTTAAGTCCTAATCCCTGTTTATCTAGAGCACTTCATCTTCAGTATTATTATTATTATTATTATTATTATTATTATTATTATTATTTTTAATATTATTATTATTAATATTAATATTATTAATATTAATATTATTGTTATTATTATTATTATTATTATTATTATTATTATTATTATTATTATTATTATTATTATTATTATTATTATTATATTTACATTGGCCAGCTCCACTTACCATATATAAGCACTTAGTAGTTCTATACTTACAGACTGTAGTCCATCTGTATTTCTGTATACTTTGTTACCCTGTTCTTCAGTGATTAGGACCCTTATAGGACCACCACAGAGCAGGTACTATCAGGGATGGATCATTCTCAGCACTGCAGTGACACTTAAATTGTGGTGATGTGTTAGTGTGTGTTGTGCTGGTGTGAGTGGATCAGACACAGCCGTGTTGCTGGAGTGTTTAAACACCTCAGTGTCACTGCTGGACTGAGAATAGTCCACCAACCAGCAACATCCAGCCAACAGCGTCCTGTGGGCGGCGTCCTGTGGGCAGCGTCCTGTGTCCACTGATGAAGGACTAGAGGAACACAAACTGTGCAGCAGCAGATGAGCTACTGTCTCTGACTTTACATCTACAAGGTGGACCAGCAAGGTAGGAGTGGACACACTGTCTAACACACTGTGCTGAGAATGATACGCCACCCAAACAATAGCTGCTCTGTGGTGGTCCTGTGGGGGTGTTTACAGAGAAACAGATGACAGTAAGTGGACAGTAAGTGTAGAAACAAGGAGGTGCGCCTAGTAAAGTGCTCTGTGAGTGTATACAGATCATCACACAGAAGTCACCAGAGCTTCTAGAAGTCACCAGAGCTCCATCTCCACTGGCTGGTCAACTGTCCCTCCTGTCTGACCCGTTGATGCTCTCCAGCTTGTACACCTGCATGACCAGAATTACTACAGCTCTGTCGTGCTCTCTCTATTCAGGGTGGACCAGAGGATGGGTTCCTACCTTGAGCCTGGGTTCCTCTCAAGGTTTTACCAAAAGAGTTTCTCCTGCCACTGATGCCTCTGGCTGGCTCTAGCAGAGACTTGGACTTGGATACCCCTTGTCACGTTAATGTTTATGCATAGACTTTTCTTTCCATTATTTTCTTTGTTTCCTCTTTTCTTTCATAAACTGCTTTACCGACACTGGTTGTAAACAGCTCTAAATAAATAAATGTTGATCGATTAGTTGATTGATTGAGATCAAAGTGCTTCACAAACTGGAAATATCCCAGCTTTAATGAAAGAATGATCTAAACTACAGAAAGTTCTGACCTCAGATGCATGTGAGTTTTTCATATGGTTACTTTAATGATCAGACAGGACAGGATAAAAGTGATGGTTCTGGTGATCGAGATGGTGATGCGTGGTGATGGTGATCGTGAGTGTGATGAGGAGGACTGTGGTGTAAAGGTGGTGATCAGGTGAAGGAGAGAATTAAAACAGGTTAGTCATGTGTGTCGGAATTATTGAGCAGCTTGTTTTGGAAATGTGCACTGTTTCGTAATGTAAGGCAGAGTAATCAATCGTAGAGCTTCGAAATATGGATATGTTCGAAAGATATGCTGTATACTGGTGTGGTTTATAACATCTGGCTCTCTCTCTCACTCTGACAGAGAACCTATGAGATGGTTCAAACTCTACATCACTGCCTCCTGAACTAGAATATCGATATAATATAAAGTCGAGCTTCTTGTTGAAAGAGTTGTATCCTGTTATATAATCTCATTAGCTCTGTCATTCCCTCGCCTGGGTTCCTCTCAAGGTTTCTTCCTATTACCAAAGGAGATTCTTCTGCCACTGATGCCTCTGGCTTGCTCTAGCAGAGACTTGGACTTGGATACCCTTTCTTACAGTGATGTTTATGCATAGAGTTTTCTTTCCATTATTTTCTTTGTTTCCTCTTTTCTTTCATAAACTGCTTAAACAGCTCTAAATAAATAAATGTTGATTGATTAGTTGATTGATTGAGATCAAAGTGCTTCACAAACTGGAAAAATCCCAGCTTTAATGAAAGAATGATCTAAACTACAGAAAGTTCTGACCTCAGATGCATGTGAGTTTTTCATATGGTTACTTTAATGATCAGACAAGACAGGAGAATAGTGATGGTTCTGATGACCAAGATGATGATAATGGTGATGCGTGGTGATGGTGATCGTGAGTGTGATGAGGAGGACTGTGGTGTAAAGGTGGTGATCAGGTGAAGGAGATCGTCTGGAGTGAATTAAAACAGGTTAGTCATGTGTGTCGGAATTATTGAGCAGCTTGTTTTGGAAATGTGCACTGTTTCGTAATGTAAGGCAGAGTAATCAATCGTAGAGCTTCGAAATATGGATATGTTCGAAAGATATGCTGTATATCGGTGTGGTTTATAAGGTTTACATACATAGTTGATCTTTATATTAGTTTATTAAGAAAAGAAACGTTTTTTAAAGCCAAACTGAAGCTTTACAGACGAATGAGCCGCTGATGATCGACTGGTTACGCCTGTAGAAATGATGGCGGCCTGACGGCTACAAACGGGTTTTTTTGTCGAGCGCTGAATTATGCTGCAATGTGTTAGCCGGTCAGTCAGGATATCCTCGTCCCTGCCGATTTTACAAGTGTTTCCACAGTTTCTTCAAGCCACCAGGTAAGGGACTGATATCTGACGTGTTCTGCTCTTCCTCTGTTCTCAAATTTATAGCTATACGCGAATAACTTACCCGGCTAACGGCTAAAGCTAGCGTGTTAGCTTAGCATAGATCAGCACTAGCTTTTCTAATAGTGTCCGCTAAAGTATTACTGACGTTGAAGTATTTAAGGATTATAATCTACTATTTCTGTGGGTACGTGATTAGAAAAGCTTCACGGATGAACGAAGGAAGGCTAACAAATTGATACAGTGTTGGTTGCTGTTACAGGACGAGACACCGAAATTTCTCGTTTGGTCACCGGCGTTTATTAACTTAACGTCTATTCGTGTGTGTATGTGTTAGTTGGGAGGCGCCCGGGTTTCTCTCCCTTAAAAAGTTGGTCAGGATAACTGCATTATGTATAATAATGGATAACATCGATAAATAACATGTATTTCCATTCAGTCAGTGGACGGGAGGCTTTAAACCCTCAGCACAGCGGGTGCTATTCGTCGGGTTAACACCGTGAGACTCGCAGTTTGTTGGAAAAGCTCAAATGCCTTATGTTTGGCTTCTTAACTGGATTCACGGTTCCACCTTAAATTGAGCAGCAGGTACATTCTGAGACTGGAGTTAGCTTCTTATTCGAATTCCCTGTTCCACCTTAAATTAAGCAGCAGATACATACTGAGACTGGAGTTAGCTTCTTATTCGAATTCCCTGTTCCACCTTAAATAGAGCAGCAGGTACATTCTGAGACTGTAGTTAGCTTCTAATTCGAATTCCCTGTTCCACCTTAAATTGAGCAGCAGGTACATTCTGAGACTGGAGTTAGCTTCTTATTCGAATTCCCTGTTCCACCTTAAATAGAGCAGCAATTGCATTGAAGTTAGTCTCAGGCGCTAAGATGTAACTGCTGCACCATTTAAGGTGGAACGGGGAGTTATAATTAAGGTTTTAAAATTCGTTTTTATTGATGCTATCAAAACCGGGGTGTGAAGTCGGTTCCAGGTAACTTTACACACCGGATTAGGCCCAGGTCGCAGACTATGTGGCGTTTGCTGTCTGGATTAATGAATGATTCATATTTTAATCACGATCAGAGACGCTGGTTAATCGCCATTGCAAAAAAGCCTCAGCACTCAGCCCAGTGTAAGTCCAGTGTAAACCCTGTGCTGGTGGATGACGGTTGCTTACTGGGAATAAGAAGGACTCTATGCACTTACTGAACATGGGAATTGCATTTAATTCAGTGTAAGTTTTTAATTTAAGGGTGGCTGTTTTCCAAATGGGGTTTATTTAAGGGTATGTGGATGCGGAGCCATGAGTAAAACAGGCAGTGAGTGTGTTTTCTGTAGTTTCTGTCTATGTGAACTAAGTTGGTTAAACAGAATTTCACTATTAAGAGTCATTCAGAGTGGTTTCTGGTAAAATGCTGTTGTTCCAGAGAAAATATTTTGAATGAAAGTCAATGGAACCAGACTTCTTTCTGAGTAATCCTGGGCCTTTTCTTTTGATCTATGTATCCTGAAATGTAACAGATGTTTTCAGAGGTCTGTTTTGAAAAACACTGAAGGTCCAGCGAAATGCACTGTTATTGTCTTGCTTATTGTTATTATTATTATTATTATTATTATTATTATTATTATTATTATTACTAGATTTACTCATGCTGGGTGGTGATAGGCCCCATGTCATCTAAAGGACACTCTTGTTCCTCTCCAGATTTGCCACCTTTGTAATATTATCGCCACTGCATACACAAAAGCAGAGGCCGTATGTAAATTCACTGGCCGTTCTGGAGAGTGAATGTAATGGCTATATTTGCATTGTAGAATTCGCGACCCCTGGTCTCCATCACCCCACCTGTAAAGACGTTCAAGTTGGTAAGTTTCTCTACAGTGCACCATTTTTCCATCAAACCACTCTTAATGCCTCGAAAATGGGTGGAATTCTCCTGTAACACAGCGAAAAGGACACTGTCCTGCTGTAAAGCCTCATGAAGGATATCAGCGCTTTAGTGTTTGCTATAAAAGTATAGCTAGAATAGCTTGTGTGTAAAGACTGACTTAGGTGTGTGTTATGACTCAGTTGTTCTGTCGTGGAGCAAAAGGTGATCCAGAGTTGAGCAATGGTGTGCAAGAAGTATGTATTTCTATGTTTGCTCAGGCTGTGATATCAAGCCTGTGACTAATTATGCATGCAGTAATGTCACAGTATGTGTATGAGGCAGAAAGTTGTTACCCAGGGGCTGTAAGGGAATGTTATTTCACAGCAGATGCTTTTACAAGATAAAAGTCTTCTAATATACCTGCATTCATTGTTGTCAGCTGACTTTAATGATAGATAGATAGATAGATAGATAGATACTTTATTGATCCCGAAGGAAATTTAGCAGCCAGTAGCAGTTACAAAAACAGTACAAAAAAACAATAAGGTATATAAAGAATAAAGAATTCCAATAGTAAAAAAGATGTGTACTATGTGTAAGATGTGTACTAAATGACTAATGTGTATTAGTCATTTATCTTGGGCCTAAATCTTTGTACAACATTGATGGTAACGTTGATGTTTTCTATTGTCAGAGTTGTTTCCAGCCACAGTATGAGTGACCCAGCAGTGAAGAGGGTGGTGAGTAACATCATTCGCTCTCCAGAAGACAAGCGCGAGTACAGAGGACTGGAGTTCACCAATGGCCTGAAGGCAGTTCTTATCAGCGACCCCACCACAGACAAATCGTCAGCCGCACTTGACGTCCACATAGGTAAAGGAGAAAAGCCTCTTCTTGCACGTCTCTGAGTTTTAGAAGCAGCGCTAGGTCTGAATGTCCTTCACGCTGTCATAACACGTCTTATTTAGTCTTACTTTGTGTTTTGTCCCTGCCTCCCTCTCCTGATATCAAGGATTTTGTGTTGTCATGCATTGCAGCTGTAAATGAGTTTACAATCAAACTTTTGATTTTTTTGTGCATTTATATTAGTTTTATTCTCATTAAAATAATGTTTCTGATATTTGGATTTGATGATATTGACCTTGTACCTTTTGTCCTACCAATGTCCCTGTGTTTTTTTTTTTTTTTTTTTTTTTTTTTTTTTAAAGCACTTCTTCTAAAGACAGCCACTCATTTATCCGTGCGCCCAAAGCATTGGCAGCCGTCCCCCATCCCTGTCTGCATGTGTAATCTCTTTTAAGTTGCAGGGGTTGACCTACTAGTCCAGATTCATTGGTACCGTTTGCCTCTAGCTCGAGGATGTTAACTAGATGACGGCAGATGACTGTCAAAAAGCTTATTGACGTGTTGGATATTATTGACGTGTGTTGATGTTTTTATGTGTATATTGGTGAAGCAGGACTTTATTCATGTTGCTGCAGTCAAGCCCTCTTCAGCTAAATGACATTGTTTGTCTATGATATGTGTATTATGTATTATATCATAATTATATCAGCTTTAGCCCAGAATTCCCATACTGGGCGATCCTTATTGCTGAACAACATGAACACACTTCATCTAGAAGTCATTTTATAGGTACTGACTGTAATTAATGTCTCCTGTTTAAGAAGTAGGGTCACTTCAGTAGGTTAAGATGGTGCGGCGTGTCACGCGACATACGTGTAGCTCGGAAGAGGATTAGCAGATAATGCTGCATCCTATAGAGCTAAAGGTTGCAGTGTTATTCATTCACACTATCTAGAAGACCTACTTTCTTTGCCCTCCTTCCCCAATTTTACTACCTTGCTGCAGTAGTAAACTCTCTTATCTGTAACTTTGCTTTCTGTACAGTTTTAACTTGACTGGAACAGCAGCTGTGACGTGTTTTAAAGGGGCTTGAATTTAGGTTATGTTAAGATTTTGATTTATTATTATTATTATTATTATTATAATTAAAGTTGTTAGTTTTGTGGTTCTTAGACCATGTCGTGACATATTATCACACATACAGACTCCGAAAATAAGGCCCAGTTGGATGTTTGCTTTGTTGTCATGCTGCTCTTAATATGCTGGGAAGGTTTCATGATGAATTGGCCAATGGAAATGCTCCACATCTGCTTGGAATTAAAGCTCTTTCTATTAACGTACGTTGAAAGTAAAGAAGGTTTTTGGCCTCTCCTAGAAAAAAGTTACTGTAGCTAGACAATAGATAATCCCCCTACATCCTCAGAATATCAAGTTACTTTTTTCTTTTTGTATACAGTCATCTAGTTTTAAGAGGTCCCTGGGGGCCAATATTACAGAATGTTCTAGCAAGATGAAAGCATGCATCATACTTAAGAACTCATACTTGTATTTAAGGTGTAGTGAATATAATCAGAATACTGTTCTGCATGTCTTAGGAAATCACAAAACACAGCTTTCTATCCTGTTACCCCTTAAAAGACATGCTCCTCACCTGACCCTCACCCTCAACTGCACCACTGTGTTATACAGGTGTACCGGCTGAGATATGATGGGTCTGTTTCAGTTCACTGCCACTCTTTACACAGCCTCAGTCAGAGCCGGCCTCTACCTGTGCAGTCTCTAAAGTGGTTCAAACAGAGACTCTCTCAGCTTTTATTCTGAACTTGGCTTAATAGACTCTAAACACTAGAGATGGACCGATCAGCGTTTTTGTGGCCGATTCCGATCGCCGATCACCTTTCAGCACGATCGGCCAATAGCCGATACTGATAGAGGCGTGGTATACGCCACAGCAGGGCTACATGTAGTTACTAGCGTAAGCAAGTCATGAAACATGGTCTCACCGGTTTTTTACCATTTTTAACGAGCTCATGTGAAACAGCGTAATATTTTTAACAAAATTATCAGTAAATAAAGTACATCAAACAAATATCCCCAAAACTGCAATCATTAACTTTACCTTTAATTTAAAACTAAAAAAGCTAATTAAATAAATGCAGTAAAAACTGCAGTCATTAAACGCAGACTCTGTTATTTTAAACTAAATCTGTAATCATTAAATGTAGATCTTGAATTGTTGCTGCTGTTCTGTTAGTACCGGTCAGATCTGGTCTGTATGGTGTTCTGGGTTGTTTGTTTTGTGTTAGCTGTGTGTGCTAGCTCTGCTGTTTGCTGATACTCACTGTATTCAGCTGTGTGCAGTGCTGTATTAGATTAGTAGTTAAATGTCTTTGTCTTGGTTCCAACAAGACCCTGATTTTACTAATTTTAAAAACGTCCTGGATGAGTCTGTGTCACATACGGTAAACACTGCCAGACGGACATGCTTACTTTCAGCGCTTCCTTTTTCGCGAGGCCACTGCTTTAGTCAGTCTGTGGAAAATGAAAGGGTATGTGTTTTCACCTAGTGGTTCAGAGAGGAATTGCAGGGAGGGGGTTCTCCTCCTCCTGTATGAAACACTGTTGTAACTGCATGTTTTTTAAACTTCTGTAAAGCTGCTTTTTGGTAAAATTGAATTGATGACATGGTCAGGAGGTTTTACTCACTAGGTATAATGATAATAATAATAATATTTCCTCTTATTTTCCAGGTTCGTTGTCTGATCCTTCCAACATTTCTGGGTTGGCACATTTCTGTGAGCACATGCTGTTCCTGGGCACTGAGAAGTATCCGAAAGAGAACGAGTACAGTCAGTTCTTGAGTGAGCATGCAGGTAGCTCCAACGCCTTCACCAGCGGAGAGCACACCAACTACTACTTTGACGTGTCCCACGAGCACCTGCAAGGGGCGCTGGATAGGTGAGTGAGTGAGTGAGTTGGAGAGGAAAGGGGGACGTCTCTGTTGCAAACCACTGTGGTGAATTCCTTGCATTTATTTATGTGCTGCGTCATGTTTCCTCGACTGTGAATCCATTTCCAAGTGTCGCCATGGGAGAGCGCTTGTGTGAAGATCATGTTTCTGCTGTGCGCTGCACCACCGAGCGGCTGGCTCGGGCCATTCTCTCTTTTAGTCGGGAACCTGAATTAGAAAAGTGTCATCTGGCAGGCATGCAAGGTTTAAATGTTAAAGACCTCTGAACAAAAAGTCTCTCTCAGGGCAGCAGGTGTGAAACTGATCAACTATGAATAGAGTTTGGAGATCAGGTGTCACTCGCTGGTGGTGTATGATTACCTCCAGTGTAAATTATTTTGCTCTCTGCTTTCAAAGGACAGTTTGATATTACGTGTAGTGTTTTTTAAAATGAATTTAAATGAATTGTGTGAATATTTTAATGTATAAATCAGTATAAATGAATTAGAAATGTCTGTGTTAACACTTAAATAGGATAAAATACTCCTTTATTTGTCCCAGAGTGGAGAAATTCACTGTGTTACAGCAGCAAAGGGATAGCAAGGCACTCGGCACAATAGATAAATAAAACAGTACAGTATATCAAGTTTCAAGTTTGTCATTTGCACGTCATATCAGGACATAACATGCATTGAAATGTTTGGGGTGAGGCTCAGATAATAATAACTCTACAGCAGGGCAGCATTATATATGTAAAACAGTGCAAACATACAGTAAATAGACAATATTAAAGTAAAAATAAGCTAGAATATGTACATATAGTTATAACTGAAATATATAAAGGAATATACAAAACATGCACTATATATATATATATATATATATATATATATATATATATATATAAGATATACAGGAGGACATATGTAGAAACTTTTGCATAGGCAGGTTACCTAAGAAGATATATCTATTTAAAGTGACTTAGTGATATTGTCCAAAGCAGCGATATCAGAATAAATAATATAATAGTATAATAAAGCAGTGGCCGAGTGAACGGTATTGGGGGTCTTTTAGTCTCACCGTTTGAGCCTGACAGCCTGTGGGTAGAAGCTGTTCAGCAGCCGGGTTGTTCTGGCCTGGATGCTGCGGAATCTCCTATATACAGTAAAAATAAAATAAAAAAGTCCAGAACTCTTAAGATTGTATTAACAAATAATTGCACTTTTCTTCTTAATTGCACAGGCATAATGAATTAATATTGCACATTATGTTACACTAAAAAAAAAGTCTATTTTCTGTAAGTGTGTAGCGTTTAAGTGTGTGTGTATGTAGTCCACTGGGTGGGAATGCCACTACTTTTAATGCTTCTTCTTAGTTTGAGCCTTTAAAAGATTCCCAGTAATGCAGACTGAAGCCCAGCGTCTTTAATGTGCTGTATACTGCTATGAATCTGCAGTTGTGTCCTTTTCTTTTAATTACAGCTCATAAATGAAAGGTTAGGGTTTATATATGCATTCAAGCTTTTTAATAGAAACACGTCTCCTTTATCTACTTATTTGTGCAATTAACGAAGCAGCCGATCCTGTGGCAGCAATACAGTGCATAAAATCATGCAGATACTGGCCAGCAGCTTCAGGTAATCCTCACATGAAGCATTAGAATTGGGGGGAAACGTGATGTTTGTAATTTTGTTGGTCAGAAATGCTGCTCTGAGTGTTCCTGTAATCTCCTGGTATGCTCACTCATAGCAGTGTCTAAAGCTTTCTAAGAATGGTGCAATACATGAAAACACTGTGTTGATGAGAGGTCAGTGGAGAATGGCCAGACTGCCAGATCAGATGACATCTCTATACAGTTATGTTGAGCTATCTCAGAATGCGCAACACATTAAACCCTAAGGCAGAAGAACACACCTTATTCCACGTCTTTTAGCTAAGAACAGAAAGCCAAAGCTGCAGTGGAGCTGGAGTAGTCTGCTCTGATGGATCTTTGCACAGATGGTCAAAATTTGGTGCCAACAGCGTGAATCCATGAACCCAACCTTGTGTTAGCCATGCAGGCTAGTGGAGGTGGTGTAATGGTGTGAGGAAAATCGAAGGGAATCTTTCCAAAGTCTTGTGAAATCCATGCCACAATGAATTGAGGCTGTTTGAAAGTAAAGGGAGGTTCTATCAAACATTATACTAATGTTCCTGATGATGTACTCAGTAGGTTAATGTAGACTCATTGGTTAGAACATGTAGACACTGTTGGTCTTACTGGATGACAAGTGGAAACTGAATATATTCTGTGATACGATACGACTTTCATATTTAGGTTTGTTACTATTAAAAGTAATGAATACCTTCTGATAATCTATTCATAATTTACAACAACGTACCATAGTTATATTTAATTCCACTTTGCTGATCATAAATACCAGTAATACTGGGCCGTAGTCACTTTGCAGAATTAGCGGACAGCATAAGTTTGAGCTCTCTTGTCGTCAGTAATTCTTCTGCTAATTGGCTTCTTCTCAGGCTTTATTAATTAGTGACAATACCTTGGAACATTTTGAGTCAGACCAAAACAAGAGATTAGATTTCAGTCATACTTACATGTCCACGTGAATCTAATTTGTGCTGACCTGGATGTGGTTAATCAGCTTGGGATGCTCATCTGTCTGATTGTTGTCGTCTTTTTTTTTTTTTTTTTTTTTTTTTTTGCTAACTTTGTATAGTCACTCAGCAGTTTGCATGCCATATTTGCATGGCAGTTGGGTTCAGTGTGGATTGTTCCAGCTGTTTTGCATATGTGGAAAAGACCCCATGTTACCACCCCCCACTTTAAATATCAGTATTTTATTTAATTGCTTTGACAGCTTCAGCTCTTGCTGACTTTTTGTTCCACCAGGTGGCGTCTGCTCTGTTAGAAATTGTATTTATTGCCATTTTGGACTCTTATTCTGATTCTCTGTTGAACTAGGTCTCATTCACAGAAATATAAATAGGTGTATTAAAGTCTCTGTAGGGGCCACATGCTTGTAGTGTCCACATTTAGTATATTTGCTCACCCTCATTTGTTCTCTGGGTAGGTTTGCACAGTTCTTCCTGTGTCCCCTCTTTGACGAGAGCTGTAAGGACCGTGAAGTGAATGCTGTGGACTCAGAGCACGAGAAGAACCTGATGAATGATGCCTGGAGACTCTTTCAGCTGGAGAAGGCCACTGGGAACCCCGATCACCCCTTTAGCAAATTTGGAACAGGTATGTGTTGGGCTGTCTATGGATGTTGTGTATTATTGAAAGGCTAAGCACCACTTATGGGCACCATTTATGGACACCACTGGTGATTTCACATTGTTTTAGATACTGAAAATATGAAATTTGCAGCTTAATTTGCTTTAAAATAGACTATTTAAATTAAATTGATTAGAAAAACCTGAGCTGGCTACGGAAATTCCTGAACGGTACCATGTGACGTCACTGGTGGAGAACAGCATTATGACTGACTGGAACTGAGAATGTTCTAGAGCTGCTTCTTCAGATTCTGATCATATTTCTGAATTTGAATGTTAAAGAGTTGTAATGTAGAAATAGACCACCATATCACTTAGTCCTGAGACTTTTAGACCACCATATCACTTAGTCCTGAGACTTTTAGACCACCATATCACTTAGTCCTGAGACTTTTAGTCAAACCACACCCACAACAGCAGCTCATCCTGAGTGTAAACAGTATCTAGCTAAATAACCAACAGTATTCATGACAACAGCCTAGCAACCAGCTAAACTCAGATATAGAGGTACAGTTATTGTAGTTAATACGATCAAAGTGGAACTCGCTCTCATACGACTCTATAAATCATAATTCAACTACGTTAGCTTGGCATAACTTGAGCCACCGAACTTAGCCAGTGAAGCTAATGTTAGCTAACATCAGCTAAAGCGGGCTCAGTAACTGAGCTTACCTGGTTTACCTCCACGTACACGGAGGCTCTTGAACTCCTCTCGCTGGTTTTCTTACACGCCTATATTGTTGAACAGCGCCAGATTAAGATCCAGTCGACGTGTAAGCCTACGTCCCATAGCTGTGATAATCTTCAGACGTGAAATGATCTACAGATGACTGAGTGAGAGGACGCTCCTTTCTAATGTCCCTGTTTAAAGTTGACAGGTTTAGTCCATTTTCTGGTTATTTGGGAGTCTTTGGGCTGTTTGTGCTCAGGGGTCCACTGTTCATCCAATTACTGCAGCCAAAAACAACAACACCTTTCTGTCAGTGTGTATTACTGTAAGTGCATCTTCTAGCGTTGTTGTCCACCATCTACCTCACACGCATAACACCTACACCAGTTTTTGAACAGTGGGCGGAGCTAAACAGTCTTTTAAACCGCATTTCTTGACTTTGTAAAAAAATAATATTAGTTAAATATATTAGTTATGTGTTTGACACTTTCATATTAGCTGGTGCTTGGCCTTTAAGAAGAAACACTCATATACTGTGTATAAATGAGGACATACTGAGCCTAATCCATAAACCTGGAGTCTGAGGTGTAATGCCCACTTTGTTTAAATCCTTAGCTCAAATGATTTCTTACTGCTGAGCATGATTAGTATGTTTGTGCTCTGTAAATCATTAAACAATAAGGAAATGTAGGTTAAATCAATTTAACACACCCAACTACCTGCTCAAAGCATGTGTACCTACAAGATTGCCATAGCATTTTGTGTCTGGAGCCAAATATAAAAAGAATTTGATTACAAGAAAAAATCTCAAAGGGCTGCATTTGCCCAAGTATGTGTAGTTGAGATGTGCTTTTAGTCCTGAGCTCATAATCTGTGTCATGGAAACCAGACCCAGGCCAGACAAACCTCATCCTGTCTCCTTTTGTGATCTAAGGATAGGCCAGAGCTCGACGGGGTCTCTTCAGGAGCCGTGTGTCCTTCCCTGTTTGGCGAAGGTCACCCAAATGCTAAAATAACAGGCACTAGGGAATAATGTCCAAAGCAATTTGGTCTGATTTACTATCATAAGATTTATCTGAGCCCAGAATAGCCAGATGGTGGCAGTCTTGAGTTATATAAGCCTTATCTGCTCTAAGAATAGCCTTTTGCTCAGGTCGACTACAGTGGCCTTAATGAAAACCAGTGACGTTAGGCACTGATCCGAGATCAGAGTAAGACTGTGAATGCGTAAGTCTTTCCAGCTGGCAAATGTGAGATGCAGAGCTTATGTCTGATGTCCAGGTGCTGTTTGTTTTTCTGCCGTGTCAGCAGAGGTGAAAAAGCCATGCACCCCCCACCACACTGACCACGAGGGCAAACACACAGCTTAGTGTAGACTCAGGCGCGTGAGATTAGAGGCCACTAATTTGGTTTAGGGGGTCCGTTTTCCTGGGCTGGGCTGTAGACTGTGCTTGAATGTGCAGGATGCTCTAGGAAGATGGACATATCTCTGTATAGCTGTTCCACAAAAGCATTATTTCTTTTTCCTTGCAGGCAATAAGCTGACCTTGGAGACCAGGCCGTCACAAGATGGTATTGACATCCGTCAGGAGCTGCTGAAATTCCACTCCACGTTTTATTCTTCGAACCTGATGGGACTTTGTGTTCTGGGGAGAGGTCAGCCATGCACACATCTACCCGGCTACAGTCTCTTGTGCTTGAATATGTGAAATTTGGTTACAGCTCTCATACGGCTTGGTTTTGATCCTGGCAGCAGGACTATAATTCCATGCTTTGTGTGTTTCTTCCACCTTTGTGTTAGAACTTCCGCTCAGCTCACCAAAATTAATACAGTTACATGGGAGGAGACCAGAGAGACAGTAAGAAGTTCGAATGGGACAACGCTGTCTCATCCGAGGTTAATAACACAGTGGGTGGGTGATATGAGAAGGTGGTCTGAGGTTACCTACAGTGACGTTTTTAGTTATTTTGTACTCTCGGAAGGTGTAGACGGTTCGGTAATGAAAAACTATAAAAGTAGTGAAGCGTATCAGTACCTACACAGTGGGAAGGTGGGCGTGTCCTCCTACACACAGACGGTGAGTTTATATTTCTGAAAGCCGGTTAAACCCAAGTCCAGCCAGCTGCCCGAGCCACTCTGCGTGGGTGTTAGTTACAGCCCAGATAGCCTAGCGCGGTGGACACTGATCAGAAAACAGTTACTTAACTCACAAACACCCGACACGTCTGCTTCCTCTGAGCTTCATAAGTGAGACATTTCTCTGGATAAGGAGGCTCTGGTGCTGGTTCTCCTCCAGAGAATAGTAAGAACAGACATACAGAGGTTTGAGTGGATGTTTTAACTTTAGAGCTTCAGTCAGAGACGCAGGTCCTCTTCTTTGGAAGGCGGCCCCCCAACACTGATCTTTATGTGCTGTGTTCGTAACTCTGTTGTTCAAGTTTTCCTCTTCTTCCAATTACTGACTCCCTCTAACTGAACATATTATGCTAATTATTTTATATGTTTATTGTCGTTTTGCTTGTAATTAGTATCAACGTATTCGTGGGCGAACCAGAAGTTCTAACACAAAGCAAACAAAGATGGCCCCCCAGTGTTGTCATGGAAAATAGCGTGAATGTGATTTGTGCGTATAGCTCACACTAGGGGGCTCATTTGTTTGGCCTGGTACTTTCAAGCTTGCCATTTTTAAATGCTTTAGACAAAATTTCCCGCTTCAAACCCAGCACCGATGAGTCCCTCCACTGGACGGAAGCTGTTTGTAAACAGGTTCTTTCTGTTCTGGCCTCATTGGTGCGGGGTGGGGTTGGTTTGGGGGGCAAAAATAGCTGTCTCTTCTGGCTTGTTTGCTCTTGAGCCGTGCTGTTTCACACTTAAACAGGTTCATAACTAAAACCAGTCCCCTGAAATCTTCTAGAGTACACTTTTATGAGTTTGTGCCCTTAAAATGATCCGTCTGCCTCTGGTTTTCCACTTTCCTGTGCTGTGGTTGATTTATGAACTTTATTATCTGAATCAATTTCAGACTGTTAAATGAAAATACTGCTGCTCTGTTCGTGAGCTGTGATCATTACGCCTTTTATAATGTTGCTTGTACGTTGTTTAAATGTTTAATGCTCCTCGGACTGGATGAGAGGGCCGTTTGGCAGCTGTGTTTACGATGGCATGACCTCATAATGAATGGCTTTCACAGCTCTTTTGCACTAAGAGCCAGTACTACGTTTAGTTTTTTTAGTGCTTCGGCCAATAAAAGGAACAAACTTGCGTTCATACACTGTACCTTGAGTTTTTATTGGCTTTTTTTTTTTTTCCCCTTCCCTTGTACTCCTGGATCTCTCTTGCTGTATGACTCATGAGTGTTCTGAAGGGATTTGGAAGCATGTGTGTGTATGAAAAACTGGATGATAGAAAATACCTGTAATTTCATACTCAGGTTTGTGTTATGAGTTTTTCCGCGTCTGCTTCTTTTTGTTAGAATCCCTGGATGAGTTGACGTCTATGGTCGTTAAGCTATTTGGAGAAGTGGAGAACAAATCGGTGCCTATCCCAGAGTTCCCAGTGCATCCTTTTCAGGAAGAGCATCTTAGGGTGAGACTTAATTTAAGCATCATGTTGGTATCCAAGTAGCACATTTAGCATCAACACATGGATTGCAGTGCATTATGTTCTGAAGAAAGTTTTCAGTTTGTCATCTTTTCTTTCCCCAGCAATTTTACAAGGTCGTACCCATTAAGGACATCAGGAACCTGTATGTGACCTTCCCAATTCCAGACCTGCAGAAATATTACAAGTCAAACCCTGGCCATTATCTGGGCCACCTGATTGGACATGAGGGTCCAGGCAGTCTGCTATCTGAGCTGAAAGCGAAAGGTGAGAGCATGTCGTGTTGATGGAATTACATTGTTTCTCACTGCTGGTATTAAAGGCACCCTTCCCTGCGCGTTTTAGTGGACTTCCTGCATTTACAGACCCCCGTGCAAGCTTGTTAATGAGCTGATATATTGAATAAGGTGTGTTGGGAGCAGGGAAAGCACTGAATTGTGCAGGGCAGGGAGTTTCGAGGACTAGGACTAAGAAACGGTGGAGCATAATGAACCTAACAGTGCATATAAAATGTGTGTCTTGATAAAATATAAAAAAATACTTGATAAAATACTAAAGAAAGTATTATTACCCCATGGCTCCATAGTAAAGTAGTCTGTGTGATCAAACTGGCCTGCCTACAGTCCAGACAAATCACCTATTAAACCATATTTTATATCGAAACATAAGACAAAGAAGACCCCAAGCTGGTGAGCCGTTCAAATCGTATATCAAACAAGAATAGGAAACAATTCCCATGTAGACCTACAGCAGTACTCCTCTATTAAAAGTAGTGTTGCACTGGCACTTACACACAGTATCTACCATGAAGCTTATTGACTAAATGGCTGCATGTGTTTCTGCATTGTGGCAATTTCTATTTTTTCATCTCTGAAACTTTTTAATGTTACTCAACCAGTAAATGTTGTTCTTTCAAGCTTATTATATCTTATTCAGGATAAGACATAAAAAATACAACATATAAAAAGTGGAACACTATAAATATCAGGATTTATAGCCATATATCGAGCATTTAAGTCAAAGTTGGTATCGTTATCGGTACTCTGTATCGGCAGATACCTGAAAAGCTGGTATCGGTAAGGAAAAAGTGGTATCCAGTCCAATGGAAAAGTGTAATCCAATCCAAACCGTTAACATGACAAGTGTGTTGCTGGCATCAAATTTAATATAGACATAACATTAAGACCACCTCCTTGTTTCTACACACGTTCTCCCTATAGGAGCACTTTGTTGTTCAGCAATTACAGACTGTAATCCATCTAATTCACTACATGCATTGTTTATCCCCCATGGGACCGCCACAGAGCAGGTATTATTAGGGAGGTGGATCATTCTCAGCACTGCATTGACACTGACGTGGTGGTGGTGTGTTAGTGTGTGTTGGGCTGGTGTGAGTGGATCAGATATAGCAGTACTGCTGGAATGTTTAAACACCTCAGTGTCACTGCTGGACTGAAAATAGTCCAACAACCAGCCAACAGTGTCCTGGGGGTAGAGACCTGTGACCACTGAGGAAGGACTAGACAATGACCAACACAAGCTGTTCAGCGACAGACAAGCAAGGGGACGGTGAGTGGACACAGTTTTAAAAGAAGTCAAACACACCACCACCATATCAGTGTCACTGCAGTGCTGAGACTGACCCACCTCCCAAATAATGCCTCCTCTATGGTGGTCTTTTAGGGGTTATGACTATTGAAGAACAGGGTAACAAAGTATGCAGGGAAACAGATGGACTACAGTCTGTAAGTGTAGCTCCTATATGGTCAGTGGAGCTGATAACATAGATAATGTGTGTAGATACTAAGAGTTTTTCCTGCTCTGGTATTTGGTATGTTCTCTTTTATATACTAATTTCTTTTAAATGTATGGTTTGAATGATTTGGACATCATTACTTTCTCTTTTTATTATATATTTTTCTCAGCATTACAACTAGTAAAACAGGATTTGCGATTCACATGGATACCACATTTGTTACCCAATTTTGTTTCTCTCTGTATAATGTGTATTAATGTTGGACGTCTCTGTTTCAGGCTGGGTCAACACTTTAGTTGGAGGCCAGAAAGAGGGAGCAAGAGGTTTCATGTTCTTCATCATCAACGTGGATTTGACAGAGGAAGGACTGTGTAAGCTCTCCTGGAGCAGTAGTTATGCATGTCTCAGTTTTACCAGCTATGTGTGTCTTTGGACCGTTTAAAGTAATTATTAATAAATAACCATCTGTTTCCATTGTTTCTTCAGTGCATGTAGAAGACATCATCTTCCACATGTTCCAGTACATCCAGAAGCTTCGTACAGAGGGACCACAGGAGTGGGTCTTCCAGGAATGTAAGGTAAGCCAACAAGCTGCAAGTTGGAAGCTCAGTCTGACCTAAAATCCCAGAGTGCTTTTATAAACTAAGCATCAAAACTGATCTGGACATCCAGGTCTCACCCCAAGTCACACAAGCAAAATGTTGCCGAACCACACTGTCGGTTAGTAATCAGATGTGCAAACACACGAGTGGTATGTATGTGGGTGGAAACACCAAAGAAAGAAAAGGGTGTGGCTTTCCGCCAGCGATCAACGAACTTATAGCCAAGGTCTGATCTCAGTCTGTAACCTCAACTGCTGGATCTTCACATTCTAGTGTATTTTGAGACATCACACACCTGATTTAATCTCACGTCCCCAAGCTTTACTGAGCAAACTGTCCCTCACTCCTCCACCCGAGGCTTTTTTAGAGACATTAGGTGTGTCCGAAATCGCTTACTAGTCAGTAGGTACTAGATTAGAGTCAGTACGTACTTCTCGAGCGATAGACTAGTAGGTAATTTCAGTAGGAGAGTTTTAGTAGCCCGCAATCTCATATATATATATATATATATATATATATATATATATATATATATATATATATATATATATATATATATATATATATATATATATATATATATATATACGTCCACCATATTGCAGCGTCCTGTGACGCAAGACGTCAGACCACCACAGTAAAAGTCCTGCTATTGATTTAAAAGCTCTGTTTACGGACAGATTTAGACTTTTAATGACACTGATCTGTGTTTTTGTCTGATTATGTATCAGATAGTGTTGAGCTGTAGCTCAGAGAAGATGAAACAGGAGGAATGTAGTCATTGTTTACCTCAGCAGTAGGGCTAACTTCTGTAGCGGCAGTTCACTAGCCGTAGCTACGTACACACAGCCGACGTTCAGCTTTACACCGTTTATTTACTCCACTTTAAATTCATCCACCACTCCAGGTGAATCATGGGATACACAGTGTGCTGTGTTCACCTACATAAAAATGGCTGCTGATTCAGTACGTCATCCGGGTACTGTTCATGTACTACTCAATACCTACTGAGTATTCAGACATACTAGTCACGCTCGCCTACTGATTTCACTACTGAGTATTCAGACATACTAGCCACGCTCGCCTACTGATTTACTACTGAGTATTCAGACATACTAGCCACGCTCGCCTACTGATTTCACTACTGAGTATTCAGACATACTAGCCACGCTCGCCTACTGATTTACTACTGAGTAGTAGGCAAGTAGGTGATTTCAGATGCACCTATAGGGTCTGTCTCAAAACCTAGTGAGCTCCTACATAGACAGCATTTTACGTCATAGTATGCGGTCCTGACATCTAGACTGTGCCAATTCTTACATACCTTAAACATACCGTCTACTGAGAAACCTTATTTTGAACTGATTTTAAGGAAGCATTGAACGCTTCCTCAGCCGCTAAGACAATCCCATGATGTAGCACAGGAAAATCTACGAGCAGTGAAGTGGTTTTAAAATGTGAGTTATTTTGATTCTCTCTGGAGTTTTAATGTGTTTCTGGTCATATAATCACACAAAACAGTATTTTATTATCAACTCTATAACGAGTCCTTCACCATTTACCAGTTTTATGCTCGAGCTATTGTTTTGGATGCGGGCTGGTAACTTAGCAACCAGCTAAACCACCGGTCGTGTGCTGCAGTGGGTGGGAACAAGCCGTGACGCAGTCTGTCTCTAACTAGAGTCTCAGTAATCTGTTTTATGAGGAGAGATGAGGAGAGAACGCTGCCTACATAGTCAGTGCCTACTCAGACAGCTCACTAGGTTTTGAGACCGGCCCATAGAGCACAGTTTATAAAGACAGATGAAAGATGACTGTTGGAGTGACTGCACAGTTCGCCCTCGTCATCCTGTTTAAAGTTAATTGGTCTGCTTTTGTGTTTCCTCTGTGTGCAGGACTTGAACACGGTAGCCTTCAGATTCAAGGACAAGGAGCGTCCGCGTGGATACACCTCCAAAGTGGCTGGGCTGCTGCATGTAGGTTCTCTATTCGCTTTCAAACTTGAAAGGTCGTCACCATGACTACCCGTGCTCATCCAGTCAGCTACTGATGTCATCTGCCCACTGCCCCGCAGATTAAAGAGACGCTCTTTTTGTCAGATGAGTGTACAGGTGACAGGTGGTGATGGATGAGTCGACGCCTCAGAGCTCAGCTAATTTGGTCACAGTCTTTAGACTGGTCATGAAAACGACTGATGTTAATGTTTATCTGCTCCTGCACATCCATCAGTGAAGTTTATAAGAACCTGGCCTCCTTTTAAGATAGGTTAATGTCTTCAATGTCTTCACCACCACCTGCATTTGCATGGCTGTGTTCAGTTCTGCTAGGGGTCTTGGATTGTGGTATGTCAGTCATCTTAGGATATTAGGCCACATCCTCAGATAAATCTGATCAGATTTGTGTCTCCACTGTGACACTATTGTTATCTCCTAGTATTATCCACTGGAGGAGGTTCTCGCAGCCGAGTACATGTTGGAGGATTTCAGACCAGACCTTATAGAGATGGTGCTGGACAAGCTGAGACCAGAGACTGTCAGGTTAGTCAAACAATCTGCCTGTACATGACTCCTTTATCCTTTTCTTTATTCCTTCCTGTACATTACTCCTTTTATCCTTTTCTTCATTCCACTTAATTTCTACAGAAGCATCCATCCATTCATCCACCCACCCACCCACATTGGCCGTTTTATCAGCTCCTCTTACCCTATAGGAGCACTTTGTACTTCTACTCTTACTGACTGTAGTCCAGTGCTGCTGCTGAAGTGTTTAAACCCTGTGTCCACTCACTCTCCACTACTAGACACGCCTGCCCTGTTGGAGACGCTAGCTCATCTGTTGTTGCTCCGCAGTTTATGTTGGTAATTCTGTAGGTCTTCAGCTGTGGTCACATGATTCTTAATACAGGACATGGTTGGCTGGATGTTGCTGGTTGGTGGACTATTCTCAGTCCGGCAGTGACACTGAGGTGTTTAAACACTCCAGCAGCAGCACTGCTGTATCTGATCTGCTCATATCAGCACAACACACACTAACACACCACCACCATGTCAGTGTCACTGCAGTGCTGAGAATGAACTGCCTTTCTAATAGAGTACGACGTCACTTCCTGCAACACCGTTTTCATCTGTGTTAGCAAGGGGTCGATCTCCCATGACGATCTTCATAATTTAGTAAAACGGGAAAGAGGAACGGATTTTACAGTTCTGCTTTTTAGCTTTGTTATACTCGGATCTGAGAAACTTTCATCTGTTTTTAATTTGCTCTATAGTTCGTGTAAACCCACCGTCGTTCCTTTGCTCATATACTCGTCTGAACAGCTGGTTATTGCTTTACAGCCATCTGTATTGCTAGCTATTTTTAAATCTATTTTTAAATCTTTTAAGGTTTGCATCATGAACTTTGTCTCTTCAAGACTAGTTTCTACCTCCCACTATGACGCTACAGTACATGCCCAGAACGTATTTAAACTTTCCGATTGGGAATGTAATTGGATACAGGTGCTTACACGGCTATTATTCTTCTACCAAAATGATTATTTACGGGATTACCCACCTCCTTCAATTGGATAGAAATTGTAATCGAAATGACCTTAACTGGACTAGTCTATTCGGATTGAGGTGTATACATGAACATATTCTATTCTGATTGAGCTATTAGTCAAGTCAAGTGGGTTTTATTGTCATTTCAACTACATGCAGAGTACACAGTGAAACGAAACAACGTTCCTCCAGGACCATGGTGCAACATAGACAGTGCATACAAGACACACGTGCAACACGAACAAACAAGTGCAGACAGACAACACAACACAACACAGTACAGACAGAACACAACACAGTACAGACAGAGAATAATAAATAATTGCTGGTAGTGTGCAAATTGTGCAATGTTTAATGAATAGAGTCCAGTGAGGTAGTAGAGTTAACAGTGCAATGCTTTGTGCAGAAAATGCTTCCCTTTTTTTTAATCTGGGGTAAATGGTGAGAGAGAGCGAGAGAGCGAGAGAGCGAGAGAGCGAGAGAGCGAGAGAGCGAGAGAGCGAGAGAGAGAGAGAGAGTGTACATGTACCAGAAAGATATCAGTTCAGACGTTGAGTTGTGTTGAGAAGTCTTGGGGGAAGAAGCTGTTGCAGAGTCTGGTCGTGTTGGACCGGACGCTGCGGTACCTTCTTCCTGATGGCAGGAGGGAGAACAGTCTGTGTGAAGGGTGGGTGGGGTCGTCCACAATGCTGGTTGCTTTGCGGATGCAGCGGGTGGTGTAAATGTCCAAGACGGAGGGGAGAGAGACTCCGATGATCCTCTCAGCTGTCCTCACAATGCGTTGGAGGGACTTGCGGTCAGAGGCTGTGCAGGTCCCAAACCAGGCAGTGATGCAGCTGCTTAGGATGCTCTCTATGGTTCCCCTATAGAAGAGGGTGAGGATGGGTGGAGGGAGACGGGCCTTTCTCAGCTTCCGGAGGAAGTAGAGACGCTGCTGAGCTTTCTTGGCTCTAGAGCTGGTGTTCAGGGACCAGGTGAGGTTCTCCGCTAGGTGGACACCAAGGAACTTGGTGCTCTTAACGATCTCCACAGAGAAGCCGTTGATGTTAAGCGGAGAGTGGACCGGTCTAGATTTCCTGAAGTCAACATTTCCATTTCCTTCCATTTCCTTGGTCTTCTCTACATTCCAGTGAAGATTTATTATTAACAGATTTATTAACAGATTATTATTAACAGATTATCAGGCTGCATGTAAACGTAGCAACTGTCTGCATTGATGAACTACAGTCTGTAATTAATTATAGAACTACAGAGTGTTCCTACATGGTAGGTGGAACTGATAAATTGGACGTACTGTATACATATAAGGAGGTGGTTTTAATGTTATGGTTGATCAGTTTCTTCATTTCTGTTACTTTTTATTTAAATAGAAAATGTACATGTGCCAATAGAACAACAGCGCCATCTAGAACTCTTAAACTTTTACATTTATTTTTGAGGGATCATGTCTTTTGCCATATGAAGAGCCACTGCCTGTTATTGCTTTCAGACGGTTGCTGCCTTTGTCACACGAGGCAGCACTGGAAAATGAAGAGGCTAACGTCAGCTGTCTTTTAGCCGGAGTCGAAGAGCAGCCGGCTCTTTCATGCATCTGTTTCAGGCACTGCTCCCGTTTCTCAGGGTGTTTGTGTCGTGTGTACTGGAACAAATCTTTTGCAGATATTTTTAATTTAAAAGGTAAAATGTCTGTATATAAAGATCTTATATATATATATATATATATATATATATATATATATATATATATATATATATATATATATATATATATATATATATATATGATATTTCACTCCCTGTTGCCTTAGAACTGCTCCGTATACACGCACTCGTTTCAAAATCTGAAAAATATTTCCTAGACACAATTCATGACCCGAGAACAGGCCAGGCGGAACCGTTCCTGCCTCTTGGGGGCGATTGGCTTTGCCCAAACGTCTCGCCTCCCTTCAAAGAAGCGTCTTCACGTTTGAACTCTTTCACTCTGAATATCAGTACGCTTCTTTTTTGTGTGTGTAATGCTGCTTAGGGCAAAACAGGACGATGGCTGGTTACTGCCTCATCATCTGGTTTTGAAGCGTGCTCTCTGTGTTGGTGGGATTGTGCCGCTGTGTGTGTGCGCGTTTGGAAAAGAAGCACCTTTTCTCATCCAAATTCTCTGGAATGTGAGAGAGCCTTGCGAATTCAATTTCCTCTGTAGCTTCAAAAGAGAATGGCTCCACTGTCAGGATTGGTTCCTAAACCCCCCCAGGCCACGTTATCTTGCGCTTGGATGGAGGAAGGCAGAGACATCACCAGATTTTTTTATTGTAGTCAGTTGGATTTCACATTGAAGTGCACTGTGATTGTCATGCTTAGGAGCCCCAGTGTAACAGTGTTTGTAGCTGAGTCTGCACACAAAGGCCAGCACCTTTGGAACCACTGGTCTATTACACAATTGCATATGTCGATCCATAAACGATGGATTACAGGTTCAGCGCTTTGCTGTATTGGACAATAAGGAAATAGCTGTTGACAGGTTGGTTTGTTAGGCTACTGACCCTCCATACGACAGGCTAGGGTTCGAGTCCCTACGTGGGCAGTTACATTACGTTATACCAAGAAGAGTCTTTGGGCAAGACTCCTAATAATATCTACCTCTGTAACATTGTTTAATTGAGCTTGCTTAAGTAAAGGTGTATTTCTCTGCTGTTACAAAAGTGGAGCTAGTCGTGTTCCTCAGTGTCAAAATGGATAATTCGATTAAATTTTTTTTAAGTCAAGTTTATTTGTATAGTGCTTTTTCCAACGATGTTGTCACAAAGCAGCTTTACAGAAGTTTTGAAAATAGACAGTTACACCACATATATCCCCCCCTTGTAAGCAATGATGAGGGACAACTCCCTCAGACTGGAGGAAGAAACCTTGGGAGGAACCAAGACCAAGAACCAAGACTCCTCTGGTCAAACAGTATTTATAGTTTAATAAACTAAATACCAAAGAAAAGAGTCTCTGTTTTGAAATCTGGATAGCAAAGCTTTAGAAGCTGCACAGGTTGAGGCAGTCTCTGACTGAGGCAGTCTCTGACTGAGGCAGTCTCTGACTGAGGCAGTCTCTGACTGGGGCAGTCTCTGACTGAGGTTTTATGTAAAGTGGGCGTGAGCTGAAACAGTCCCATCCTATCTCAATGCTGGTGCATCTGGATGGCACAGTGATGTAACTGAGGGTGTAGCAGTTGACCTAAATGGACAGGTTGCTGGCTGGTGATGATGATGAGGAGGAGACCCTAATGGTCAGTCTTCCAACAGCGTTCACCAGACGGGAGGACAGTCATTACCTCAGGAAGAGTAAAGAGAGAAAGTTAGTTTGGCTCGGGAGTGTGACTGTAGAGAATATAAAAGTAAACAGATTCTAAATTTTAGTGTGTGGCTGGCGACTCAGGCACATCTAACTACAACAGCCTAAACTAAAAGGAGAGAACCAGAAGGTAACATAGACATGAGACCACCCTGAGACACTGGGGTCCCCCCACTCCACCGTCAACAAACCTGTGTGATCGTGTGGAGTGGTGGGACAACAGCACCAACATCTCAGTTTACCATAAACCTCTGTGTCCAAGAACCCCCAGATCTCCTGCCTTTATCTAAAGAGAAGGATTAATCACCAAACGCTAAACTAAACAAATGTTTTCAGTCTAGACTTAAAAGTTGAGACTGAGTCAGAGTCCCGAACATTAACTGTGAGATTATTCCACAGTTTGGGGGCTTTGTAGGAAAAAACCTCTACGCACCACAAATTGCTCCAGGGTTTGCCAAAAGTGAACCACAGAGCACCTTTCTTTTTAGGACCACCAGAGTGTCGTTCTCTGGATGGATTTTACGCTAACTCAAATGACCTGACCTTCTGAACGAGGATACTGGGGTGGGGGGTGATACGTGAGACACTACAACCTCGTATATGTTGGGTAATGAAAGACATGACCTGGCTTAATGCGTGCACCGGCCTTGAGATCATCACAGCCATCGCTGGCTGTGGTGATTTGTAGGTTTGTGATGGAGGCACAGAGTCTTGGAGTTCAGTTGTGAGCCAGAAGCTGATGAAAAGTGAACTTCTCGTCTGGAAATCCGCTTAAGTGGATCGGTCCACTGCCGCATGGGTATAAACGGCTGGTCCAGGCCACTGAATTGGTTTAGCAGCCCATGTTCGCTGAAAGCTGATCTAGTTTATTATGATTCGCTGCTCCGAGGCCCAGGTCTTGTGAAAGTAGCACGCCGGTGAAAATCCGCGCTAAAAGCCTCGGGACTAGTGGCCTAGCAGGTCATCTGGTCCCAGTTAATCACTCCACACTCCTTTTCAGCGTCGCAAGATTAAGTTAGGTTGGAGTCGGTGCCTTGATTCAGCTATATTCGCCCTCAGACTCTCAGGCTGTGACTATTTCAGGCTTTGTTATGCAACTGATTGATGCTGGTGACTCAGAATAGCAGGTCGTTGTTCTGAGAGTCCACCATCGATCAGAGAAGCCCAGATTGTTCAGGTGCATTTCTGTCCAGATATAGAGCATCGATCCCTGTCATGGGGCACCAGATTGAAGTTGCGATGGAAACTCGAGCTCTCCACATATAATACAATCATCGCCTGCTCCGAAAGCCATTTACTATAGAGCAGATTTGCTAAAAGCAGAGTTTCTGCAGTCTGGCTTCCCCTAGAGAGGTTGTGAGAGATGGGACATGTCAGCATCTGTAAGCCGAGAGCGGTCGGGTTGTAGTGCAGGTATTGATGCCGGTCTATTCCTGTTTCTCTTCAGAGTCGCCGTCGTCTCCAAGTCATTCGAAGGACAGACCGACAAGACAGAGGAGTGGTACGGAACACAGTACAAACAGGAATCTATCTCCGATGAGGCCATCAAGGTGAGCTGCTCAAATTGTAACATAGATCAATCAAGCTGCCTGTCCAGTCCTCCGTTTCTTCTCTCGCTGCGGCACTGAATCGTGGTAGACTGAGGAGAATCAAAACTGTCATCTCATTTTTCAACTTTCACAGATTTTGCAGTGGACGTGGCTAATAAAAAAAATAAATATTAAATACTGTAGACGTCCAAAAACTATAGACTTAGACCGAAAACAGTATGTTGGACAGAGAAATCCTTAGGATGCTGCAAACCGGATCCCAAAACGCTGGGCCAGTTATTAAAATGCATATAAAAACTAAATGCAGTGATATGCAACTATATTCACTGATAATTGGAAACCACACAAATGAGATATTTAGTATATTCACTGAATCAGCAATTGCTTTGTTTAACATATCTTACAGATTTTGCAGCTGAAATTGCTTATTAAAAAAAAAATGGACAGTAGACATGCAATTACACTACAGTGGACAGATAGATCACTAGGAAACTGCAGTCAATGCTGGGGCAGCTGTTAAAATTCAGTGATATGCAAACTATATTTGGAGATATTTAATTGGAAACGACACAGATGAGAGATATTTAGTATTCACTGATTCAGATTCAGTGTTAATTGAACAGGTTAAACAGGTGCTGCTGCTGTCTGGTATAAAAGCAGCATTCATAGAAAGGCTCACTGAAGTTCACCAGTTTGTTCACTGTGTAAGCAAATAATCAAACAGTTTAGCACCAGTGGGTGGTTTGTTTATTATTATTATTATTATTATTATTGTTATTGTTATTGTTACTCAGAAGTATGGGGATACGCCTTGACTTCACTTACCTGACAATATGCAGTCTCTCAGTCAGGACTGTCGTCTGTGACTGACTCTCCTTCCAACTTTTACAGATTGTGCAGCAAAAATTGCTTATTTAAAAATAAAATGGACAGTAGACATGCAATTACAGTACAGTGGACAGATATATCATTAGGAAACTGCAAACCCAACGCTGGGGCAGTTGTTAAATGCAAATAAACACAAAATTCAGTGATATGCAAACAACATTTGCTGATATTTTAAATGAAAACCTCACAAATGAGAGATTTTTAGGATATTCACCTTAACAAATCACTGAAGTTGTTGTTAATAATAATAATATTAATAAAAATAACAAGCGATTTCTTTTTTATTATTGTTATTGTTATTATTATAAGTGTGGGGTATGCATTGCATTCATTGCATTCACTATGCTGCTAAAGTGCGCTCCCTCAGTCGGACTGATTAACAAAACATTCTGCAACCAGGCTGAATTTATTTAGTAAAACTGGGAATTACACCAGGGGACGAGCTGGACAAATTCAGGAAGCTTCAGCTTCTCCAGTGTTTTTTTTTTTTTTTTTTTTTTTTTTTTTTTTTTTTTTTTTTTAGCGTCAGCCAGTCTGTGGTGATGTCACCAGATTGTGTATCTATTTGTACAGTCACTCAGCAGCTCTTTCCTATTATAGATGTTATTGTGTTTTCACAGCATTCACGCTGAACGATAACTCTCACTCTTTCTACCAGTCACTCCTGACAGCTGTGACACAACATGCATAGCCTCTGTTCCCACTTTTGGGATTTGTCCTTGGGGAGAAAACAATCTACACACATTCAAGTGCACATTCTGTGGGTTAAGAAAAAAAATGAAGGAATAAATTACTGCCCTGTGTGTGTTGATTTTATTTATTTATTTATGTCTGTGTGTTTATTTAACCCTTTCCAAGCTTCTCCTTGTGGAAACAACCCAGTATTATTATCAGTTCTCATCTAATACCTGCTTTGACTGCTCAGTACTCCGTTAAGCTAAATCAAGATTTGCTGCTGAAGGAACTGAATACATTCATACAATGTCTGGGGCGTCCAGGAGAAATCTGGAGCTACACTTTTTCTTCAAACTGGAGCTCAAGATATGATCTACTTCTCTCACAATAAGATATTCATGTTACTTTGTATTGTATGTATGATTATTTACATCTGTTCTAATGATATATGGTGTTCTTACTGGTGGAAATATACTTACTGATCAGATAAAGACTTTTAAACAATCAGCTTAGGTGCCTTAGCTTTTTGCACAGTGGTGTATCTGCCATAACATTAAAACCACCTTCTTCTATCTCCACTCATTGTCCATTGTATCAGCTCCTCTTACCATATAGGAGCTCTTTGTAGTTCTACACTTGCAGACTGTAGTCCATCCGTTTCTCTATATTTACCCTGTTCCTCAGTGATCAGGACCACCACAGAGCAGAGATATTGCTTTGGTGGTAGATCATTCTCAGCACTGCAATGACACTGACGTGGTGGTGGTGTGTCAGACACAGCAGTTCTGCTGGAGTGTTTAAACACTGTGCACTCTATTAGACACTCCTACTACTTGCTGGTCCACCTTGTAGATGTAAAGTCAGAGACAGTAGCTCATCTGTTACTGCACAGTTTGTGTTCCATTAGTCCTTCATTAGTGCTCACAGGACGCCGCCCACAGGACACTGTTGTCTGGAGGTTGCTGTGACACTGAGGTGTTTAAAGCTAAGGAGGTGGTTTTAATGTTATGGTTAATCGGTGTATATGTCTGTGTAAAGTTATAATCTTATTTAATCTGTGTGTAGAACATAAACCAGATTTGATACTTGTACATAAACACTGTTGTAGCTGAACAGCATTGGTATCTATAATACAAAAGAACTGACAGACGTATGGTAGAAACTCATGTCCATCACTTTTTGATGTTCTGTCTGAATAAAGCAGTGTTTGAAGCTTGTTTGAGCCTTCTATCTTTTCTATACATTCCTATAAAGAAGACTGACTGCGTGTTAAACTACCGGTATCGTGTCTGTTTCAGAACTGGCAAAACGCTGACCTGAACGGCAAGTTCAAACTCCCCATGAGGAACGAGTTCATCCCGACCAACTTCGAGATTTACCCGCTGGAGAAGGACTCCCCGTCCTATCCCACCTTGATCAAGGTCTGCCTTTTAAACACACTCCACTCTGAACCGTCATGATGGTAAACCGTTCTAGTCTGACGTGCACACACGATTCTGAGCGTATATTTGATGGCAGTCAGAACTGATAGGGTTATCTAAAGTGATCTGAGCCCGAAGCAGTCATGTGACTCGCTGACGAAGCTCCCTTGAGCCTTTGCACTCTTCACTTCCAATTAAACTCTCAGTTAACGCTTTTAAATGACTTCAAAGCATGCTGGGAGGTGTTGAATGAAGTCCTGTGGTTTTTGTTTCTGTGTCGCATGCTAATGAAACCGTTTGAACGCTTATCTTTCTGTAGGACACGGCGATGAGTAAAGTGTGGTTCAAGCAGGATGATAAATTCTTCCTGCCCAAAGCCTGTCTGAACTTTGAGTTCTTCAGGTAAGCCAGATGAATCTCTCATGGTTTTTTAAGCTTCTGATGTCATTTCTGCTCGCTCATTGTGACGTGCTGCGATTTTTCCACCTTCTGAGACTGGCTAGTCCATTCGATGCACAGACATTTCTAAAGGGAGGACAGCTGGTGCATTTAGAGGTCACTTGTTTTGATTGAGACATCTGAATGTATTCAGTATGTGTGATGAATGTGGCTGAATCATATCAGTAAACACTGCTACTGGCCTCTGTGTGAAGCTTATGCATGTCATAATGCTTTAATAAGCCATCGTTCTTCTATAGACGTCCTCACAATACATGTGAAGGGTTAGGGTAAATATATGCACATCATCGCTGTCCAATGAAAAACAAGTGTCTTGAAAATAATAACTTTACAGGAGAGGACAAAAACAGTCTTAACTTTTAATATAAGTCAATGGAACTAGATTTTTTTTCTCTAAGTGGTTTTAAAGCAATGGCAATACAATAGAGAAAAATAAAGATACGGACAGCGACAATATCGTAAATCTTTCCATACTTCACAATGAAAATTATGGGAATGTGTGTGTAATATATATATATATATATTACACACACTACTGCTCAAAAGTTTAGAATTTTAGAATTTCATCACTTTAAAATTTTATTTCATGCAATTTTCATGCAATTCAAAAATATTGTCCATTTCACAATTAATGTAAGTGTATCAGATGATTTTTAAAGAATAAAAATGTTTGTATTAAAGTCTATTTTTGTATAGAGGCTTATTTTGCATATAGTTCTATTATCAGTAATTCTCAGTCCTCTGTCTAAATCTCCTGGTACGACCACCAATCCAAGTTAAGGATGTTATTGGGCTAATTGGTTGTAAGGACACACTTGTTCAATTGTGATGCACAGCTGAAAAACATTCTACTAATAAGTGAGTATAAAAGGGAGAACAACATTTTAGGTTAGTTTAGTATCTGAAGATCAGCAGTTGATGGCTTGCTGACCGTCTCAAAATGACCAGAAAGAAACAACTTTCTTTAGAGACCCGTCAGTCCATTGTTGTGTTAAGGAAGAAGATACTCCATTGAATATATATATGTGTGTGCGTGTATATATATTCAATGGAGTATATTCAATGGAGTATCTTCCTTCCTTAACACAACAATGGACTGTATATTTATATATTTTATTGGCTCTCAATATATTTTATATTTATATATTTTATTGGCTCTCAATATATTTTATATATTATATATATTTTATTGGCTCTCAATATATTTTTGGGGAGAAATGTCTTAATGACTGTGCTTACTATATTGTGTTCAGGCATTTTCATGTAAACATCAGTTGGAGCCCAAATATTAGTTCAGCTAAAATGTTTGGGTTGATCACTGCTGTTGTCTCCACAGCCCCTTTGCTTACGTGGACCCGTTGCATTGTAACATGGCCTATTTGTACCTTGAGCTCCTCAAGGACTCCCTCAACGAGTATGCATATGCAGCCGAACTAGCTGGCTTGAGCTATGACCTCCAAAATACCATCTATGGGATGTATGTAAGTATCCGAATTATTCTTGTCGCTCTCATTTTGCATCATCCCACCATAGCGGCCCTCCCGCCTCCACTCCATTGCCCAGCGCTCTGAATTGAATGTGGTCAGCTTCCTGCGCACTTCTGGCAAACGAAGTGTCCCAAAGGGTCGATAATGGTTTACACATGTTGTGGATTTGCAGCGTGTCCAATATTTATGGCTAAAGTTATGCTTCTTTAACAGAACAGCACTTTTGTGATGTTCAGTAAAGCCCCCCCCCCCCCCCCCCCCCCGCTTTCATTGACCTCTTACCATCTACTGCTGCATTAGCCCTCGTTGGCCTGCCAGTGTTGAGGCTGCATATACATACTCTTTTAGATACTCTCTCTCTCTCTCTCTCTCTCTCTCTTCCCCTGTGTGTCTGTGCCCCCCTTTAGATCACGCTATCTGTTTTGACTGTTAACTTTTTCCCCCCACCATACGTTTTTTTTTATTTCTTGTTCCTGTTTCTTTGGTAGTCGCTACCTATATGCAGACCCCCTCCACTGCAACATGACCTACCTGTTTCTCAGGTTGTTGAAGGATGATTTAAAAGAGTATACATATGCAGCCCGACTGGCAGGGCTGAGCTATGGCATAGCCTCAGCAATGAATGCCATCATCGTAAGTATGGCACTTAATCTGGCCCATTCCCCTTTCTGGGTGGAAGCAGGCGCAGAGAGCTTGAGGCTTGAAAGTGTGCTGGATTGGCTTGTTTTCCAACTTCTCTGCTTGTATCTGCTTCTTCTGTAACACTGCAAGAAAAGGTAAGGTGGGATTGAACCTTCTGCACAACTTGAAATGTCCAGCCCTGCTCAATGAGCTCGCTGCTTTGCTCACAAGCTTCAGCTGTTCTTATTTATCATGTATTATGGTGCATAAGGTGTCGGTGGGTAAAGACAACATGGCGGACACTGACAGGAGTTGGGCATTACTCATTTTATAGAAGCGCACCCATCAGTCACATGACCAACCACTTCCTTGACTGATATGCTACAAACCCAGTTCTAATGAAGTGGTTACAGCAGGAGAGATTTAAATGAATGCAAATGATTTGCTAACTGTTATGACCTATAAAGACTTATAAACTTATTCTAAATTTGATGCCTGCAACATGTTCTCACAAGAGCTTATACACTATGTGCACAGTAATATTGGGGCATACCTTTAGTCCCATTGCCAAAGATTTATAAAATCAAGCACCTTGCCATACAGTCTGTCTAGTCATAGGTAGCCACTGTTAACAGCAAGTCAGTTTTCTTCCCTCCTATATATTTTATGATCAACTGTGAGGGTATTATGGAAAAGTGGAAGTGTTTAGGAACAACAGCAGCTCTGCCACGAAGTGTCAGATCAGGGAAAGTTACAGAGCAGGATCACAGAGTGCTGAGACATGGTGCATAAACGTCTCCAACGCTCTGCTGACTCAGTAACTGCTGGGGTCCAAACCTCCTCTGGCATTAATATCAACTGCGTGCCGGAGGCTTTAAGGTATGGGGTTTCCATGGGCAAGCAGCTGTATGCAAGCTTTACATCATAATCAACCACCATGCCAAGGGTCGTATAGATGGAGTGGTGGACTCTGGAGCAGCAGAAGCCTGTGACCAATCACGCTTCTGTATCAGGCAGTCTAATTGGCATGTCTGGGTTTGGAGAACATTACCTGTAGTAAGCTTCCCGGATTGAGTGGAAGCTGTTATAGCTGCAAAGGGAGGAGTAACTCCATATTAATGTCTAGATTAGATTTAAAATTATGTCATTAAGGCTCCTATAGATGGTATATGCAGGTGTCCAAATACTTTTGGCTGTGTATTGGCAAGAACCTGGTGATACGTATTGTGATACAGCGGTCACGATTCAATATATCGCGATATACTGTGATTTTTCAAAACCTACTATTAAAACACACCACTATGTAACCAGGTTTGCCAATGCTTACAATAGCACTGCACCCTTGGGCTACTTGTTAATGTTGGAGTGGAGCTGAAAATGGATTACAACACTGCCATCTAGTGGTCAGAGGTTTAAACACAACACACAATGATTCACTGTCTGCCAGGAATCTGTGTATCGATACTGTGTTTTTGAGAATTGATACAGTATCACCAAACATAATATCCCCATATTTGATATTTTCTTACACCCCTGCTATGTAGTATATTTACCACTGTCTTACATCACCTCTCCTTTTTAATAACACACAATAATCATTTATGAACTAAGGATGCTGATTCATGTAGGTCTTAGTTATTTTCACTTAATTCTTACTTGGTAGAACATTTTGGCTGCTCAACAGTCTGAGGTCTCTGTTGCCTTATTGCTCTCGTCCCACCTTTTTTGGAACACGTTGCAGGCATCAGTTGGCAGAAACATATGATTGATGAGATAAATGTGTACTGTTTTCAGTTAAATACCAATATAATCCATTTAAATCACTGCTTTTAACTATTTTAGAACTGGATTTGTATGTAAAATAGTGAACCCTATTTGACACGACTAATGTGCCCAGATCACCAGTTAATCTTAATTTTGGTTTCCTCCAGTGCACATCTGCAGTCTGGTCATCAGTTTTTGATGTTGTGTTGGCCTTTAGCTGATAGTGGGTGTGACTGTAAAATGATGATTGATCTTCTTGTACTTCTTGTCACGCTGACGTGAGCCGCTAACTGCAGGACACAGTGTTTGGTGTAACGTCTTTGTTTGTGTAGACAGTGTTAGGGATGCACTGATTAATGTTCTGGGCTGAATTTTGCAGATGCTGTTTTGCATTTTTCCCCATTTATTTAAGTCAGGACTGTCAAAGTTTGGGCACCCATGATTTAACGCATTTACAGTAATTAATGTATTATTTGATCTCATTACATTATTGATTATTGTCATCTTAGTGTGTGTGTAAGTCTGTGTGAGTGAGTCTGTGTGTGAGTGAGTCTGTCTGTGTGTGTGTGTGTGTGTGAGTCTGTGTGTGTTAGTGAGTGTGAGTGAATCTGTGTGGGTGAGTCTGTGTGTGTATGTGTTAGTGTGTGAGTCTGTGTGTGTGTTAGTGTGTGAGTGTGCGTGTGTGTGTGTTAGTGAGTCTGTGTGAGTGCTAGTGAGTGCTAGTGAGTGTTAGTGAGTGTTAGTGTTAGTGAGTGTTAGTGAGTGTTAGTAAGTGTGTTAGTGTGTGGGTGAGTCTGTGTGTGTGTGTTAGTGAGTGTGTTAGTGAGTCTGTGTGTGTGTGTGAGTCTGTGTGTGTGTGTGTGTGTGTGAGTGAGTCTGTCTGTGTGTGTGTGAGTCTGTGTGTGTTAGTGAGTGTGAGTGAATCTGTGTGGGTGAGTCTGTGTGTGTATGTGTTAGTGTGTGAGTCTGTGTGTGTGTGAGTGTGTGTGTGTGTGTGTGTGTTAGTGAGTCTGTGTGTGTGTTAGTGAGTGTTAGTGAGTGTTAGTGAGTGTTAGTGAGTGTTAGTGAGTGTGTTAGTGTGTGGGTGAGTCTGTGTGTGTGTTAGTGAGTGTGTGTGTGTGAGTCTGTGTGTGTGTTAATGTGTGGGTGTGTGTGTGTTAGTGAGTGTGTTAGTGAGTCTGTGTGTGTGTTAGTGAGTGTTAGTGAGTCTGTGTGTGTGTTAATGTGTGGGTGTGTGTGTGTTAGTGAGTGATAAAGTGAGCCCCCCAAAAACACAGCGTGTCCCAGTATATACGGTGCATCCCTAACTGACTGGTCGCTCTAACCCACTCTAACTCTGCACGTGTGTGATGTCAGTGTAAACCACATTAATACGAGAGTAGCTCAGAGTCAGAGCTGTGCTGTAAATGTCACTCAGAGCGCGTCAGCTGTTCGTTTCTGTTGCACACTGGGAAGCTTATGAAAGCTTAGCTTTACAGCTTTACAGTTTGGGGGTCCATTAAGTCTAAAAAGCAGTTGGGCTTGATTTACTTACTGTTGGTGAAAAGTTGTGAGTTTGAAGTTAAGTGAGGAAGAGTTCCTGTTATTGGTTGATTAGACAGACATAGTTAAAGTAAAGGAATGCACTAAAGACCTCTTGAGTTATTGATGTATTGTCTCTGTCCTTTAATACTTTATTATTTTTCTAGTGTTGGTGTAGGGAGTGTAAAAACCTGCTTTCTCGTAGGAGTTGTTTGAGGCTCATTCAATGAAGCGTATGTGCTCTGCTCAGGTGAACGCCTGTGTGTGAGCACGTCTCTCAGGGCGGTTGATGTTTTGCTGAAGGAATTGATTTTGGCGAGTGTGTGGCAGAATGGGGGTTGGGGGGCCTGTCAGGAGTCACACTAGTTTTAGATCAGCACTTGCAGTGTTCATCCCTAAGGGCCTGGCTGAGATCTGTCTGTTTGACTCCACACACACTCACACTCTCACACACTTGTGCGCACACACTTTATTTTGGTCTGTAACTTCATTGCTGACGCACTGACTCTTTGTTTCCCTCTCAGCTCTCTGTTAAGGGCTATAATGACAAACAACACATCCTGCTGAAGAAGATCATTGAGAAAATGGCCACGTTTGAGATCGATGAGAAGCGCTTTGACATCATCAAGGAGGCGGTGAGCAGCTTGCATATATACCCCCCCCCCCCGCCCCCCGGGTTGTATCACTTGGTAATACAACCGAGCGTTTACAACTTAAAGGGACTGAAAATAAATTACAATTAGAATAAAGTATTTTAATCAAGGGACCTAAAATAAGAAACTTGAGTAGTAAAAATATAAAAATTAAATGATAAATACATTAGAAAAACAGGCAAACAATATTAGAAATAATTAAGAAATAAAACATTCAGAGTAAAAGGATGAGTGGACATGCTAAAAATATAAAACAATGAAATAAAGAGATAATAATTAGACAATAGAATATAATTTAAGTCAAATTAAGTAATAAGATTTAAAAAATGAAGTAAATTAAATACACGACTATAAAGAAAGTAAATGATGGAAATAAAATAAAATGTTTGGTCATGTTAGCGATCATTCTCAATGTTTTCATACCTATAACTGGAATTTAATGCTGTTTCCTGGGTGATATCGTCACTGTCCAAAAAAACAAAACAAAACATGAGTATCCCCAAAACAGCAGCTCTTTACCTTTAGGTTTTGGATTTGGGACTACATTCGTCCTGAGAGCCTCACAGCATATATATATATATATATTGAAGTGATACAGAAAAATAATTATCAACAAAAATGGATATAATCGTTTTTCTTTGGATAGTAGATGAGATAGCTCAGAATTATTTGGAACAGTGGACAATCTTCATGATTTGGGCTCTCCATGCCACCCACATAGGATTTGAAATAAAACAACTGGGATGCAATTGAAGTGTAGACTTTTGGGTTTAATTCAAGGGGTTGAACTAAAATCTCCTATGAAATGTTTAGGAACTCAAAAGTAATTCACTACTGCTTAAGTAGTGAAATTCAGTATTGAATGACTTTGAATTTTCAATGCACTACAGTTTTAAGGGAGTTCTGTCTGTAGCCCGATTACTTTCATGTGGTCCGCTTCAGCTCCCATCTGGGTTCGCTGTGATCCGATCTGGTGGAGTACATGTCCAGCGACACGTCGGTGCAGCCTCCATACTCCCGCTGTGCCAGTAAACGTATAATTTTTTTTTTTAAATAGAAGAAATATTTGTTAACTTTTAAGTTAAGTGGCACAAAGCATTGAGCAATGAGTCAAGTGACATCACTGTTGATAGACGTGTGGGCAGCACTACAGTCAGGCCAATAAAAATTAAGTTATTATATTAGCTAATTACTCTACAAGGCATCTGCGAGTCAGCTGAAATTAAACTAAAGTGTAAACGGGTGCTGATTATAACATGACACATTAAAAAGCAAAAACAATTGTTGGGAAAGAAAGTCTGTTATATGGCTTTAAGCATTTTGCTGCTTGTTTACTGTTCCATTTTGCAGCTCCATGCTCGTCCCACTGGCTTGAGCCGCAACCTGTTGGCTGTTTATCCATAATGACCGCAGCACCACAAAATGAATCCTGCCCACAAATTATTTAGCGCATCCCGCAGGACCTGCCTGGTGCAGACCCCTCACTCTGAGAACAGTGGGATTGGGAATGGTGGAGCGGAGCTACAAGCAATTAGTTCTTGTAGTGGAAAGAAGACCCTGCAGTGTTTTAATTAGATTCTGAAGCTCCTTCAGAGCTTGGAATCAAACTTATGCAGACTTCTGCTAAATGTGTTGATTATTTAAGTACACACGCGGGTTAAGTTTGGATCTTTTTAAAGAAGTATTTGGTTAAGATGAAGAAGTTGTCTTAAGTGGGTGAGCCTGTATTTATTCTGGAACGAGTCAACGGTTATGAGTCAAAACACTAGTTCTGGCACAAAGTGAAATATTTCATAGCGCTGGTTTATTTTAAGGCTGTGGTTGCAGTAGTTTGATGGGACTTTATTTGGTCTGATTGCAGTATATGAGATCTCTGAATAACTTCAGAGCAGAGCAGCCTCACCAGCATGCCATGTACTACCTGCGTCTGCTCATGACTGAGGTGGCCTGGACCAAAGACGAGCTCAAAGAAGCCCTGGATGGTAAGAAATATGCATGACACACTTTCTATCAGTATAATTTAGAGGTGAAGTTGTGAACAAGCTCCTTTTTAGAGTTAATTGATGTAAAATGCTACCTACTGAATCAGATTTCTTGACTGTGCAGGTGATGAGAAGCAGGGGTTACAGTGCAAATGTAACTGTTTTACTTACAGTGGTTACCCAACATGTATGTTCTGAATTATTATATGTAAAAGAAAAAAATAATAAAAAAATAAAATAAAATAAAATTCTTATTTCTAAATGTCTCAGGCATCAGGCAACACCACTTGTGAACAACTCTGATGCTGTGTTCACACATTTGTGGTAGACAGGCAATGAATTATAGCCATATATACCATTATGGCCATGCTTACTACATTATATCCATATATACTGACTTATAGCCATGTGTACTGTATTATAGCCATGCTTACTGCATTTTAAGCCTGTATACCGACTTATAGCCATGCTTAGTGCATTATAGCCATATATACCGACTTATAGCCATGTTTACTGTATTATGGCCATGCTTACTGGGGCAGTCGTGGCCTGAAGGATAGGGATCCGGTCTTGTGACTGGAAGGTCGCTGGTTCGATCCCCGGGATCCCTCAGGCCACGACTGAGGTGCCCTTGAGCAAGGCACCTAACCCCAACTGCTCCCCGGGCGCCATGGATAGGGCTGCCCACTGCTCTGGGCACGTGTGTTCACTAGTGTGTGTTCACTAGTGTGTGTTCACTAGTGTGTGTATATGTGGGTGTTTCACTGCACGGATGGGTTAAATGCAGAGTTTAAATTCCGCTGTGTACAAAAAACACATGTGGCTAATTAGTGTCTAAATTCTAATTTTAAAAATTATAAAAAAATTCTAAGAATTATACTTATGCTATATACTGACTTGTATATATGGCTACATGCTTACTGCATTATAGCCATATATACTGGCTTGTAGCCATGCTTACTGCATTATAGCCATATATACTGACTTATAGCCATGTTTACTGTATTATAGCCATATATACTGACTTATAGCCATGTTTACTGTATTATAGCCATATATACTGACTTATAGCCATGTTTACTGTATTATAGCCATATATACTGACTTATAGCCATGCTTACTGCATTATAGCCATATATACTGACTTGTAGCCATGCTTACTGCATTGTAGCCATATATACTGACTTGTAGCCATGCTTACTGCATTGTAGCCATATATACTGACTTATAGCCATGTTTACTGTATTATGGCCATGCTTACTGCATTATAAGCCTATATACTGACTTATAGCCATGCTTAACGGCATTATAGCCATATATATCCACTTATTGCAATGCGTACTGCATTATAGCCATATATACTGACTTATAGCCATGCTTACTATGTTACAGTCCAACATACTGACTTGTAGCCATGTTACTGCATCATAGCCCAATGTACAGACTTGTAGCTATGCTTGCTAGATTATAGCCCTATGTATTGACTGGTAGCAATGCTTACTGCGTTACAGCCCTACATACTGACTTATAGCCATGCTTACTGCTTTATAGCCATATATACTGACTTATAGCCATGCTTACTGCGTTACAGCCCTACATACTGACCTATAGCCATGCTTACTGCGTTATAGCCCTACATACTGACCTATAGCCATGCTTACTGCGTTACAGCCCTACATACTGACCTATAGCCATGCTTACTGCGTTATAGCCCTACATACTGACCTATAGCCATGCTTACTGCGTTACAGCCCTACATACTGACCTATAGCCATGCTTACTGCGTTATAGCCCTACATACTGACCTATAGCCATGCTTACTGCGTTATAGCCCTACATACTGACCTATAGCCATGCTTACTGCGTTACAGCCCTACATACTGACTTATAGCCATGCTTACTGCGTTATAGCCCTACATACTGACCTATAGCCATGCTTACTGCGTTACAGCCCTACATACTGACCTATAGCCATGCTTACTGCGTTATAGCCATATATACTGACTTATAGCAATGCTTACTGCGTTATAGCCATATATACTGACCTATAGCCATGCTTACTGCGTTATAGCCCTACATACTGACCTATAGCCATGCTTACTGCATTATAGCCCTACATACTGACCTATAGCCATGCTTACTGCGTTATAGCCCTACATACTGACCTATAGCCATGCTTACTGCGTTATAGCCATATATACTGACCTATAGCCATGCTTACTGCTTTATAGCCATATATACTGACTTATAGCCATGCTTACTGCGTTATAGCCCTACATACTGACCTATAGCCATGCTTACTGCGTTATAGCCCTACATACTGACCTATAGCCATGCTTACTGCGTTATAGCCATATATACTGACCTATAGCCATGCTTACTGCATTATAGCCATATATACTGACTTATACTGCAGTTTACATGGCTATAAGTTAGTATGTATGGCTATAATGCAGTAAGCATGGCCATATATACTAACTTATAGGCATGTTTACTGTGTTATAGCCATGCAAACTAACAATGGTTAATAATGAATTTACAAAATTCATTTACATCGACTTCTTAAGATTTTTCTGTATTCAAGTCAGGGACACTAGAGGGAGTAGACTGTTCTGTGCCTTTATCTTATAGTGCAATATTGTTTTTATCTACGATGTGTGATATGGATTGTCTGCTCCTCTCTCATCTTTCACTTTCCTGTGCCAGAAATGTTTTCCTGATTCTGTTAGTCGGGATCAAATCTCTCTCCACTTCCTGTCCTTCATTCTGCCTGTCTGTCTCTGTCTATTTTAGTTTTTTTCTTGCTTTCAGTGTATTTAATACTGCTTCCTGTCTGTGTACAGCCTCTTTTCTTTTAATTTTTTTTGCACTCTTCCTCTCATCCCATGCTACCTCTGTCATTCTGCTCTCTTTCTGAATCTGGGTCAGACGCTCTGTGAATTTAGAGTGGCCGTTGCTCGCCGTGCGAGCGTGTACCGTAGTGAATTACTGTATTTGGGGCTGATTGTCTGATTGGTATAGGTTGTTTTTGTGTTTGTCTGTATGACACGGTGTTGACAACCTGTGCGTCTGCTTTGTCTTGATAATGGCTGTGAGTATCTCTGTGCTTGATTACTTGCGTCTGAATTCATTTCAGATGTCACCCTTCTCCGCCTCAAGGCCTTCATACCTCAGCTGTTGTCACGGTTACACATTGAAGCCCTGCTGCATGGCAACATCACCAAACAGGTTGGTTGTAAAGTGGATGAAGGTTGATATGGAGTGATTGTGAGAGAGAGAGAATAAGTGAGAATAAGGAAACTGGAGTGAGACAGCATTTTCTGTGCGTTGCTGAAGGTCTCCTGATACTTGGCTGACACGCTTTCACCCCTGATCTGTATAAATAAATGAAAGCGGAGCGTCCTGCTGAAACGCTCTTATGTCCTCTAGCTGTCAGCAGAGCCAACATCTTGCATTGGATCTGCTGATGAAATCACTTATCAGAACTCAGCTAGAAGAAAGTCTGTGTGTGCGTCTCCTGGGGAGCATGTTGAGTCATATTAAGCTACACAAGTGTTGAAGTTTACAGTGCGTTTCGTAGAAATGCATACAAGTACACACACACACACACACACACACTTTTTTAATATGTGTGTATATATGTTTGATTTTTTGCATGTTTGTCACACTTAAATGTTTCGGAACATCAAACCAATTTAAATATTAGTCAAAGACAACACAGGTAAACACAAAATGCTATTTTTAAATGAAGGTGTTTATTATTAAGGGAGAAAAAAAACAAACCTACATAGCCCTGTGTGAAAAAGTGATCGCCCCCTTGTTAAAATATACCGTCACTGTGGTTTCTGACACCTGAGTACACTGTCTCTAGCCACACCCAGGCCTGATTATTGCCACACCTGTTCTCAATCAAGACATCACCTAAATAGGACCTGCCTGACAAAGTGAAGTCCACCAAAAGATCCTTAAAAGCTACACATCATGCCGAGATCCGAAGAAATTCAGGAACAATTGAGTAAGAAGGTAATTGAGATCTATCAGTCTGGAAAGGGTTATAAAGCCATTTCCAAAGCTTTGGGAATCCAGCGAACCACCGTTAGAGCCATTGTCCACAAATGGCGAAGACATGGAACAGTGGTGAACCTTCCCAGGAGTGGCCGCCCGCCCAAAATTACCGCAAGAGCGCAGTGACGACTCATCCAAGAGGTCACAAAAGACCCCACAACAACATCCAAAGAACTGCAGGCCTCACTTACCTTATTTAGGGTCAGTATTCATGCCTTCACCATCAGAAAGAGACTGGGCAAAAATGGCCTACATGGCAGAGTTCCTAGACGAAACCCACTGCTGAGCAAAAAGAACATTAAAGCTCATCTCAATTTTTCCAGAACACATCTTGATGATCCCCAAGACTTTTGGGAAAACATTCTGTGGACCGATGAGACAAAAGTTGAAAAATGGAACTATGAATGTACGACCGTCTGTTGGTGACCTCAAGCTGAAACAAACTTGGGTTCTGCAGCAGGACAATGATCCAAAACACCCCAGCAAGTCCACTTTTGAATGGCTGAAGAAAAACAAAATGAAGACTTTGGAGTGGCCTAGTCAAAGTCCTGACCTGAATCCGATTAAGATGCTGTGGCATGACCTTAAAAAGGCCATTCATGCTCGAAAACCCTCCAATGTGGCTGAATTACAACAATTCTGCAAAGACGAGTGGGCCAAAATTCCTCCACAACGCTGTAAAACACTCATTGCAAGTTATCGCAAACGCTTGGTTGCAGTTGTTGCTGCTAAGGGTGGCCCGACCAGCTATTAGGTTTAGGGGGCTATCACTTTTTCACACAGGGCCATGTAGGTTTTGATTTTTTTTTTCTCCCTTAATAATAAACACCTTCATTTAAAAATAGCATTTTGTGTTTACCTGTGTTGTCTTTGACTAATATTTAAATTGGTTTAATGTTCTGAAACATTTAAGTGTGACAAACATGCAGAAAATAAGGAAATCAGGAAGGGGGCAAACAGTTTTTCACACCACTGTGTGTGTGTGTATATGTGTGTGTGTGTGTGTGTGTGTGTGTGTATATATATATATATATATATATATATATATATGTATGTATGTATGTATGTATGTATATATGTGTATATATATATATGTGTATATATATATGTGTATATATATGTGTATATATATATGTAGGTGTGTGTGTACTAGTCAGTTCTATTTTGTGTTATTTTAACACCTCTGTCTCTCTCTCTCTCTCTCTCTCTGTCTCTCTCTCTGTCTCTCTCTCTCTCTCTCTCTCTCTCTCTCTCTCTCTCTGTCTCTCTCTCTCTCTCTCTCTCTCTCTCTGTCTCTCTCTCTGTCTCTCTCTCTGTCTCTCTCTCTGTCTCTCTCTCTGTCTCTCTCTCTGTCTCTCTCTCTGTCTCTCTCTCTCTCTCTCTCTCTCTCTCTCTCTCTCTCTCTCTCTCGTCTATAGTCTGCTCTCAGTATGATGCAGATGGTGGAGGACACTCTGATTGAGCATGCTCACACCAAGCCCCTCCTTCCCAGCCAGCTGATTCGCTACAGAGAGGTGCAGGTGCCTGATGGTGAGTGACCTGAGCCTCACAAGCACTCCTCACATAACCCCCTCAGCAGGGTGGCAGTCGCATACGCACACACGCAGACCCCTCACCCAAATTTCTAGCCCTGCTAAGCAGCGCTTGTGTAACATCTCCTGCAGCTGTGTACCGACTCAGAGGGGAGCAAAAGTTCACCCAGCAAGGGAAATATCAGCTCGCTGGACCACACGCACTTCTGCTTTATTTTCATTTCTTTTACCCTTTCATTCTCTTTTACATGTGCACACTTGCAGTCACACTCGCTGCTCCAGTCCCTTTAAGGTTGACCTAAAAAGAACCTTGTAGAGAGAAAATAGAAATGAAAGTGAGGGCAGAACTAACCAAGACAATCTCATCTCTGTACTTCACTCTTAGCGTCGCTACAGCCGGACTGCCAGGTGATCATTATATTGTTGTGTATGTAAATGTTCTCACTGATGACGCAGCCTGGCAACGGTTGGGTTGACGTGGGACGTGTGCTCTTGAGTTAGGAGAATGGAGCCACTGGCCTCCCTATGACCCAGTAATTGGGGCTGTGGTAATGTTAACACACTGCTTCACTGGGCTAAATCTTACAGGAGTTCTTTCTGCTGTCACACTGTATTTCAGGCAAACGATGTTTGGTGCTTCATGCAGGTCTAATTTAAAATCCAGCGTAGGCTGTGCATTGCTGCTTATAGCTCAGAAATATCTCTCCAGAGAATGTGTGGAGGACCTCTGAGCCTAGCACAGTTCCACTGTTATAGAAAGCTTGCACTCACCTGTACTGGAAATAGCACAGCTGCTGAATTTCCCATTATAGCCTTTTCATATGATCAATGTTTCCTATGAACCCGTTTCGGTCTCATGTCAAAGGTAGAGTATCAAACGTCTGTGATTGCTGTGTCTGTATGTTTGTATGTCATGGCTCCTGTGTTTGAAGTCCAGTTCTCTGTGGTTATCAGGTGGCTGGTATGTGTACCAGCAGAGGAATGAGGTCCATAATAACTGTGGCATAGAGATCTACTACCAGACTGACATGCAGACCACCCATGACAACATGCTGCTGGAGCTCTTCTGCCAGATCATCTCCGAGCCCTGTTTCAACACACTACGCACCAAGGAACAGCTAGGTATGTTTATATATGCACACACTAGGGGTAAGCAACATGGCAGAAATGCATTATGATCCAATGAAAAACAAGTATCTTCAAAATTGCAACTTTACGGGAGAGAACAAAAACATACTTTACTTTTCATGTAAGTCAATGCAGCCAGAATTTTTCCCAAGCTGTTTTGGAGCACTTCTATTGGTCCGTTCATCATGAAATGTAAACAAGATGTAAACGACCATTGGCGTGTTCAAATGATGTAGAAAACTCCAAATCGGTAAATTGAGATGCATGTTTTTCATTGGACAGCGATGATGTATATCGTCTGAATTGCTGTGTTGCGCGAGCTGATGTTATGGACTACGCTACTGACTGGGGAAACAGCAACAACAACAATCTAAACACCTCGACTCCACGCGCTCACTACTTCATGCTTTAGTACAGGCTGCTGAGAGCACCCATACTGTGTGCTAGCATAGGCTAAAGCTAACATAGCTGCCTAAACAACACACCTAAAGCTGAAACTGATTGAACACACTGATCCAGGAGAAAAAACTCAGATACCACCAGCCTCGCAGTCTACCGCCTTAGATGTAACTCCTAGGTGAGGATCATCTTCACTCGTGTGGAGCTGGTCTGGATCTGAAAAGACTGACGTTTCACAGAAGACGACAGTTTACAGACTTTGTAAGAAAGCAGTTGCTAAAGATCAACACAGCTAACCTGCTCATCATCTCCCAACAAACCACCACACAGTATGAGGAGTATGAAGGGAGCGTGAGGAATGTGAAGAGGGTATGAGGAATGTGAAGAGGGTATGAGGAATGTGAAGAGGGTGTAAAGAGGGTATGAGGAATGTGAAGAGGGTATGAGGAATGTGAAGAGGGTATGAAGAATGTGAAGAGGGTATGAGGAATGTGAAGAGGGTATGAAGAGGGTATGAGGAATGTGAAGAGGGTGTAAAGAGGGTATGAGGAATGTGAAGAGGGTATGAGGAATGTGAAGAGGGTATGAGGAATGTGAAGAGGGTATGAGGAATGTGAAGAGGGGTATGAAGAGGGGTATGAGAAATGTGAAGACAGGTATGAGGAATGTGAAGAGGGGTATGAGGAATGTGAAGAAGGGTATGAAGAGGGTATGAGGAATATGAAGAGGGGTGTGAAGAGGGTATGAGGAATGTGAAGAGGGGTATGAGGAATGTGAAGAAGGGTATGAAGAGGGTATGAGGGGTGTGAAGAGGGTATGAGGAATGTGAAGAGGGTATGAGGAATGTGAAGAGGGTATGAGGAATGTGAAGAGGGTATGAAGAGGGTATGAAGAATGTGAAGAGGGTATGAGGAATGTGAAGAGGGTATGAAGAGGGTATGAGGAATGTGAAGAGGGTATGAAGAGGGTATGAGGAATGTGAAGAGGGTATGAGGAATGTGAAGAGGGTATGAGGAATGTGAAGAGGGTATGAGGAATGTGAAGAGGGGTATGAAGAGGGGTATGAGAAATGTGAAGACAGGTATGAGGAATGTGAAGAAGGGTATGAAGAGGGTATGAGGAATATGAAGAGGGGTGTGAAGAGGGTATGAGGAATGTGAAGAGGGGTATGAGGAATGTGAAGAAGGGTGTGAAGAGGGTATGAGGAATGTGAAGAGGGTATGAGGAATGTGAAGAGGGTATGAGGAATGTGAAGAGGGTATGAGGAATGTGAAGAGGGTATGAAGAGGGTATGAAGAATGTGAAGAGGGTATGAGGAATGTGAAGAGGGTATGAAGAGGGTATGAGGAATGTGAAGAGGGTATGAAGAGGGTATGAGGAATGTGAAGAGGGTATGAGGAATGTGAAGAGGGTATGAAGAGGGGTATGAGGAATGTGAAGAGGGGTATGAGGAATGTGAAGAGGGGTATGAGGAATGTGAAGAAGGGTATGAAGAGGGTATGAGGAATGTGAAGAGGGGTATGAGGAATGTGAAGAAGGGTATGAAGAGGGTATGAGGAATGTGAAGAGGGGTATGAGGAATGTGAAGAAGGGTATGAAGAGGGTATGAGGAATGTGAAGGAGGGTATGAGGAGTGTGAAGAGGGGTATGAGGAATGTGAAGAAGGGTATGAAGAGGGTATGAGGAATGTGAAGAAGGGTATGAAGAGGGTATGAGGAATGTGAAGAGGGGTATGAGGAATGTGAAGAAGGGTATGAAGAGGGTATGAGGAATGTGAAGAGGGGTATGAGGAATGTGAAGAAGGGTATGAAGAGGGTATGAGGAATGTGAAGAGGGGTATGAGGAATGTGAAGGAGGGTATGAGGAATGTGAAGAGGGGTATGAGGAATGTGAAGAAGGGTATGAAGAGGGTATGAGGAATGTGAAGAGGGGTATGAGGAATGTGAAGAAGGGTATGAAGAGGGTATGAGGAATGTGAAGAGGGGTATGAAGAGGGTATGAGGAATGTGAAGAGGGGTATGAGGAATGTGAAGAGGGGTATGAAGAGGGTATGAGGAATGTGAAGAGGGGTATGAGGAATGTGAAGAGGGGTATGAAGAGGGTATGAGGAATGTGAAGAGGGGTATGAGGAATGTGAAGAGGGGTATGAAGAGGGTATGAGGAATGTGAAGAGTCTGTAAAACAAGCTTCAGCTGAGTCATTCACTAAAACAGAGTCTTTACCTGATGACGCTGGGATTGTCTCCAGCCCCCCGTGACCCCGACTAGCGGGATAAAGCGGAAGTTGATGGATGGATATTTATATTCTTTAAGAAGTGCAAGTTAGTAAAATATAAGAATTTTACAAACACAGTTTTAAATAATGCAGAATGTCGTTTATTATCGTTTGAACACAATTAAAGAAAATATCCAGATATCAGTTTTTGTTAATATCTCACAATCCTAATCTAATCAGAACAATGTGTCATGACATTGTCTTTGAAAAACAGTAATAACTAAATGTGGTGAGTTGTAAGCCCCTGTGCCCCCTCTTTAACTTTAACACGGTGTTGGTGTTATGAAATTGATACAGAAATGATCAGAAAAGGGTTTTTTTTTTTTTTTTTTTTTTTTGTGGATAAGTGGCCAGTAATGTCCCATGAAAGTGAAGCAAGCCTTGCAGCATCCCGTTCACCTAGTTATGCTCAGTCTCTCTTTCCCTGCAGGCTATATAGTGTTCAGTGGCCCCCGCAGGGCTAACGGGGTGCAGGGGCTCCGGTTCATCATCCAGTCAGAGAAGGCTCCTCATTACCTGGAGTCACGGGTGGAGGCCTTCCTAAAGACCATGGAGAAGAGCGTGGAGGAAATGAGTGAGGAGGCCTTCCAGAAACACATCCAGGCTCTGGCCATCCGCCGCCTGGACAAACCCAAGAAGCTGGCTGCAGAGTGCGCAAAGTACTGGAGCGAGATCATTTCCCAACAGTACAACTTCGACAGAGGTGAGGAACAGGTTCTGGTCTTCACTTCTCTGAACTTAATCAGTGTATATCTACCACACTGATTATCAGAAGTTTGACACCTTGCCTTTTTATGTTACTTTTCAAGAAAGAATAAATATCTGCCAGGGCTCCCACACACGTAGGTGAAGAGGGAATGGCAGGGAATGACAATTGATCTGATCACTCTTCAATCTAGAGTTAATACAAATTACCAGCATAAGAACCGAGGCAGCAAACTTTGGCACAAATTTTGGTTTTGAAGATCAAACATCCTGTAGATCTTCATCAACACAGCAGGAGGACAGCACCTGTTTACCTGTTTATCTTATCTTAGCAGATAATTTTAAGATTATTAACACGTGTAACATGTTTCTTTCAGTAGTGTCTCTTGAAAAGTCTCGTTGTTAACCATTTATTAATTGTCCAGTGTAGAACCTAAGACTGTTCTAGATACCACAGAGCTTTAAAACACAGCTGCTTCTCAAACGACTCTCTGACAAAAAAAAAAAAAAAAAAAAAAAAATATATATATATATATATATATATATATATATATATATATATATATATATATATATATATATATATATATATATATTGGTCCACAAACTGTCTGATTTCTTGTGAGGCGTGTAGGCTACGAGTCATTAGTGCCTTAAAGTCGAGTCAGAGCGTAGACTCTTAGTCTTTAAACATTTATAGATCACGTGTTTAAGGTACCCTTTGATACATTAAGTCTAGAATGGCCATGCATTTTCCTTTCCACAGCACAGGGTCATCAATTCAACAACAAATGACCACACACAAACATAAATAACATGTATTAGTATTAATATTAATTGTAATGTGAATTCCCCCATTGTATGACTAATAAAAGATAATAAAATATAATAAAAGTGTATGTATATATGTATATATGTGTATATGTATGTATGTATGTATGTATGTATGTATGTGTGTGTGTGTATGTGTATATATATATATATATATATATATATATATATATATATATATATATATATATATATATATATATATATATATATATATAAAATTTCATCCAACATTAAAATTTTAATTCCTAACACACTTACATGTGAGTAGTCCAAACATTAGTTGTTAGATTAATCGACTAATTTAAAAAAGAATAGTTAGATGAAATGAATCGATTAAGAAATTTGGTGTAGCCCTAGTGAGGGAGTATTCAAATCAATGAGTAAATGACTCGTTTTGATAATCGTCATTAATCCACAAGAGCGTTCTGCAGGATCTACAGGTTGTGTAAAAGCTTCAGAATCGTGTTTTGTTCAAAACTAAATATTCTTATTAACATTTAATACCAGTTTAAAAAGCAAAGGGTCCTCCAACTTTTGATGAGTGATGTGCAGATTCCTCGGTTGAGCCGCAGGAGCAGTGTAGCTCCAGGTTTGATGATAACATGATTCTTTCACCCACAGATAACATTGAGGTTGCCTACCTGAAGACATTAGCGAAGGACAACATCATGCAGTTTTACAGGGTGAGTTTCTGTGTTTGTACTACGGGCTATCCAGCACCAGCCACTTACACGTTTAAAAGATCTGCTGTGGTTTTGGAGCCCTGTGTTAAGTAAGGTGCCATTTTACCGAGGACAGAGCTGTTCCCCACCCCCGTCCCCCCCTTTTCATTCTCCACCTCCTATCTCTCTCTGCCGTGTGTGTCTCAGGGGGGAAACGGTTCTGAAACCTATTATATTTTGGCCTAGAGGTGAAGCTGTTTTTCTCATGCCTGATAATTCCTTCATTTACATAAAGAGAAACAAGGTGAAAAACATATTCATCCTGTCTCAGCTCCTGCTCCTCCTCCACGTTTCTCAGTATTCTTCTCTCTCCCTCCTCGGCTCTGTAGGATCTGTTGGCTATTGACGCTCCTAAGAGGCACAAGGTGTCTGTGCATGTGCTGTCTCGGGAAATGGACTCCTGTAAGTATTCAGAGTCTAATGTCGCCCAAGTAATGCAGGTTTTAGCACTGGTCTATATATGTATGTGTGTGTGTATGTATGTATGTATATATATATATATATATATATATATATATGTATATATATGTATATATATATATATATATGTGTGTGTGTGTGTGTGTGTGTGTGTGTATATATATATATATATATATATATATATATATATATATATATATATATATATATATATATATATATATATATATATATATATATACATAATGTGTGTGTGTGTGTGTATATATATATATATATATATATATATATATATATATATATATATATATATATATATATATATATAAATAATAAAAGAATAAATAAAAAAAATATTTTATATAAATATAAATATATATATATATATATATATATATATATATATATATATATATATATATATATATATATATATATATAAAATTTTTGGGGGGTTTTTTTCATTAATTTTTTTTTTATGTGTCCTGTGTTTTGTTGTTTTTTTTTTAGTTGTTTTCTTTTTTTAGAGGACATGTACTTACTTTCACATCAGCTTAACATACTTCAGCCAGCCCAAACGTTTGCTTATGACTGTACATATTCTCTTCTGTTCTTCTGCTAGGCCCAGTGGTCGGCGAGTTCCCTGCTCAGAATGATGTCAATCTGGCTCCTGCTCCTTCCCTGCCTCAGGTAGCCTGGCTCTCGTTTAATAGTAGAGCATATATATTGTTGCTGTCTAAAGAAAAACAAGTATATCCAAAACAGGGCTGAAACGATTCCTTGAGGAACTCTCTTACAAAAAATAATCGAAGCAAATTCTTTGCCTCGAAGATTCGTTTAATCCATACAACCACATACAGCGCACTGTTTGGCATGGTTGAGTTTTACTGTTGCACAGCGCGCGCTTACAGTGTTGCCAGGTGACACGAAGATGTGGTTTGATGGCGTGGATTGTAAAATAGAGAAAGAGAGAGAGAGAATAAGGAGAGACGAACAGAAGAGGCGGGTCAGAGAAAACCATACACAGTGTCCACAGTCTACTGTAAAACCCAACTAGCCGAGGGAGCCGTTACTGAGAGTAAACCTGAAGACGAGGCTGAAGTTAGCTTCTTATGTAAATTCCACCTTAAATGATGCAGCAGTTACAGCCACCAGAATGTAACTTCTATAACAGGGGTGTTTAATTACAGTCAGTAAGGTCCAGTTAGAGGAGATTTCCTCAGGACAAGGTTCGGACCCTCATCATAAATACAAAAAATCTATATATTATCTCATTTATTGATTAAAATAATCGATAGCTGCAGCCCTTAAGTGATATGTATTAGTGTGCGAGTACCCTGTTTACCATTTGTACAGATTTGTAAGGACGTTGTTTGTGTTTGTGTTCAGCCCGTGCTGGTGCAGGACATGACGGAATTCAAGAGGAGTCTTCCTCTCTTCCCACTCGCCAAACCTCACATCAACTTCATGGCTGCCAAACTGTGAGCGGCACCAGCAACAATTCATCAGGGGGACTGGCTGAGACACGCAGCGTGAAGTTCTCCTGGGTTCGGAGCCAGTAACACCATCTCCTGACTGTGTGTGTGTGTGGTGGGTGTGTGAGAGTGTGGTGGGTGTGCGAGAGTGTGAGAGTGGTCTAGCAGAGCCATAGCAGTGGTAATTGACCATGTTAGCAGCGCTCTACTTCATAGCTCAGTCACTGAGAAGCTGCGTAAAGTCACTTCACTTAGGATGTCCGTTATAAGAGTAACCACACATTGTGAAGACTGTTTTAGAATACCACCCCCCCCGTGCCCCCCACCCCGCCCTAAAAAAACCAAACAAACCCATATTTCCCTTATCAGGAGTATTTCACGTAGGTGTCGACCACAGGGACGTTTTTACAGTGTGTGCGATCAGCGCAAGGTTAAATCTTTCATCTCCAACATGCTGGAAAGGCTTGTCTTTACTTCTGCCTGTTTTAAAAAAAGAAAAGAAAGCCCAAAGCCCTTTTAACGCTTACTCAGAGTTTGCTAAATGCGTTGATGTCATCGTATTTGTTTTCCTCTTTTATCCCTTTGAGTGCAGTTTGAACATTGACAGCGAGATTAGACTATCAGAAGCGAGGAGTTCTTCAGGAGCGCCTCGCTGACACAAAAGCAGGGACGTATGACATAAGACGTGAGGTTTTCTCTCTGTTCTCTATTTATTACATTTACATTTGAAGTAAACAGATCAGTCGTAGCTGTGTTTTTGTTTTTGGTTCGAGGCGAGGCTGCACATTTAGCTTAGCCAGGCTTCCTGACTGTCTTCATGTTCTCTAAAGGTGTTTGATGGTTTGGGTGCTGCAGCCTTGCAAAGCTCTAGCTCCATTAGTAAGCAACAGTCAGGTGGAGCTACCGAGCGGCTGGGATTTTCACACAGGGCAGCATGAAGGCTTAAATTTATTATACTGTGTTCAAACTGCATACAGGACATCAGTAAATTAATCTGATTTTGGGTAAACGGAGAAAAGGGCTTGAGGCCGTTCCCTCTTTGAGTTTGAAAAAGCTTGTGCAGCAAAATTGTCCAAGAGTGGTTGATGTACTGACACGATATTTTGGCCTTAAGAAAGAAATATTTTAATCGGTGATCAGGTTTTTAAAAATCTGATGTACTGTTTGTTTTTTTTATTTTAAGTAGTTAATTGTTTGGGTTGCTTTGGAGGAGCTGTTTTAGGCTACTGAATATACACGGGCACGAACTTCAGTTTTATCCGATTGCTTTCTTAAGGAATGACGTTGGCCTGCTTAAGGTGGCTCTGTTATGGTTTTTAATTTTATTCGAGGTTGACAGAACTATAATAAATGATTTTTAAATAGCTATGTCATTTTGTTTATTATTGATTATTATTTTTTGTTTGTTTTTGGTTTGCAACTCCTCCAGTATCCTCATAGCCGCGGCCGTTCTGTACGCACTGACATCGAAACCTTCTTCGTGTCCATTCGTCTTGGTTTTATTTGTGTTTGTGCATGGGAAGCTAGTCAGTCACAGGCTGTAAAACAAAAAAAATATATAATAAATAAATAAATAAATACAAATTTCTGACCTGGGCTGCGTTTCAACTTTGAGCCTTCCAAACGGATTCTTTTATCAAGATGCCGCTCGCTGGACTCTTGATCATTCAGTAGGCTCAAAGGTGAACTTGGATGCCCACGTATTGCCCTTTAATGTGGTTTAAATCAAGGAAAAGAGAAAATATCTAGTGTTGCTGGACAACTGAAGTCTTCAATGTAAATATGCACCTGACTTTCTAAGCAATAATGTCACCTGACCTCGGGCTTGTGTCTTAAACTCTTCGCCGCGCTGGGGAACCGCCGTAGTTCGCGTGTTGGTTAAACGTAGAGTCACGTGACCTTTCGTGACCACCTCTCTCAGGTCTCGACTAGCCTTGCCAAGCCAAACCACTGCAAACCACTTTTTTGTTATTGTTTGTTTGTTCCTTTGTTTGTTTGTTTTTCCTACAGCAAAGAACAGCTTTATTTTGATCTCCTGGATGTTCTCAGGCCTACTGAATCAACTGTAATGCTGCATTTTCTAGAGAGCAACAAAACAACTGTGCACGCTCACCGTCGTTTGTAGTTGTATCATCTTCGCAGTCGTGTAGGCTATTGATTTCCGTTCATTCTACAGAGTTTCTAATCAGAGTTTGAAGTAAGATGTTATACCACTATGATGTAGAATCTCAGGCATCTCAACTCCACCTACCCCACCACCTAAAGGTATACTGCCTCACTTAACAGCACAGACCTTGCTGCACCTCTGCTTGCTCCAGAAATGGTGTACAAACCAGAGGACAGGCATTGACGTTGAAGGGGGACCTGTTATGCTTTTATGCCCACCCCCACTCTCTCATTAATGAGTTATGGAGCTTGTTGTGTTGGGCTTTCTGCCAAGTTATAAAGTCTCCCACAGAAACCACTTTTTCAGATGGAATTCCAGCCCTGTTCCTTTGTTACAAGGTGATGTCATCTTGTAATGCAGTCCCGCAAGCTTGGCACACCCTCCCACAACAGTTGGAGAGCTAAAGCAGTAAAAACGTACCAGTGTGAAATGTACTGGTCCAGTACTAGCTTGTCCAGGTGCTCCACTGTACTAACTTGGTCTACCTGACTTTCAGGATCAGACTCTGGCTCTAACTGATCCAGAACACCCACAGTGGTGTGGGGGTGGAGCTTGTTCCAGCAGGACACCACTCTGGCATCAGGGGGTGGGGCTTAAAGACATTGGAGCTCTAACAGAATGTGAACACTGATGTAATTTAAGGAACATTGATGCATGTAAATCTGTTCTGGTGGAGCCCAAAACTACAATTATCACCACTGACTCTGAGCATAATGGGTCCTCTTTGAAGAGAGATTCCACATCATTCTGCATAATGAAGTCATGAAGGTGTAAACAGCTGTTCAGGGTGGTTTGGTGTGAAATGGTTCATCGTAGAGAGGCCTGTTGGGGCGAACAGAGGCTTGTGAGGTGTACAGTGGGACCATAGGCGTTTTTATACTATCCAAACCAACCAGTGCCCCAATGCTTGTCTCCTGAGATTAAAGATGAGATGAATCGTGGAGACAGATGTTTCTATGGGCCACTACTTTGCTTTGGATTAACATGGATTTAAACAGTCAGCCATCGTATATAATGTGTAATAATATCAAACGCTCCAGATGTCCATCACCACATCTGTGTCCAGTAGTGAGATTCTCTAGAATGAATCTCATATCAAGCCACTCTGAATCACTGTATGCATCTTGATCATCCCTTTGCCATCATCAGTTGACCCCCTCTCCCAGTCTCCCTCCCCTCTATCTTTCTGGGTAAGGCATTTGTAATGTGTCTTGTATCCAAGTGTTTGCTCGTTAGCTCTGTAGAACCTCACAGAACCAGTGTTTCAAAAGCTGCCGTCAGGTCTCTACAGAAACGTGTGTTGGCTATATAAGAATATAGAGTTGGGATGCAGTGACGCTGAAACAGAAGCATGGCTTCAGCAGCGTTCTTCACTAAGACTAAGCAGTATGAGGTGCAAGTTGCCAGTATACGCTCATGCGAGGTTTTAACTTCTTTCTCTCAGACGTAACTCTTTTACCAGCGAGAGAAAACCAGGACCATATGTTCAGGAGAAAAGAAACGGTGATCATTTGAAACATGGTTGGAAAGTGATTCGCTGAAGCTCCAGTCCGTCTGGACAGGTGGTGTTCTGACGTGGTTTTGTGTACGAGAGAGAGAGAGATTGTGTTTTACCAAGATTAAAATGTATTAAATTAACTCTGACTAACTTGTGGTTTGAAGGCTTAAGTGTATTTGCTTCTTCATTCTACTTTCTCAGCATCCTGTGCTGTAACACCTTTCACCATCCAGATCAGGTTGTTAAATGATAAACGATACCACTTGGTCATGTTTGGTCATTTTAATCCCCCCTGGAGGTTAAGTCAGGTCATAGAAGTGCAACAGAGCAAACTCCAGTAAAACTTTCTGCAAATACATTGTAATTAGTGTTGTGCCGATACTGGCACTTACATACAGTATCTGCAATAGAGAGCACCGATACCATGAAGCTTATTGACTAAATGGCTGCACGTGTTTCTGCATTGTGGCAGTTTTTATTTTTTATAGCTCTGAAACTTTTTAATGTGCAGCTCCTCAACCAGTAAATGGTGTTCTTCCAAAGTTATTATATTTAATCCTGAATAAGATAAATATCAGGATTTATAGCCATATATCAAGCATTTAAGTCCAAGTTGGTATCGGTACTCTTACATACTTGAAAAGCTGGTATCAGTATTGGTATCAGTAAGGAAAAAAGTGGTATCGGTGCATCCCTAATTGTGATTAAATTAAATTTCTTAAAGATCGCATGGGACAAAGTCAAGCATTGGAAAAATACATTTATTCACAAATCAACCATAACCTGTTGTATATACAATGCATACATTTATACATTAATCTTTTTTTGGGTTTGGCATTACAGTTTGCGTTTGAAGACGGGAGCCGGTTACCTAGAATATGCAAAGATCTTGTTACACACTTTGAGAGTAAATATTAAGCTATTGGATTGGATGGCGATGAACTGGGTAAGTGGGTCATCATAATGTTTTCTTTAATATTATGTACAGCTTGTTGTGGGATAGTAGTTAGTGACAGTCTGGTGGTCTGAGACTAAGAATAAAAATTAAAGTAAATTAGTATTAAGGGCTGAAACAACTTGCTATGTTTAGTAGACTTATATTCCATCCCCACATTGCGCAGTGATCTGTTATTGGCATGCTAGTATTACAAAACCAAGAAAAACAAAAAAAAAAGAGTACACATTGATGTAATACACTGATGGTTATCTCGCGCTCCTCTGGTTTGATCATAGCATGTACAGAGTGGCAGTTACAGAGGTTAGTAGTGATCGCACGGAACGATTTTAGTCCAGAACTCCTCACTCGAATCCTTCCACTCACCTCGCTCGGCACGTTTGGCATGTTCACCATTGTCACACTGCTTTCAGCAGAATTTCACGTGGGCCACGTGTTCTACAGGAGTTGGCCAGTGACCCCTTCACTGCATTTATTTAAAAAAAAAAAAAACAAACAAAAAAAAAAACACTAACTAAACTTGGGAGCAGCTTGGAGAAAGATGGATGGCTCCAGCTTTGAACACTATCATGAAGCATACAGCATGATTCAGCTACAGGGGGGACCAAAAATTAAAAATAAAGAAAAGAGAGAGAGAGAGAGAGAGAGAGAGAGAGAGAGAGAGAGGAAATGTTGGGACAGTGGTTCAACTCACCCAGACACACTGTCCATACATCTGAGTCAAGTGCTTTAGATTTGAAGTCACTGAGAGAGAGAGATTTAATGTTCAGTGTTAGAGAAGCTGAAATGTTAGTGCTAGCCTTAAGCAGTTACTTCCAAATGCCACATTTGAAATTTGACTCATGAACTAAAATAATAATAATAATATTATTGATAATAGCTTTTTGGGGCATTCTTCTGATTTTCTAATGACAGAGCAAAGGTCACAACCACTGTAGTGGGCAGGACAAAAAAAAAAAGATCACCAGCATCTTAAAAGTCTGTGCATGAGTGTTGATCAGTGATGTCAAATGCAATTACAATCTTAATGAGAACACAAACTGATAGTTATTGAAAAGGAAACACATTAGTAACAGCTGTCGTACAGGTTCTTTGCCTGTCAGCGTTCCACAGCTAGAGTTTCCAGACAGACTTCAATACTGACTAGTTTTAATTTTAGTGTCAGACTCCTCACTGCCCCTGTATCTCAGCCTCCTCTGAGTCCAGAAGCTTGTGCTAAGGTTTCCAAAGAAATGGATGGATAAATATGTAGATGCAGTGACGATACAGCCCAGGCACCAGTCGATGGTGGGCTGCCTACGTGGATGGACACTTCTGTGGGATCATTTCCAAAAATCATCGTCTGAGAAACATAAAAATGATCATTTATTCTCATAAAAGTCTGAGTGACACGTACTCCACTCAATTAAAATAAAAAAAATACCACAACCTATAAAACACGGGAGAAAGGAACCTCTCTCAGTTGATTACTACATAACTGGGGGGCATAACTGGTGGGGGTCACATTGTTAGGGAGAAGCAGAAAAATGAACAGCTTCTGCGTGAACCACTAAGTGCACTGTCGATGTGTGGATGCAACACTCGTCCACCTCTGTCCCATTCCTTCAGCCTCAAACGCCAGAGAACTATAAAATCCAGATCGTGGTCACCAGGATGAGAGCTGACCCCAGCAGCAGCGAGCACGCAGAGGAGATGGTGCAGGTGGCATGGAGGTATTGGTGATTTCTCAGTCTGTGAAAGGGAGGCGGGAGAGGGGGGGGCAGCCTGGTCACTCCCTCTGCCCCACTCAGGCCTCCTCCTGCTCGGGGAAGTTTAGGATTTTGCGATGGGCCTGCCGGAGGTACTGCTGCTGCTTGAAGTACACCTTAAACGCTCCCTTGATGGCCACAAACGCAATCCCACCCTGCGGAGACAGGAAACCCCGTGAGCAATGATGGTTGGTCATTGGTCATGTGACAAACGTGCTGCATTTCTGGACTGCAGTGCACAACAATATCTTAATATCATATAATAATAATAATAATAATAATAATTAATAACAATTAATAACATCAAGGACATATTAGTCTTGATAAATGTTTTTAGTTACATCGGACAAAATTCATATATGTATGATATATGCTTCTGCTGTGTTTGGACCAGGGAGGCAGACTTTTGTCTATAGTTTAGTGTAGTTATTTATTTATTTATTTATTCTTTTCGGAGGCCTTCAAATTATTTATATCAATATCGGAATTATATTGTATTGACTGAAATTAAGGAATATATCACAATATAAATTTTGGCCATATCATCCAGCACTAGGATACTGTGTTTTTGAGAACCGATACAGTATCACGAATAGTATCGCAATGTTCGATATTTTGATATTTTCTTACACCCCTTGTAGAAACACTTTTTCAATAGGTGGCACTAATTGGCTGTATGCTGAACACTAATTGGCTGTATGCTGTGGTGATGCCACAAAAAAAACTATTCATTCCAAGGAAGAAACAGTTCTGAAAGCAATGTTTACATATAATATTAAAATACAGTTTTCAGCGGTATGGGCTCTTTAATACCCACAATATCCTTTCCTGTGAAGTTTCTTCTAAATTACTTCAAATTACTTAAATAAAAAAATGTAACAACATAAGCCTCACAGCTCTAGGACTCACCTGATCTCTAAAGGAACTACATTTCTTGGCGGAACACTTATTTACATCTGTTATGATTAATAACAATTTAAATATTTCCCTAAAATTTGCATATATTTTCATATTTTATGTACATTATTTATAAAAGCACTAAGCCACTTGAGGTTGTGTGTTACTGAGCGGATATGAACTGTTTTAGGCTACATGTCATGGCCAGGAACACTGGCTGCAATGCGAGGCCTCTCATGGCGTATGGTCAGTGTTGCGCCTACCAGGATGGTCCTCTGCAGGTTGGAGTTGACACTACTGAACATGAGCTTGCCCACAATAGTGGCGATGGTGGGGAACACCAGGGCTCCGCACAGGATGCGAGTAGCCGACACGTGATCAGCGAGTGGACTCGCCTCAGCAGGGATTCTGGGCACCGGACAACCAATCCCTACAAAACAGGGGGACAGAATTCAGAATACATGTGGAGGTGACTGCTGGAAGACACTGTTGCTTACAGGACATTAGTATCTGTGAATCCGTCAGCTTGTCTTCCTGCAGACGAGTGTATGCTCGCGGTCAGATGCAGAGAGATCAGAGTAAAAGCTCCTAAATTTCAACACCAGTGCAAACCCTGCTCGCAGCTGGGGTCTGCCTGCTCGTCTACAGGGTGCTTGTGCTGTTTCAGACTGACAGAGATGATTAGCTCTCATGTCAGTTCATGAAATGCCTCTGAACACAGATCTGCAATACACTGGAAATACGTAGCAAGTAGAGATAGATAGATAGATAGATAGATAGATAGATAGATAGATAGATAGATAGATAGATAGATAGATAGATAGAGATAAGAAAGGATAGATAGATAGATAGTTAGAGATAAGAAAGGATAGATAGATAGATAGAGATAAGAAAGGATAGATAGATAGATAGAGATAAGAAAGGATAGATAGATAGATAGATAGATAGATAGATACTTTATTCTGTACCAATCTAAACGACAGACAGACAGACAGACAGACAGACAGACAGACAGACAGAGAGACAGACAGATACTTTATTCTGTACCAATCTAAACGACAGACAGACAGACAGACAGACAGACAGACAGACAGACAGACAGACAGACAGACAGACAGACAGACAGACAGACAGACAGACAGACAGACAGACAGACAGACAGACAGACAGACAGACAGACAGACAGACAGACAGACAGACAGACAGACAGACAGACAGACAGACAGACAGACAGACAGACAGACAGACAGACAGACAGACAGACAGACAGACAGACAGACAGACAGACAGACAGACAGACAGACAGACAGACAGACAGACAGACAGACACTTTATTGATCCCGAAGGAAATTTAGCAGCCAGTAGCAGTTTCACAGAAAAAAAAAAAAAAAGTACAACACCCAGTACAAAGAAGAATAAAGAATTCTAATAGCCAAAAAGAAAATATACAAGAGCATATGAAAACAAAACTATACACCCTGACTGAGGGTAAAAAGGTAGTGCAGTAATAAATTAGGTAATGTGTAAGAGAAAACGGGTATCAGTAGATATATTACAGTACTGGAATATTTATTACACAATAAATAGTTGTGCAAAGATTGTATTAAGTAAATGTTAACGTTAAATAGTGTTAAAAAGTGTCCAGGAGTGCAGATGTACAGGATGTACAGCAAAGTGTCAAATAGTGTCTATGAGTGCTGACATAACATGTACAGTAAAGTGTCAATAGTGTCTATGAGTGCTGACATAAGATGTACAGTAAAGTGTCAATAGTGTCTATGAGTGCTGACATAAGATGTACAGTAAAGTGTCAATAGTGTCTATGAGTGCTGACATAACATGTACAGTAAAGTGTCAATAGTGTCTATGAGTGCTGACATAAGATGTACAGTAAAGTGTCAATAGTGTCTATGAGTGCTGACATAAGATGTACAGTAAAGTGTCAATAGTGTCTATGAGTGCTGACATAAGATGTACAGTAAAGTGTCAATAGTGTCTATGAGTGCTGACATAACATGTACAGTAAAGTGTCAATAGTGTCTATGAGTGCTGACATAAGATGTACAGTAAAGTGTCAATAGTGTCTATGAGTGCTGACATAAGATGTCCAGTAAAGTGTCAATAGTGTCTATGAGTGCTGACATAAGATGTCCAGTAAAGTGTCAATAGTGTCTATGAGTGCTGACATAAGATGTCTAGTAAAGTGTCAATAGTGTCTATGAGTGCTGACATAAGATGTCTAGTAAAGTGTCAATAGTGTCTATGAGTGCTGACATAAGATGTCCAGTAAAGTGTCAATAGTGTCTATGAGTGCTGACATAAGATGTCCAGTAAAGTGTCAATAGTGTCTATGAGTGCTGACATAAGATGTCCAGTAAAGTGTCAATAGTGTCTATGAGTGCTGACATAAGATGTCTAGTAAAGTGTCAATAGTGTCTATGAGTGCTGACATAAGATGTCTAGTAAAGTGTCAATAGTGTCTATGAGTGCTGACATAAGATGTCCAGTAAAGTGTCAGTAGTGTCCGGAAGTGCAGATGTACAGTAATGTGATTACAGTACAAATAAAAATAAACTGTAATGTGAATTAAGGGACTTGTTCCTCATCTGTCCTCCTTCCTCTTCCGGCTCCACTGGGAGGAATTGAAGAGTCTGATGGCTCTCGGGACAAAGGATCTCCTTTGAGTGTTTGAAACCGGTCTGATATAAACCTGAGGCGGGTTATTTGATTTTATGGATGTCCAAACCCAGCATTCGTTTACTAAGAAATTTAAGACAGTGATCTGTTTTTGTTTATTAGATGTGATGCACCTCACAGACAGCTAAAGTAATTGGTTGTGGAAGTGACTGCAGTGAAACAGAGTGATGCTTTCTATAAGTGACACTGCGTGACACTGTTTATTAATACAATCCCACAAAACTACTTTCTCTTCGTAATTTGTTTAAAAACGGGACCAAACATGCTTGGGTGGTCGTCAATGTACTTGGTTTGACCACGTATCGATGGGAAACACTAATTATCTAATTATAACGTGGAATTATAACCAACGCTTTTGAGAATTGAGTTTTTCTCCAACCAATTCCGGGCCACTTCTATTTGTCCAGTCATTATGAGGTTCTTATAACAGGCAGCTGGTGTTAAAATAAACAATATTGTGATTAAATAAATAAACTATAATAACAACTAAAGCAATAGTTAGTGTGTATATCTCACATTATACTCCTACCACTGGGGCTCTGGCTACAGTATCATGATGTTCTATTTTTGCCATTTCGTTCACCCATAACTACCCACTCTACTCATCTTCGCTCGTATAATTTGAAATTAATACTCATAGTTTCCTGTGCTACTGTTGACACCAACAATAAAGCACTTAGAGCACATTTCATAGTTCCAGTGGCAGCTCAATAAATAAAAGCAGCCGGAGCACACGTTAGGAAGGTCCTACAATATATACACACCAATCACTATTGTCTTTATCTGAGTGTTAGTTTATCACTTAGAACCCAAATCAACAATTTTCTCACTATTACACAACATCAACATCAGCCAGAACGCCAACCTGGGAAGATGCTGTTGAGGATCTGCAGCTTGTTGGAATACTTCCTCCAGAGACGGAGCACGTAGTCTTCCCAGCGGATCATCTTGCCTAGAATTAACATGACGGGGATGGTGGGCAGGCCGATGAGAAGAAACAGAGGGTCAGCCCTCTCCATCACGTCCAAGCCCTCCTTATGGCCCACCACCTGCCGCAGAGAACACACCAACAAACGTCCTCTCAGCAAATATTGATGACAGCAAGAGATTATCAAGACACCAAGTGCAAACAGCTGAGGATGTGCTAAGGAGTGAAGGCACCCAAGAATATAAGCCAATGTAAACAGCATGATATCAGAACAAGCATAATACTATACCAATATAACAACAATGTGGGGTACACATATTGGTGGGGTAAGTCTGGTCTGTTTATTGTTGTGGAATTGATATAGTTCCTCAACAATGACCTTTCCAGCAGGTCTCACAACCTCCTCTTAAGATCTTTTCATCCTGGGGCATTGCCGTACTGCACCAGATTGTGATACTGCTTGAAAGAACACTGTGTACTAGACAGTGGCTGTGAAGTTAGAGTAAGTGTGTTGTGGTACTCATGTTCCAGTTCAGCAATCATAGGAAGCACAAGATGGATTTCCACTGACATTTCGTAGCACCTTCCATAGACGTCCCATTTAAAGGATGTCAGGAAGATGAAGGAGCTCAGTCTCACAGCCAGCACACGCATTGAGCTACTTTCAAGTTAAAACCTGACTGTCCTCTGAGTACAAATGAGACGAGTTCTGCATCCTCCCACCTGCATGACGGTGACAGCTCCGTATGTGACTGCGGTCCAGTAGATGGAGCCCACCATGATTCCAGCTGCAGCGAACGGACATGCCTTGGAGATGAGTCGATCTGCCAGATCCAGCACGTACACCACAGGCCCTGCAGCCACAGACACATATACGAGCAGAGAAAGACAGGACATGAGTTTACATGGTTTCTTCCAAGATCCTGCTCGTTTCATTTCATTGCATGTATTTAATTGGTGAAGCTGATCTTGAACACATATGAGGTTGTAGATGCAGCAGACCTTTTGTTTTTGAAAGAAATGCTAACAGAACGTGCAGAACTTGGACTATATTGGGGTTTTCAGAGGCAACAAAGCAAAGGATCCCAATACTAGCCCTGGCAACTCATAGCTCTCCACAGTTTTGTGCTTTGCATACTCTTCAAATGACGCCCAACTCAGCTTGTTAATTAGTTAATGAGTGGAAAGAGGTGTGCTAGATGAGTCAAATCACAAAAATATCCAAAAATGTGTGTAGGGTTGACAGAACTGGAATTGGGAACCATGCTATAAATAAAACCAAGTACACCAGAGGTGGGAAACTCCAGTTCTGGTTTCCTGCACAGTTTGGGGGGTTTCCTACTCAAACACACCTGATTCAGCTCATCGGTTAAATGCCAGGTTTAGCTGGAAAGTTAGAGGAGGGAAATCAACAAACTGTGCTGCTCTCAATCCCCCACCCCGATATAAACGCTGATTACAAGCTTACAAGGTCAGAGAAAGACAGGCGGGGGACAGAATTAGTACCACTGTATTGGCTGAAGTGGGGTAAAATGGGAGTAAGGGCCAAACAACAGGAGTTAGAGGATAGCAAGATAATAAGGAGTCTACCTCTCCAGCAGGGGGCAGCAGATTGTTCTTTGGCATCACTCTGCTGGATCAGGCCTGCTCTAGATTCCCTTCCATTTGACTCCTTATTAGCATGCACAGTTTAGTGTTTTTCCAGATCAAATTCATCCAATTTACCAATTAATCCAAAACAGAGATAAATATTCTTTGCCTTTTTGGCCTGAAGCCCACCGTAACAGTGCACTTTGTTCTATACCAGTCTGAAGGCTCGCCTCTACACTGCTAACAAATCTCATTTACAAAAATGGCTCAATAAAAGAACCGTCAACTCAAAGGTCCTTTAAGCAGCCAGAAGTGGTTCATCATGAGAGCGAGCCAAGCATACTGAGCTCATCAGCTAATGAGAAGACAAACGAGCTACTTTACCAAAGAACACCACTATTCAGAGCCCTGGACCTGTAGATATTACTAGAAGTGCTAAAAAGGGTTCATGTGATGCTGCTGAAGAACCAATGTTTGGCCCCTAAAAGAAGCTTTCAATGGATTGTTCATTGATTAATCATTGAATTCATTTTTATGGTGTAAAGCTTCGCCAGATAATGTCAATAAGGCAAAAAACCCTATACATCATCCTTTAAGCCTCCTTCATATTCACATTTCTTGAGACTCCTGTTCTTTGTAAGAGGTAACAGCACTGTACATGATACTAATACAAACAATGGGCCCCATTCACCAACTATAAAGTCAATGTCTTTGTCACATACTAAGTTATATATGGTAGAACATGCAGAGATGCTTTGACGACTGCCCACTCACATGAAACAATAAGAAAGTATAGAACAGGGGTATTTAATTAGAATTCAATACGGTCCAGTTATTTCCTCAGCCCAGTGTCCGGACCGTCATCAATTCTAACTTGTGTTCTAATTCAGTGCTGTATCCCGTATACTGAAGTAGCCTAGTAGTTTAATCAACATCATATACCATCAGCAACTGAAAGCCAAAACAAATTACACATACCGTTCAGTATATTTCAGTATATTTATTGTTTGAAAAGGTGAACTGAATGAATTATTTATAAGCCTTCAAATAAATGTTTTTCTTCTTCACTTCAAGTAAAAACAAGGGCTGCATAATAAAACAACCCTGAATGCCTTTGAAAACATCATCATAAATCCTTATTCATAGAAGAAGTGAATAAAACGTGTGTCTTCATGTTAACTCAATTTCACATCTTCACAGTTTATCTCTCTCTTGTATTCCTCTCTCTCACTTTCTCTTGTTCAGTGAGAGAAGTGAGCTCTTGGTTGTCTAGCTAGGACTTTAAACCAGGGCTGAAAGGGTCATACACATTTTAATTAACGCCACGGTCTCAGAACCTGTGGGAAGAATAAACATGTGTGTCTAGGGAACGAGCTTTTCTCCGACTGCTTCATCTCACTTCATACCTCGCCTGTGTGTGCACCACGCTCCCAAATCTGCACAGATCTGATTGGCTGAGGATCGCCTACAGTAAGCTTACAACACACACGATTGGTCTATGAGTTTACTGCACCCCTAAGACAAGAACAGTTCTGCCACTTAAAATTTAGATTGCTCTAAACAGTTTATCGCTTTGGGTCTGTATTGGACAACGTCTGGGTCCGGACCAGGACTGAGGTCCACCTATTAGTGACCTCTGGTCTAGAGTATCTGAAATATAATAACAAAATGTGAACAGGATAAAGGAAAAAAATAGAAATATGCATAAATTTGAATGTACATAGTAGAAAACAGACGTGTGCGGAGGGGATGAGGATTGTAGAATAATATTCAAAATGTGCAACAAGTGGATGAAATCAATGACTTAAAACCAACTTCAATTCAATTCAATCTTATTTGTGTAGCGCTTTTTACAACGATGTTGTCAGAAGTTTGAAAACAGACAAGTACAATATATATATCCCCCAGTGAGCAAGCCAGAGTTGACAGTGGCAAGAAAAACTACCTCAGACTGGAGGAAGAAACTTTGGGAGAAACCAAGATTCAATCTTTCTCTGGTCCAACAGTATTTACAGGTAATTAAACTAAATATTTAAGAAAAGCTCAGAGAGTCTCTGTTTGAAGTCTGGATGGTTAAAGCTTTAGAAACTTCCATGGTTTCTCACGTTTTCTGATATTGAGATTTTTCTAAGGAACACAATCTACACGAGCAGTTGGTGGTTTAAGAACACGTCATGACTTTCTCAGGATCTTTCTCAAGAACCAACTGAAGAAAAAGCTGAGGAAGATACTGGTGAACGAGGCCCAGAGACCTTATCAGCACTTGAGAAATGCACATACTTGTTTATGTCAATCTTCCCTCCCTTTCCTTTTACAGACATTATTTGTGCTTCGACGTTTTGAACTCAAGCAATGAGGAAATACATCAAACCAGCTTCCTTCGGCATTCCAGCACACACACACACACACACACACACACACACACACACACACACACACAGACTGGGAAGTGCTTCAAATGGAATGTAAAATTACTGGTACTTGGAGCAGCAACACGTGAAATGAAAGAACCAGTAAAAAGATTTGTTGTTGCTATGCGCCATGCAGGTTGCTCACAATCAACCTCACCCCGCAAACGATCAACGCTGCACAGGACGCCTCTCATTATTCACAACTTCAGAGACACAAACAACTTTTGGGATACAATCATAATCAGACCCCAAAGCTAGAGAGGGCAAACTATATCCTTCACCTTCCTTTTCCTCCTCCCCGAGCACCTCTCTGGCTCGTGTTCCAGAGCGGCTCAGGAGGAAATCATGCAATATTTACCGGCAGGCAACCTGATTTCCTCTCTCTCAGGTCCGTCCACGTGCTATTAATAACCTCTTCACAGGTCTCCGAAGAACAGAGCGTCTGTACGCAGCTCAAGGCTTCTCAGACAAGAGAGACATCACCGGCTGGAAACAGGGTGTGGAAAGTTGTTCAAGTGAGAACTTTCTGTTCACCAAAGCAGCATCTCTATTTTATAACGCACACACAACGATCCAGGTGGTCCCACAGATGCTCAGAGCTCTGGGGAATCAGGGGTCCAGGGTAGAAGTCTAGGTCAGCTCTTCCAACAAATGTCGGAACTTTCTATCTGTGCTGTGTTGCACTGTCTTTCTGGACGATCCCATTCACCCTAGAGAAGACAATCAGCATGTGTGGTGTACGTGATCTGCAAGGATGGATTCAGACCCAAAGTGGTTGAGAGTGTGTTCCACATGGATGAGTGGTAGGGCTGGGTATCGCCACTGATTTCCCGGATCGATTCAATCCCGATTCACAAGGTCCCAATTCAATTCGATTTCCGATTCAATTCAATTCAATATGGATTCATTTAGGGATATTTCAGTTACAATAATATGTTTTGTTTGAATATAAAAAGAGATTTTCAGAGAACTAATGTGCTAAATGTACAAGAAACACTCCTACCTACCATTACTAAAAACATTAGTGTTTATATACCGTCATGGTTTCTGAATCCAAAATGTAGCCAGACATCTGCTTTCAAATTCTGGGGCGCCTTCATTTGGGCTGGAATACTAATTTTAAAGGTCAATCTCAGGTTTATACGAATCGATATCGGATTATTCAAATGAAGATCGATTTTAATCGAAATATCGATTTTTTTACATTCAGAGAATGCCACGTAAACAGATCTTAGGGCTGATACATACATACATACATACATACATACATACATACATACATACATACATACATACATACATACATACATACATACATACATACATACATACATACATACATACATACATACATACATACATACATACATACATACATACATACATACATACATACATACATACATAAGCTGGGCGATATATAAAAATAATAATAATTTTTTGCTGGTTGAAGACAGACGCTTTGCAGAGCCCAGCTGTTGTTAACAAAATGTATCGTTAAACTCATGTAGGGCTGCATCGTTCGTCTGGACCACAGGTCAGTGGTGGCGGTATGATACGACAGTCCTCCTCCAGCTCTCTAGTGATTCTTTGGCGTGTTGATATACAGTTGTGGCAACTTCAGAAAAATATTTGCGGCTTAGTTGTACCTACTCCTGCTCTAAAACTTTTCCACCGTGTTTTTCCACCTGTTGGACTTTCCCACCGTATATATGGACGGCATGTCTTTACAATAAACATCGCTACAGCATCTGTAATTGCCTTCCAACGTGCCTCATTCTTATCATACGGCACACAGGTGGAAACGTGTCTGGGACGGTTGCTAGCTTTATTTTGGGTGGTGTGCTAGCGGAGCGCTGTTCTCATTCGGCTGGGAGCAGCACTTCTCCCACTCCACTGCTTGCTCCTGTTTAAGATGTTGGAATAAGTTTGTCATGCTGCTTCATTTGGAAGCAACTGTTTTCAAACACACCTTACAGCAAGGACTTCTTCGGTCTTTGTCCAAAACAGCAAAACTGAACTGATTCCAGATCACGGAGAAAGTTACTCCTTTCTTGGGGACAAATTCGGGCCTCCCCCCATACATATATATATACACATACATATACACATATATATATGTGTGTGTGTGTGTGTGTGTGTGTGTGTGTGTGTGTGTGTGTGTGTGTGTGTGTGTGTGTATGTATGTATGTATATATATATATATATATATATATATATATATATATATATATATATATATATATATATATATATATATATATATATATACACACACACATATACACACACACACACACACATATATATATATATACACACAGAAGAAGTTCAGACCTCCTTTCTCATCTTCACAAAGCTGGTTATGTGGCACTGTAACCATGGCACCAGAGGCTGGCAAAGTAAGAATTAAGGAGACACACACACACACCTCCCTCTTAACACCACTCATATGCTCCTCTTCTCCTTCCACATAAACACCCCCCCTACCCCCCACCCCCTCTACAGCATGTTCTCCAGCTACGCAAACACACAGCTTTACTCTTACACAAGCAAACTCACATCACTGACTCCAGTTTTGTTTTTCCAGCACTATCAATAGTCCTCCACACTATTCCCGGCACTAACCACAGCGCAAGGCAGGAATAAAACTGTATTTATCATACTGAAGTGATTAATTATGAGCGTTTACCAGGAGTGGTCAAACAAGCCAACCACTGCCATGAGAAGCAGGCACTTCATATTTCGGGGCTGGCGGCATAACTGGAATACTATGAAAGCATGCAATTCAGATGTCACAAGTCTCTCATAAAATATTCTCAGTGAAAGTTTTCTGGTAAACAACAACAACAACTACAACATGCTGTGCGTGTGTTGGAGCCAGCCGACAATCTTGAGTCAGGAACCAAATAAAAACTAATTGCAAATATGGACACAGCACTCAAAAATACTCAGCCTCTATAATTAGGCCTGTGTCTGCCGTTTAAAAAAGAAAAGAAAAGGAAAAAACACCCCAGAGATTTTAATCTTCTAAGTACTCATGAGCTCATGGGCCCTTTTGCATTTTGCCATTCTCCATGCAGGCACTCCGGAGGGCCGGGCATTAGGCTCTACCTGTGTGTGCCAAGCCCATCGATTCCTGGCTGGAACATCCATCCATCCGACGCTCTGATGACCATGTCGCAATCTCTTCCGCTTTCTCCCTGCCTAAGCACTACTACAGCATGGCAGCAGTGGAAGGGTAGGGTAGGGTTGGGTGCGGGGGGGTGGTAGGGAGTAGGTCATCCTTAATAGCTATTGGCAAAAGGAAAAGCTGAGCCGTTATTTCTGCTGCAGACCGCAGATTCCATAATTAAGATAATTAAAAAAAAAAACAGGGTGTGTAAATCGAGCGCCCCCCCTCCCTCCCCACTCACTCCCAGCTATGATGGGGGGAGTGTTTCCCGTAGCTCTGCAGGCCATGGACAAGGACTTTCTGTTCCTGGTGCTGGCCAGAATTACCATGGCAGGATTCCGAACGCTATTTTCCCCTTTAGTCTTACATAAAACTGTGTCTCGACTCCGACAACAACATGGTTACGGGAGGCGTTTACCTGCATGTCACCATTTCCTGCGCTCTCTGATAGACAACCGTGAAGAGTACAACACTTCACACTGTAATTCAGACTTCGTACAGCCTGTTCTATCCTCTGTGAGGAACAGGTCATTCACTTTCTAGGTGCTGATCTTGTATAATAGTGATCTCTTTTCTCACAGGCTGTGGCAATGGGTCAGGGTGTGGCCTCTGTGGGTACGGCTGCACCTAACGATTAATTACTCAATTGATTAATCTAACAACTCTTTTTTGGATTAGTCGATTAATCTAACAAGTAATTTTTAGATTACTCTAATGTGAGTGTGTTAGGAATTTAAATTATTATTTTGTGTGTGTATATATACATATATATATATATATATATATAGGTGAAAACACATGGCCATTCTAGACTTAATGTATTAAAGGGTACCTTAAAGGCATGTGATCTATAAATGGTTGAAGTGGTTTTAAAATATAAGTTATTTTGATTCTCTCTGGTGTTTCTTGTCATATATTCACACAAAACAGTATTTTATTTACAACTTCACAGTTTTATACTCGATCCATTAGCATTTATGCTAGCAGATTTTTAAGCCCCGGGCTATTGTTTTGGATAGCCGACTGGTAGCTTAGCAACTAGTTAAAACACCGGGCGTTCCAGCTGGATATGTCACTAAACTACACTGTAATATACAAACTTGATGAACTGATGTACAACAATGCTCATTTCAGATACCGTCCTTATGGAGCGTGGCCTGTTTAATGGAGCAGATTGTTAGCACAGTGCTAACTAGGGTGCATTCACTTTTCATAGCAGACTTACAGCGATCTAGCTCACAACATATACACAACCGCTCAAAAGATTAGGATCACTTTAGAATTTAATTTCATGCAATTCACAAACAATATTGTCCATTTCACAATTAATGTAAGTGTATCAGATGATTTTTAAAGAATAAAAATGTTTGTATTAAAGTCTATTTTTGTATAGAGGCTTATTTTGCATATAGTCCTATTATCAGTAATTCTCAGTGCTCTGTCTAAATCTCCTGGTACGACCGCCAATCCAAGTTAAGGATGTTATTGGACTAACTGGTTGTTAGGACACTCTTGCTCAATTGTGATGCACAGCTGAAAACATTCTACTAATAAGTGAGTATAAAAGGGAACAACATTCTAGGTTAGTTTAGTATCTGAAGATCAGCAGTTGATGGCTTGCTGACCGACTCACAATGACCAGAAAGAAACAACTTTCTTTAGAGACCCGTCAGTCCATTGTTGTGTTAAGGAAGAAGATACTCCATTAAAACAAGAACATTTCACTGTGATCCCAAACTTTTGAGCAGTAGTTTACATTCAAGCTACGTTTACTTTACTCAGGATTTGAACTTGTAACCTGTCTCCTTACAAGACAGAACACAGTCCAGTCAATGAGCAGAACAGAGTCAGCTGGACACAGAAATGCAGTGTGTTAGCAATGTGTGACACTACATTGCTGTTTGTTTACTGTCTTGTCCGTAAGCAACATCCATGGGTGCGTCCGAAACCGCCTACTAGTCAGTAGGTAGTAGATTAGAGTCAGTACGTACTGCTCGAGCGGTAGACTAGTAGGTAATTACAGTAGGAGAGTTTTAGTAGCCACATAAGCTCGGACGTACTACGTCCGCCATCTTACCAGCGTCCTGTGACGCAAGACGTCAGACCACCACCGTAAAAGTCCTGCTATTCATTTAAAAGCTCCATTTACTGACAGATTTAGATTCTGTTTGTGACACTGATCTGCATTTTTGTCTGAATATGTACTCAAACAGTGTCGAGCTGTAGCTCAGATGGACCAAACGGTAGAGCTGTGTATTGGCAAGAACCTGGCGATACAATATGTATCGTGATATATTGTGATACTGCAAGCAAAGTGATATACTTTGATTTTTCAAATCCTACTATTAAAACTCACCACTATATGAACAGGTTTGTCAATGCTTACAATAGCATTGCGCCCTTGTGCTGCTTGTTAATGTTGGAGTGGAGATGAAAATGGATTACAACACTGCCATCTAGTGGTCAGAGGTTTAAACACAACACACAATGATTCACTGTCTGCCAGGAATCTGCGTATTGATACTGTGTTTTTGAGAATCGATACAGTATCACTAAACATAATATCCCGATATCCGATATTTTCGATACTTTTTTACATTCCTACCAAACAGGAGGAATGTAATCATTGTTTATCTCAGCAGTAGCGCTAACTTCTGTAGCGGCAGTTCACTAGCCGTAGCTACGTACACACAGCCGACGTTCAGCTTTACACCGTTTATTTTCCTCCGCTTTGAATTCATCCGCATCTCCAGGTGAATCATGGGATACACAGTGTGCTGTGTTCACCTACATAAATATGGCTGCTGATTCAATAGGTGATATGGGTACCATTCGCCTACTACTCGATGCCTACTAGGTATTCAGACATACTAGCCGTGCTCGCCTACTGATTTACTACTGAGTATTCAGACATACTAGCCGCGCTCGCCTACTGATTTCACTACTGAGTATTCAGACATACTAGCCGCGCTCGCCTACTGATTTACTACTGAGTATTCAGACATACTAGCCGCGCTCGCCTACTGATTTCACTACTGAGTATTCAGACATACTAGCCACGCTCGCCTACTGATTTACTACTGAGTATTCAGACATACTAGCCGCGCTCGCCTACTGATTTACTACTGAGTTTTCAGACATACTAGCCGCGCTCGCCTACTGATTTACTACTGAGTATTCAGACATACTAGCCGCGCTCACCTACTGATTTCACTACTGAGTATTCAGACATACTAGCCACGCTCGCCTACTGATTTACTACTGAGTATTCAGACATACTAGCCGCGCTCGCCTACTGATTTCACTACTGAGTATTCAGACATACTAGCCGCGCTCGCCTACTGATTTCACTACTGAGTATTCAGACATACTAGCCGCGCTCGCCTACTGATTTACTACTGAGTATTCAGACATACTAGCCGCGCTCGCCTACTGATTTCACTACTGAGTATTCAGACATACTAGCCACGCTCGCCTACTGATTTACTACTGAGTATTCAGACATACTAGCCGCGCTCGCCTACTGATTTCACTACTGAGTATTCAGACATACTAGACGCGCTCACCTACTGATTTCACTACTGAGTATTCAGACATACTAGCCGCGCTCGCCTACTGATTTACTACTGAGTATTCAGACATACTAGCCGCGCTCGCCTACTGATTTCACTACTGAGTATTCAGACATACTAGCCGCGCTCGCCTACTGATTTCACTACTGAGTATTCAGACATACTAGCCACGCTCGCCTACTGATTTCACTACTGAGTATTCAGACATACTAGCCGCGCTCGCCTACTGATTTACTACTGAGTATTCAGACATACTAGCCGCGCTCGCCTACTGATTTCACTACTGAGTATTCAGACATACTAGCCACGCTCGCCTACTGATTTCACTACTGAGTATTCAGACATACTAGCCGCGCTCGCCTACTGATTTCACTACTGAGTATTCAGACATACTAGCCGCGCTCGCCTACTGATTTCACTACTGAGTATTCAGACATACTAGCCGCGCTCGCCTACTGATTTACTACTGAGTATTCAGACATACTAGCCGCGCTCGCCTACTGATTTACTACTGAGTATTCAGACATACTAGCCGCGCTCGCCTACTGATTTACTACTGAGTGGTAGACAAGTAGGCGATTTTGGACGACCCCATGTGTGAACTGGCAGCTGCTATGTGATGCACTGAGCACCAACCTCTCACATCATATAGGACAGAAGAGACATATACCAAAACTTAACACGATGTCCTGGAGTGGTGATACAGCGGCAGGTAAACTGGTAATGAAGACACAGCTGTGGCTCTCGTCACCTTTACATCACATCTGGAAACTACTGTGCATCTTGAAAGCCAATACAAATACTCTTCAGTAGAATTACCACAAGTCTGAAATGCAGTTGCGACATGTGTGTGTCAGTGTCTCTAGCTACACATGAACACAATTTCAAAAGAGTTTTGCCCATCGCTACCAGAACTGGAACCATGTGGAACTTCAGTCGGGTGCAGTCTTAGGAAAACAGAACTAGGGTAATAAAAAGCAGGCATTTAATACGTAACTGCATGCGTGATCACTGTAACTCTTGTGACTAAAGTCAGCACTGGGCCTCCAGAACCCTCTTCCACACTACTGATAAAGTATCCCTGCAATTAAACATTCACTTACTATATATATATATATAGCTTTTGGACAGCAATAAGTGTATTTTACCAGTAAGAACACCAGATATGATTAGAACAGATGTAAATAATCATACATACAATACAAAGTAACATGAATATCTTATTGTGAAAGAAGTGGATCATATCTTGAGCTCCAGTTTGAAGAACAAAGTGTAGTTCCAGATTTCTCCTGGACGCCCCAGACATTGTATGAATGTATTCAGTTCCTTCAGCAGCAATCTTGATTTAGCTTAATGAAGTACTGAGCAGTCAAAGCAGGTATTAGATGAGAACTGTAAATAATACTGGGTTGTTTCTACAAGGAGAAGCTTGGAAAAACAATTACTGTATTCATACCATTTGTTTCCAATATATTTAGAAAATAGCTCGGTGAAGCAAATAAAAGCTTCCTGAAATATAATGTTCCCATATGCATAAAACGTTTGCACCCTGGGATTTTTTTCAATCCTACTATTAAAACTCATCACTATATGAACAGGTTTGTCAGTGCTTACAACAGCATTGCGCCCTTGTGCTGCTTGTTAATGTTGGAGTGGAGCTGAAAATAGATTACAACATTGCCATCTAGTGACAAAATCGATACAGTATTACAAAACATACATTTAATATTTTATTTTGATATTTACACACACACACTTTAGGTACTGACAAATACAGTGTGCATGTACTCAAATTCTCCTGCAGACACTGACTGCTGCATGCACTGTACCGTCAGTCCTCTTCCTCACAGCATAAATAATCTGAATTAATGCTCCTGCGACGGTAATAACTGCTGACAGGGTCGGGGTCTCTCTCTCTCTCTCTCTCTCTCTCTCTCTCTCTCTCTCTCGCTCTCTCTCTCTCTCTCTCTCTCTCTCTCTCTCTCTCTCTCTCTCTCTCTCTCTCTCTCTCTCTCTCCCTCTCTCTCTCCCTCTCTCTCTCCCTCTCTCCCTCTCTCCCTCTCTCCCTCTCTCTGGGTAAGGTCGGCTCTGTCTGCTGATTGCACGGGTGCTGTCCAACTGCTGGATTATTTTTAGACTCGAGTTTTAGGTGATTCATCAGATCCAGGCTAGCAATGAACTAGACGAGCATTCCCCTGCTGTGGCCTGACCGACCTAAACACACACACACACAGACCGACACACACACACACACACAGGGAGAGGGGGAGAGAGAGAGAGAGAGAGAGAAACACCCCACAAACACCCATCCACCCACAGAGACACACACAAACATGCACCACCCACACAAAACTCATGGGGGGTCTGTGTTTAGTGAGTATGCAGAATGTGGAGATGTTTGCTGGGACAATATCTGCAACATCTTTAACTCTGTTTCTGACATACTGACCTCCCTTACAGGAGAATTCCACCAAATTTTACTTTTCATGCTGAATTAAATCCTTATGGTGTGAACAAAATCATTCAGTCAGTGTTGTTTACAGGGGGGGTGTTGGGAACCGTGTTGTGGTATGTCAAACCCAGGAGACTCGGGGGAATCTCTAACGCTTCTACGAAGTTGCCACATATTGCTTGAAGAACGTAAGATGACGACTTGTGTCATCTTACACACTGCTCATGTCATGTCTCCACGCAATGACAGTACATGAAATGATTGCAAATACGCCCAAGACATGGTTTTAGATTGAAATAAAATTAATTTGGAGGGCTGCCAGGAGGGTACATCCATAACCGCCTCCAAAGAAAGTCTATTTATTTACAGATATTAACATTACTACTCCAGAAGACGAGCAAGTTCACTGGCTGATAATAAAATGGCTATTAGAGATGGACCGATCAGCGCTTTTGAGGCCGATACCGATCGAGGGCAGGGTATATGCCACGGCAGGGCTACATGTAGTTATTAGCGCAAGCAAGTCATGAAACATGTTTATTACCTTTTTAACGAGCTCATATGAAACAGCATAATATTTTAAACAAAATTAACAGTAAATAAACAAAATACATCAAACAAATATCCCCAATACTGTAATCATTCAATTTAGACCCTTAATTTAAAATTAAAAAAGCTAAATAAATAAATGCAGTTAAAACTGCAGTCATTAAACACAGACTCTGTTATTTTAAACTAAAAACTATAATCATTGAATGTAGAATATTGAATTGTTGCTGCTGTTCTGTTCGTACCGGTCAGATCTGGTCTGTATGGTGTTCTGGGTTGTTTGTTTTGTGTTAGCTGTGTGTGTTAGCTCTGCTGTTTGCTGATACTCACTGTATTCAGCTGTGTGCAGTGCTGTTTCAGATTATTATTGTTAAATGTCTTTGTCTTGGTTCTCCAACGAGACACGTTGATTTTACTAATTTTACAGAACGTCCTGGATGCGTCTGTGTCATATACAGTAAAACACTACCAGACGGATGATGTTTTCTACCCGTACATGCAGTGAACACCATAAACTGTTCTTGCGAGGTATGTTTTTCCACCTAGTGGTTCAGATAGGAATTGCAGGGAGCTGGCCGGAGGGGGTTACAACAAAACACTAGCTGGAAATACAAAAATTAGGCCCATTTGTTTAACGGCATCGATCGGCTCCCGGGATTGGCTAAATTGGAGAAATATCGGCCCAGCACCGATTACATGTTTCGATTAAATATCGGCCAATACCGATACATAGCCGATTGATCCTTCCATCTCTAATGGCTATATTTGCGTTGTTGACACTGCGACCCCTGCTTCCCATCATTACTACTGTAAAGAAATCATCGTTCCATCTACAGGATGTAGCGTCTTCTATGTCTCATATGCTGTTAAATAACGAAGCAGTCCTTTGCTCTGTCCGTCTTCTAGTAACACACTTCCTCTTCAGCTCTGGAAAAAGTCTCTTTCTTCAAATCAATCAAGTCCCAAATCAAATATTCATTGGCAGACACCCAAGCCAGGACTCGTAACAGAGAAGAAAAGCTTTAACAGCTCGGGGAAAATGTAGTTCTTAGAAAAGGAGACAAAAAGGTGGCTCTCCCTTGTTCTCATTCTGTCTCCTCCTTTCTCCCTTACCTCCCTCCCCTTTTCTCTCTGAAGGTGAACGGACACGCAGTGCAATTTCACAGCTGGTCACAGTTCAGCCGGCGGAGTGACAAATAGCATTATCCACAAATAAACCAATATGAGCCAGAGAGACAGCCGGACAGACAAGCTGACAAGAAAGAAAGAACTCCAGGAGAAGCAGACTGCTTAGCCAACACAACTCTATACAATCTGATCCATTTTAAATAATGGCTGAAAGTGTCTGGAACACAAGGACACAAAGAATAACACACAGCAGACGTATCTAGTACAGGGATTTTCAGAATCAGAGGCGTTCACGGCGGATTATAAAATCTACAGCGTGCTTTTGCACAAGAACCATGTTTTCAGCTCTGAAGATGATCTTCACCACGTATGCTGCCAGGTGAAGATGTTGGAAAAGACATTTAATAAAATAAAAAAGCAACTTCCGACCAGATCCAACCAGATAACAAATAAGCCAGCAACACAAACCACCGTCATACTTAAATATTTTAAATCTACCTTCTGGACGAATCAGCTTTCGGATGACAATTTGCATGACACTGCATAATTTAGCTTTCCAGCAAAAAACGCTGCATATCCGTTTTTGTTGAATTTCATTTTTCTATATCTAGATCGATAATTATTTATACTTTATAGATCCCAGAGGGAAATTCAAGGCATCCAGTAGCTATTCCAAAAGTGCACAAGGTAAGACAGAACAGGACAGTTACAACAAAAAAATACAATATAAATTAAATATAATACAGTATATACAAAAAAAAAGTCTCACCAGTGTAACCAGTGTAGACCACTTCAGTACTGCAAATATGCAGTTATGCAGTCAGCAGTGTAATTATGCAATAAAAATCAGCAGCACTATATATATATATATATATATATATATATATATATATATATATATATATATATATATATATATACACACATATACAGACTGTATACATGATGTATAATATAATAATCATAGTGTAATAATAACAGCATAGTCACTATTATATATAGTTAATAGTATAGTATATATACACACACCATACAGAGATCTGGAGTATAACAGTGAAATGGTTTCATGATGAATGGACCAATAGAAATGCTCCAGAAATAGTTTTTATCTTTTTTTTTTTTCCTTTCATATTTTCTACAGTCATACTCCTGAGCAGAACTAGTTTTTTGTCTTTACTCTTCCTGAGATAATGAGTGTCCTCCCTTCAGATAAACGCTGCTGGAGGACTGAAAATGAGGGCCTCTTCCTCACCCATCACCAGCCAGCTCTCCTGTCCATTTCTGCCAACTGCAGCACCCTCAGTTACATCACTGTGCCTTCCAGGTCTAATAGCATTGAGATAGGATGGTCACACTTTTCATAAAGACTCACAGTCAGAGACTGCCACAGTCAGAGACTGCCTCAACCAGAGACTGCCTCAACCAGAGACTGCCTCAACCTGTGCAGCTTCTAAAGCTTTTCCCATCCAGATTTCAAACAGAGACTCTTTTCTTTGGTATTTAGTTTATTAAACTGTAAATACTGTTTGATCAGAGGAGGATGTTGTAACTGTATGTTTTCAAACTCGTACTTCTGTAAAGCTGCTTTGTGACAACATCGTTGAAAAGAGTGCTACACAAATAAACTTGAATTGAACTGAATTGAATAAAACCTCTTTATATTGACTTACAGTAAATAATGTTTTTGGCCTCTCCTGTAAGGTTACCATTTTGGAGATCTTTGCAACGATAATGTTCTTACTGGGCCGTCTTGCAGCAAGAAAGAGTAGCTGCTGGACACACCCATATACATCGTTTTTTTGCCGCACGAGTTTCGGGTTGCCAGGTAGGGATTTGTCACGGATACTCTAAAGGAAGACTGGAAAATGTTATCCAGGACAAGGATTAGTCACTTCTGACTCACTTTTGGTGCTTTTTTAATGGATTCTCAGTTTTCTCTTTAGCAGAGAGGTTAGCTGGAAATCTGTACATGACCATTTGTATTATTTGACCTTTTAAAACAATACAATAATATAAGGTTTAGGCGACTCCTCCACACTTCAGAACCAAAATACACCAACACACTCACACAGCTATGATTAAACGCCATAACAACCGATGCTTGGATGTCTAGAGGTACGCTGCACTATATCACAACTACGAAACAAATTAGCTTCCAGAGCTTCATAAAGGAGAGAAACCAGTCTGTTGGGTTTTCATTTTCTGACTTATTTTTGTGGAGTGACCAATCACACGTCTCTATCTAGCAGTCTGATGGACGAGTCTAGGTTTTGCAAATACCAGGAGAATGTTACCTGCCTGACTGTACTGACTGTAAAGTTTGGTGGAGGAGGGATAATGCTATAGGACTCCAAAATCTTATACAAGATTCCACCTCCAGAGAGGTGGAAGCTGCAAAATGGGGACAAACTGTCATGAAAGCTTCTGTGATTGTTCATATAGCGTAGTGGAGAGTTTCGGGTTGCCAGGTAGGGATTTGTCGCGGATTACTCTAAAGGAAGACTGGAAAATGCTATCCAGGACAACTTCTGACTCACTTTTGATGCTTTTTTAATGACTTCTCAGTTTTCTCTTTTGCAGTAAGGTTAGCTGGAAATCTGTACATGTCCATTTGTATTATTTGGCCTTTTCTTCAGATTATTTGATTATATATTTGATAATAGTCAGTAGAACTACATGGGCTGATTTTTAGTAAAAGAAACAACATATGAATGCAAACTTTATATTCAAATAAACTAAGAAATCTATCAACAGAACATATTCAGCCAGAAGAGCCCAGACGTCTGCATACAACTTCAAACAAAACCGAGTGTATTAAAGAGCACGGACTAAGACAAACTGGTGATATTCTGTGACGCTGGTATATATTCCATATATTTCAATGCAGCAAACATCTGTTTACTGTACCGTCCTTTACTACACAAAACAATACAGCCAAAAAATCTACTAGCCAGCAAAGTCAGTTACCATCTGATAGAACTACAGCGACGACATGCATGGGTCACTGTGCTCTAGTCGGATGGTGAGTCCGGTGTGGCAGATATAGCACACCATGACTGGCAGCACAGCAAGCGCTCTATAAATAACCTGGCGCCCTGTTTACTTCCATCAGCCGAAACAAGCTGTGCACACAGTAACACTCAGGCCTACTGCTTATGGATCACCCTGCCCGCAACGTACCTTTAACCACACAACAGCACTGACGGATAACGTTAGCCTATTCTGAGGCTCTCTACTCTTTAAACATCAGTTTCTCCTTTAAACACTCAAGTAGGGGGCCTCTATAGTTAGATTTCCGAAGTGCTGAGGGGCTTACTGGATGTATGACACGTAGCCGAGACCCTGTTATGCCTGATAAGGACCCTGTTGTGTCAGCAAGATTTTCACAGACACAAGAGACGGCTCAAACACGTTTAACGAGGAAGTTTCTTTTTTTTTTTCTTAAACACGGCGAGTTCAGCAGTTTGTCACGTCATCCGAGCTTCATTCACTCTGAACACTTATGGAACGCCACATTGTAGTGGTGTGACAAGATCTCGCAAGACTAATACATGACAATATTTCTCTTCAAGCTTGAACCTGTCTCGTGGGGGAAAAAAAAAAAATCTGCTGAATAGTCTGAACTTTTTAAGAGGGATCTGGCAACACAGCAGCCATGGTGGCGAGTGCCACAGCTCAGCAGTTAGAGCAGCTCTCAGCAGGAGAGGTATAGCGTGTAATCATTTTTTTTCTTGTCAGTTACAGAGGATCTTTTCTAGTAGCAGCCATTGTCATTGGAGTTGGATCAAATTTGTATAGAAGATGCTCCTGCTGCTTTTAAGTTGTATGTCTGGCTGCATTGTGGGTCCCCGATGGAAACAATAAATGGTATTAGAGCGACAGACCAGACGAGAATCCTTTGTAATCACTGTAAGAAAATTATCCCGTACACTACGGCTCATACACGCACTAGGCAAAAACACGAAAAGGACATACAACACTTACAAACGCCTTTGGACCTCAACTTCCACAGTCAAGTGCCAGAGCCACGACAATAACGAGAGACACGGGCGTTTTCATTGCAGCTGATATAAGACCGTTTCCTGTAGTGGAGAATATAAGGTTTAGGCAACTCCTCCACACTTCGGAACCAAAATACACCAACACACTCGCAGAGCTATGATTAAACAGACTCTAAAAGAGACAGAAAGCATCGCCATAACAACCGATGTTTGGACGTCTAGAGGTACGCTGCGCTATATCACAATTACGAAACAAATTAGTTTCAAGAGCCTCATAAAGGAGAGAAACCAGTGTGTTGAGTTTTCATTTTCTGACTTATTTTTGTGGAGTGACCAATCACACTTCTCTATCTGGTAGTCTGATGGATGAGTCTGGGTTTTGCAAATACCAGGAGAAATGTTACCTACCTGACTGTACTGACTGTAAAGTTTGGTGGAGGAGGGATAATGCTTATGGGACTCCAAAATCTTGTATAAGATTCCACCTCCATAGAGGTGGGAGCTGCAAAATGGGGACAAACTGATGTCATAAAAGCTTCTGTGATTGTCCATATAGTGTAGCTATAAAAAAAAACCAATAATATGATGTACAGTGCCAAATGGGACCAGGGGCATGAACAAATCAAAAATGTACCTGTTTTAAGTTCAGGCTAACTTTAGTAACCTATCATACACGGCTGTATCTTAATGACTTGTTTATTTCCACTGACAGTTTGAAAATCAGGCAGTCCTGTCAAGGCAGCCTCTTAGGACATCACACTAATTACACATTTTAGTCACAGCGCTCTCTCTAATTTGACTAAAAGGGCATGTCATGAATGAATAACGCGTCAATCATGAAAATTCTAACTGATCACACCAACAAATCACTGCAGTCGTAGATAACTCAATGTCAAGCAAATTCTTTATGAGGGATTGGAGCACACAGACCATTTGGCTGTAAGAGGCCTGAGTGCTGGACCGAGGGCTGAATAGATCAGAGCAGCATATGATGGGTACGACCTCATCTGTGAGAATATAATTGCTATGTTTTGTGGCTTGTCAGAGGCAGAGAGACGGCCTTGTGTAGCTTAGCACAAACTACTAAATCCTGTAAATACTACTCGAGAGCTCCTGTTCTTGCAAACATCTCGCTACATTTGTGAGATCTGCCCTTGCACTGTCCAACTGTCTAAAGAGGTTAGTGGACGGGGACCTCCTCGGGACAATTCGGGATTGTTTTTGGATGAGGCAAGGCAGGCATTTGGAGAGGGCACTCACCACAAGTCTGAAGGGGTTTTTAAAGCCACAGTGTACTCATGTGTACACTGTGTTGTAAAGAAGGTACACTCTTCAGGTGAGATATCAAATTTTGGGAGCAACATCGGTGAAAACTAAAAGTCCTGAAAAGCAATAGGCATCTTAGCTGACTCTATGCACGTTAAAACCCTGGTTAGGAATTGGTTCTAAAGAACTTGATGGATTTCAGCATGGTGCTGTAGTAGGGGGCCACTATTGCAACAACCACTTGTGTATTAATATAAGAAAATTATCTGGTTAGGAATTGGTGTAGTTAGTAATGTTAGTAAACCAACCTGCAACCTTCAAACTATCGCAGATGCTGACTATTTAGTTTCATAATCTGGGTTTTGCAAATACCAGTTACCTGCCTGACTGTACTGACTGTAAAGTTTGGTGGAGGAGGGATAATGCTATGGGACTCCAAAATCTTGTATAGAGTTTGTCCAGAGAGGTGGAAGCTGCAAAATGGGGACAAACTCCAAATAATTCTGATTATTTAGTGTCTGCTTTTGGCCGCTTGCTATGTAAAACTCTGCCGCTGTACCCAACGTACCGAGCTTGGGGAAGACGATGAGGTACTCTGCGTTGCACTGAGGACAGGCTACGCGGGCTGTGCTGTTGCCCCGCTGTTTCTCGTCCACCCAGCGCTGCAGGCAGGCCTGGTGCACCCACTTAGTAGAGCCGCGGCATCGGCACGGTCGAACCCACTCGGCTGTGCGGTCGTCCTCGTCTGTGGCAAAACACACCCAGCAACTCCTGCGGGGCAGAAGGACGGAGAGGACGATGAGACACACATACGCAAGAGCGATAATGTCTTTTTTTTTTTTTTTTTTTTTTTTTAAACATCTGCTACGAAGCTTAAATTGGGAGTACAGCAGTTATAGCTAACATGTATTGAAGTGCTTCTGATTACAATCTGGACAAGAGCAGAACTGCATAGCCAGAGAAGGAGGAGTGGAGGAGGTAATGTGCATCTGGAGAGGAGCCAGAACAGCAACACAGCCTTAAAAACATCAGCATATCCTTGAAGAACTGATGGGACTTGAGCCTAATCCCAATAGCAGCCTCCAGCAGACACATTTACGGACCCATTCGAAGGAGAATTACCGACTACTCTGATTTGGAATCCAGCTTGGGTATACATCCTGTTGTCAGATAATCAGAGTTGCTCATAATAAACTGCGAGTCCTCTGTAACGAGCACAAGCGTGCCTGTATGCCTGCTGGTCTTGGACTAATCTTGATAACTGTACTCGGTGGACGGCTACGAAAGCCTGTGGCTGTATTGTCTGCTTCCAGTGATGCTGTAAAAGCGTGCAGGTTAATATCGGCTGGTTTCTGAAACAGGGAAGGTTGAGGAGTAAGAGAGAGCCAAGAGCGCAGAGGCAGAGTCTGCACAGGCGAGAAAGAGGGGTCAAGTCAGGACGGCGAAAATTCGAGTCACTGACAGATCTGCCTGCTTCTAAAGGAAACAGCGAGAGCGAGGGCGGCGAGAGAGAAAACAGGTAGGACAGTGGTGACAGATAGAGAAAGAGGTGTAGAGAGAGAGGAAGAGAAAGAGAGAGAGAGAAATCAGCACAGAGCAGCCCTGGAAAAACAGCACAGCATTCTGGGTCAGTGACTAAGCACAAGTTAAACAAGATCATTAGTTCAGCCTCACAGGGGAAAATCTATGAGGTGAAAGACAGGAGGAAAAAAAGAAAAACAAAAAAATAAGAGAGAAAGCCCACTAAACTCATCAAAGGCGGATTTGGTGAGGACCACGTGCCATCGTCCAATAAATGCAATTTCCTGCCTTCTGTTTGATCCAAGAATAGAGGTCAGAGCATCAACCCAATGAATACAAATCAGGAAAATAATCCGGTCCAAAAGCACAGCTATTCATCAAGCGCAGTGGATTTGCAGCGAGGACACAAACGGTTACAGGATACCAGCAGGGTTAGACTAGGATGTTTACTTTAGATACAAGCTCGTTCCTGCATTCCCATTTTATAGGAGCTGTTAGAAAAGCCTACAGTGCAGGCAGCTGTCTTTAAAAAGTTTTGAGAATGGCACACGTTTTGGTTTTCACAAAGTCTGCTGCCTCAGTTCTTATGGTGGCAGTTTGTATTAACTCTTGATTGTGAAGGGAGATCAGATGAATTGCAATTAACTGGTGAAAGTCATTCCCTGCCATGAAAAATAAGTCCATCACTAAAATGACTGCATTCCAGCCCTACAACATGGCCTGCAAACATCATTTCAGTGATGATCTCGTTGGCTCAGCAGAAAAGGTTAACGAAGATAAGATAGCTGACATCATGTTGATTAGAAGAGCAGACTGGTTGCTTTAAAAAGGTAGTGGCGCTTTAAAGTTTTATCTGTTAACCATGGTTACCGCCATAGAAACGCGTGCAGTCATCATTGCGTTGCATCAAAAAGGTTTCACAGGCGAGGACACTGCTGCTCATGAGATAGAACCCCAATCAACCATTTATCCAATCATCAAGAACTTCAAGGAGAGTGGTTCAGTTGCAGTCTTCTTCAGGGCCCGTCTCCTAAAGAGGACGTAGCTACCAGATCGGGTCACCACCAGTGTAGAGCTTGCTCAGGAATGGCAGAGGGCGGGTGTGAGTGCATCTGAATGCACAGTGAGACGAAGGCTTTTGGAGGATGGCATGGTGTTGAGGAGGGCAGCAAAGAAGCCACATCAAGGACAGACTGACATTCTGCAGGAAGTATAGGGATTTGACTGGGGTATAGTTAATTTTCTCTGATGAAGCCCCCTTCAGACTGTTTGGGACATCTAGAAGAATGATTGTCTGGAGAAGAAAAAGGTCAGCGCTACCATAAGTTCTGTGTCACACTAACAGGACCCCATGTGGGGATGCTTCTCATCCAGGGGAGTGGGCTCACTCAAAATTTTGCCTAAGAACACTGCCGTGAATAAGGTACAGTATCAAAACATCCTCCAAGAGCAACTTCTCTCAACAATCCAGGAGCAATTTGGAGATGAACAACGCTTTTTCCAGCATGATGGAGAACCATGTCACAAGGCAAAAGTGATAACCAAGTGGCTCGGTCAACAAAACATTGAACCCCCCTAGATCTCAATGGGTTCATTCCTCAAAAGGAGGGTGGACAAATAAAAACTCATAAACTGGGATCAACTCTTAGCACTGATTAGGCGAGAATGGGTTGCCATCATTCAAGATTTTGCCCAAAAGCTGATATCCAGCATGCCATCTTGAAGAAGGGTCAACACTCTAAATATGAAGTCTTTGCTTAAACTGGATGTATTTGTCAATAAAAAGTTGGTAAGCTTATAATTGTACTTCATTATACCATATAAACAACATCTGACAACACATTCTTTAAAAAAACCCTAATCCTAGAGGCAGCAATCTTTGAAAACCAAGCTGTGTGCCATTCTCAAAACCTTTGGCCAGCAGCACTGCCCCATTACCACTCCGGGTTCTGGTCCAGGTCCAGCATAGCTTGATAATTTCCATGCTCAAGCACAACTACTGAACCTGCTAATTAACAGTTCAGTTGAATCAGGTGTGTTTGAGTAAGGAAATCCCTAGAATGTGGATTAAAGCCCTTCAGAACCAGATATGGACACGCCTAGTGCCTGGAGTCCGGACAAGCCAGTCTGGCCAAGTTCCTCTGGTGCTGCACACGTGGAATTCTTCCAAGCCTTAACTCCCATGATGCTTCGCTCTGAAGAAGCGCCGCAGCATCCTTCACTACTTTCATGAAGCACAAAAGACACCGTTACGAAATGTTCGTCCAAACCTGGACGAAATGAAATGAACGTGTTCAATCAGACTCAGGAGACTTGAGTACAACCATGGCAGCGGGCACTGCGAACTCTATGATCTGCAAATTCAAACACCAAGATAATTTGGCTTCTGTTTTCACTGAGGTGATGTCATTGTTGGCCCTTCAGATCAGTTCGCAGGCAACCCACAAAGATTCCAGGAGAAAATAGCACAGATACCTAGGCCAGCATGAATAAGAGCTTATGAGTCACGGAATGAGTGATGTGGCGGCTCGATAAACAAAAGCACAGAAAAAGAAAGTGAAAAGAAGAATCTGTTTTGTTTAGGCGTAACCGGTGGCACGGTTCTCACAGCTGCAGAATGCACGACAGCTACGCCATTCCTTATTAAGAGCGAAGCCTTTGCTGAGAACTGCTGGGGTGTCACGTCAACGTAATCGATTATTAAATTACGTCGATTAGCATAACGTGCGCTGATGCATCTCAAAGATATGCGCCTACTCAAAGGATGGATTTATCCGGAGCGCGAGCTGCGGCTACAAACAATCACTCGTGTGTATCTAAAGTTGTGGGAGTGTTTCACACAGAAACACAACAGTGTGGTGCTCTGTCAGCTCTGCACAGTGGAGATGATCACAACAGTACAACTGCTATACACGAGACCTTGAAGATCAAACATCCCGTAGAGCTTCATCAACACAGCAGCAGGACAGCACCTGTTTACCTGTTTATCTTATCTTAGCAGATTATTTTAAGATTATTAACACGTGTACCATGTTTCTTTCAGTAGAGTCACTTGAAAATTCTCATTGTTAATCGTTTCTTAATCGTCCAGTGTAGAACCTAAGACTGTTCTAGATACCGCGGAGCTTTAAAACACACATAGCTGCTTCTCAAATGACTCTTTGTCAACATATACAGTCCACAAACTGTCCGATATATACAATACAAAATAATCCATTTGTTACAAATCCATAACAAAATAATAAAAATTTTAATTAGTAAATTTTAACTTCTAGAGTACTGTGAAAATTAATTGTTAGATTAACCAACTAATTGAAAAAAGAATCATCAGATTCATCGATTAAGAAATTAATTGCTAGGTTCAGCCTTACTGCCAAAACAATGTTACTTCAACATTTGTACCAGTCATTATATGCTCATGTGACTATTTACTCCTAGGGCTGTGCATTGGCAAGAACCTGGCGATACAATACGTATCGTGATACAGCAATATCATGATATACTGTGATACTGCAAGCAAAGTGATATATTTAGATTTTCCAAATCCTACTATTAAAACACACCACTATATGAACAGGTTTGTCAATGCTTACAATAGCACTGCGCCCTTGTGCTGCTTGTTAATGTTGGAGTGGAGCTGAAAATGGATTACAACACTGCCGTCTAGTGGGAGGTTTAAACACAACACAAAACGATTCACTGCCTGCCAGGAATCTGTGTATCGGTGCTGTGCTTTTGAGAATCGATACAGTATCACTAAACATATCCCGATATTCAATATTTGTATATTTTCTTATACCCCTAATTGATATACAACTGGTTGTTGCAGTAGTGGACCCCTACTACAGAACCATACTGAAATCCACTGAGATTTTTAGAGCCACCAATTCTTTCACTAATGTTGGGAAAACAGAATTCATGGTTAGGTGCTTGATTTTATACACCTGTAATAATGGGGCCTGATTTAAGATCAAGTATGTTAGCCTGCTCCGTTATTCAATTCACATACAGAGTAACAGCTGAACACTCCCTCAGCTGTTAATACATGTTTAATATTTTTTTTATTTCTGAAGGTTATTTTAGCCATTACATAGTTGGATGTTGTCATTTTCTTGCATTGTTGATCTGTCCAGATTTTATTTGCAGCGTCTTATCCAATGTAATAGGGCTGTGATGAGACACTCATCTCACGAGATGAAATGAGACATGATATTGGGATTAATATTTAAGAGATTTTAAAAAAACTTTAAAGATGAAAAATAAGTTCGAAAAGAAAACTCAACAGACTGGTTTCTCTCCTTTATGAGGCTCTTGAAACTAATTTGTTTCGTAATTGTGATATAGCGCAGCGTACCTCTAGACGTCCAAACATCGGTTGTTATGGCGATGCTTTCTGTTTCTTTTACAGTCTGTTTAATCATAACTTTGCGAGTGTGTTGGTATATTTTGGTTCTGAAGTGTGGAGCAGACGCCTAAACCTTATATTCTCCACTACAGGAAACAGTCTCATATCTATATCTACATCACTATATGAACAGGTTTGTCAGTGCTTACAATAGCATTGCGCCCTTGTGCTGCTTGTTAATGTTGGAGTGGAGCTGAAAATGGATTACAACACTGCCATCTAGTGGGAGGTTTAAACACAACGCACAATCATTCACTATCTGCCATCTATGGCAGGAATCTATGTATCGATACTGTGTTTTTGAGAACAATACAGTATCACAAAACATAATATCCTGATATTCGATATTTTCTTACACCCTATTTACCACTTAGTCAAGTTGTCGCAGATATTGCTCCTTGCTTTGTTTGCTTTCCCCAGCAGGCAAGAGGGCAAGAGACTGCTCCTGTAATGTACATAATCTAACAGCCGTGCTTGACTGGACCAGTCCCACCTAGAAACGAGGACATCAACACATGATAAGGTTTTATGGGAGTTCTCGAGCAGACTCTAGTGTACATGTGTGGTTTGTAAACAGAATGATATTTAAATTATTGATTGCTGCCGACAGATTTCTGACCATACTGCTAAAAAGTCAGAACGAGACCCCATTTCAATCCATCACCTCCCGCCTTGCGCGCTGGCGTCCTGATTTTCCACAGCTGTTTATTTTCGTTCTGCCTGCGTGACATTTACATTCCTATTTCCTTAATTACACTGAACCTTCAGCGTTTGGCATTTCGCCGGCTGACTGAAACAATGATTAATCTCCAATCTGCACACGATCTCCACCTAAACCGTAATTACTGGAGAGTGTGGGAGACGATCGCTCCGTCCCAATAAAAGATTTCTCATATGCTGATGATCAGCAAGGCATGCGCTGCTTTGGAGCGTCTGTGCGCGGACGTAACCCACGCGACTCCCATTAGGAGGAGTGCATCCGATACGCGGAGCGCATCAATTAATGATTACACGTAGCCAGAGGTTTCCATAAATGGCGGCGTGACCGAGCGCCAAAACGGAGAAATTAGGCGAGCGTGAAGGTCAACCAACGTCGGAACGATTAAAGCAGCTGAAAAATCCCCTCAGCCCTGTCTTATTAGATTGGATCCATACTGAAGTCGTCCAGCAGTTCAGGAGAAGATCCAAAAACATACACGGGTGGTTCTTAAAGGCCGTGGTGCTGCTTACGAAGGGCTTTCTGGATCAGAGTAGGGCTGTTCAATATATATCGTCTACTATAATATCTGAATAGCCGTGTTTAAGATGTCTGAGCTGACGTTAGAGTACTCTACTGACTGGAAAAACAAAACACCAATCAGAAAACATCGACTCCACGCGCTCACTACTTCATGCTTTAGTACAGGCTGCTGCGCGTGCGCATTGAGAGTGCCCATACTGTGTGCTAGTATAGGCTAAAGTTAGCATAGCTGCCTAAACAACACACCTAAAGCTGAAACTGAGGTGAACACACTCAGACACCACCAGCCTCGCAGTCTACCACCTTAGATTTAACTCCTGGACGAGGATCATCTTCATATGAGGAGTATGAACAGAGTGTGAGGAGAATGAACAGAGTATGAGGAGTATGAAGAGAGTATGAGGAGTATGTACAGAGTATGAGGAGTATGTACAGAGTGTGAGGAGTATGAACAGAGCGTGAGGAGAATGAACAGAGTATGAGGAGTATAAAGAGAGTATGAGGAGTATGAACAGAGTACGAGGAGTATGAAGAGAGTATGAGGAGTATGAAGAGAGTACGAGGAGTATGAAGAGAGTATGAGGAGTATGTACAGAGTATGAGGAGTATGTACAGAGTATGAGGAGTATGAACAGAGTATGAGGAGTATAAAGAGAGTATGAGGAGAATGAACAGAGTACGAGGAGTATGAACAGAGTACGAGGAGTATGAACAGAGTACGAGGAGTATGAACAGAGTACGAGGAGTATGAACAGAGTACGAGGAGTATGAACAGAGTACGAGGAGTATGAACAGAGTACGAGGAATATGAAGAGAGTATGAGGAGTATGAACAGAGTACGAGGAGTATGAACAGAGTACGAGGAGTATGAACAGAGTACGAGGAGTATGAACAGAGTATGAGGAATATGAAGAGAGTATGAGGAGTATGAACAGAGTACGAGGAGTATGAAGAGAGTACGAGGAGTATGAAGAGAGTATGAGGAGTATGAAGAGAGTATGAGGAGTATGAAGAGAGTATGAGGAGTATGTACAGAGTATGAGGAGTATGAAGAGAGTATGAGGAGTATGAAGAGAGTATGAGGAGTATAAACAGAGTATGAGGAGTATGAAGAGAGTATGAGGAGTATGAAGAGAGTATGAGGAGTATAAACAGAGTATGAGGAGTATGAAGAGAGTATGAGGAGTATGAACAGAGTATGAGGAGTATGAACAGAGTATGAGAAGTATGAAGAGTATGAAGAGAGTATGAGGAGTATGAAGAGAGTATGAGGAGTATGAACAGAGTATGAGGAGTATGAACAGAGTATGAGGAGTATGAAGAGTATGAAGAGAGTATGAACAAAGTATGAGGAGTATGAACAGAGTATGAGGAGTATGAACAGAGTATGAGGAGTATGAACAGAGTATGAGGAGTATGAACAGAGTATGAGGAGTATGAACAGAGTATGAGGAGTATGAAGAGAGTATGAGGAGTATGAACAGAGTATGAGGAGTATGAACAGAGTATGAAGAGAGTATGAGGAGTATGAACAGAGTATGAGGAGTATGAACAGAGTATGAGGAGTATGAACAGAGTATGAGGAGTATGAACAGAGTATGAGGAGTATGAACAGAGTATGAGGAGTATGAAGAGGTTTGGGAGTGAGCTGTTTAAGACAGATCTAAACCAGATAAGGAGTCTGATAAAACACACACTCAGCAAACTTCAGCGAAGTCATTCACTAAAACAGAGCCTTCACCTGATGATGCTGGGATTGTCTCCAGCCCCCCGTGACCCCAACCAGGGGGACAAAGCTAAGATATTGGTTGGAAGGATATTAGTATCCTTTAAGAAGTGCAAATAAAATAAATAAAATATAAGCTATTTACAAACACATTTTTAAATAATTCACAATATCGTTTATTATTCTTATTGACAAATTTATAGAATATAATCGAGATATAATTTTTTGTCTATATCACACAACCCTAGATCAGAGAAAGGAACCGCTCCGTGTCCGCACCGCCGTGTTATCAATATGGCTTTCACAGCAGCTGGGAACTTACACGGTTGCACAATGTTCGACTTCGAACGTTTAAAGTGCGGTCGAGCGTCGCATGAACTACACAGACAACAGCACGGGCAGGCAGTCACCTCACACAAACCTTTGAGTATATTTACTGCAGCCACAAACCACATGACAGAATAAGCATGTACAGAATACTCTGAATATGTTCTGCTGTGTGTCCGTGCAGCATCAGTTCTGACAGTTGCTATAGCTGAAATAGTCAACTGTAACCGAGTACAGAACTTGCTAGAAGTGGGTGATACTTCAAGATGATTTTGCAATGCATCACACGTCCCAATATTTATTTTTTCAGACATTTGATCTGCTGGAAGTAAAAAAATAAATAAATAAATAAACAAGCAGTGCAGCATCAAAAACTTGCTTTTTTAAATATCTGACACACTCATATTACTAAATCCAGTTACATGAGACTAATAAGTACTGACTGACTGATTTATACAGTATGTTCTGAAAAGCAGATCAAACTGTGACAAACTGTGACTGCTCCAGTCCTAGAACTGGCTACTCTACCAAGTTAGCTGACAACATGGATCAGCACACAATTGCAAAGCCCCCGAGCTGAATGTTTAGGAGCCTTCATCTTAGCAGTAAGTATATTTTCACCAGTAAGAACACCAGATATGATTAGAACAGATGTAAATAATCATACATAAAATACAAAATAACATAAATATCGTATTGTGAAAGCAGTAGATCATATCTTGAGCTCCAGTTTGAAGAGCAAAGTGTAGTTCCAGATTTCTCCTGGACGCCCCAGACATTGTATGAATGTATTCAGTTCCTTCAGCAGCAATCTTGATTTAGCTTAATGAAGTACTGAGCAGTCAAAGCAGGTATTAGATGAGAACTGTACATAATACTGGGTTGTTTTTACAAGGATAAGCTTGAAAAGGGTTAAACAAACACACTGACTATGCAAAAGCAGTAGTCACTGTATTAATACTGTTTAAATATTTAAAAAAATAAAGCTTCCTATCTTAAATATTAAATATAAACAATATATATATATATATAATATTATATAAAAACACACAATGTCCCCACATGCCTAAAAGCTTTGCACAAAACTGTAAATATTAGGGGTGTCAGAAAATTGGTACACAGATTCCTGGCAGACAGTGAATCATTGTGTGTTGTGTTTAACCTCTGACCACTAGACGGCAGTGTTGTAATCCATTTTCAGCTCCACTCCAACATTAACAAGCAGCACAAGGACGCAATGCTCTTGTAAGCATTGACAAACCTGTTCATACAGTGGTGTGTTTTAACAGTAGGATTTGAAAAATCACAGTATATCACTTTGCTTGCAATCTCGCAGTATATCGTAATATATTGAATCGTGACCGCTGTATGACGATACGTATTGTATCACTAGGTTCTTGCCAATACACAGCCCTAGTAAATATGTTAAAATATATTTAAATAAGTCACATTCTACTACATATTAATGAACATCATAATCTGTAAGAGCTAAAACACTGAATAAACAAAAATGTCATTATTTTACTACAATCTCATGTGCATAACAATTATAATCTAGCTCACAGTGTTTACATACTCTTTAACTGTCATTCCTTAACCTAGAGTCTCCTTTCTCCCTCCGCTCTCCACCCATGCTGGGCTGCGGTTTCATCAGTCTGCTACAGGATGCCGGGGGAGAGTCGGATATGGCTCAGCCCAATCGCATAATACTGCATTTATAATTAAAAGCTCAGGCTCGCTATAAATAATGCAGGGCAAATCTCTGGTCCTCTGTCAGCACTGTCCGTCCCAATGAGCGGCGCTCCGGTGGGGGAGCGGGAGGACAGTTGCTGCTCTCCACCTCACTCAGCCACTCTCTCAGGTGATTCTTTCCATCCTGCGGTCCTGAATAAAACATGAGTGAGGCACAGCCGGTCAAATGACTTAAGAGAGCAGTTCCTTCCTCTTATCACGTCGAAACCATTAACCTCCAGCGCAAGCCGGACCAAAAGGCCACAGGGTGACCACACGAGACAAAATAAGACGAGCGTCGTCATTTAACACTCTCATTTCAACGATCTGTATTCTTCAAGAACTTGTTTACGGCGAGTCACTCGCTCCGAGCCTAAGGACGTGTTGTACAATCTTATATATCTTCTAACACTGCATTCTTACATTTCTTTCCAAAGAGAAACGAGACCCCTTCTAAACAATCCAGCTCACAGTAACTTGTGTTCAGCCCTGTATGTGGTCAAGCAGAAGCTTTGTGTACATCACTGAGAAGGTGCAGTATTGACTGACAGCTCTCCAAAACTGACCCATAGGCAGAGATGACCAGTTGGAAACAGATCTGCAGACCTAACGGGGGAAAGCAGGCGGACGTCTTCCTCACTCAACTGTGCTCTTGTGAACAAAGGAAAGCTTTTCGACGTCCTCCGAGCTTCTCTTACTCTTGTTCCCGTAACCCTGCCTCCCCTGTGACAGCCTCCGAAACAACAGCACAGAAACGCAATCCTCCCTGAGAAACTCAAGCCTGGGCCTGCTGTCGCCTCTGTGCCCCCCCCGGACACATAACGCACAGATAGATAGATTTGACTGGTAGTGTATCTAAACCGCTTGTCTGGTAGTGTATCTAAACCGTTTGTCTGGTAGTGTATCTAAACCGTTTGTCTGGTAGTGTATCTAAAACGTTTGTCTGGTAGTGTATCAAAACGTTTGACTGGTAGTGTATCAAAACGTTTGACTGGTAGTGTATCAAAACGTTTGTCTGGTAGTGTATCTAAAACGTTTGTCTGGTAGTGTATCTAAAACGTTTGTCTGGTAGTGTATCTAAAACGTTTGTCTGGTAGTGTACTAAAACGTTTGGTTGGTAGTGTACTAAAACGTTTGGTTGGTAGTGTATCTAAAACGTTTGTCTGGTAGTGTATCTAAAACGTTTGTCTGGTAGTGTACTAAAACGTTTGACTGGTAGTGTATCTAAAACGTTTGTCTGGTAGTGTATCTAAAACGTTTGTCTGGTAGTGTAGTAAAACGTTTGTCTGGTAGTGTATCTAAAACGTTTGTCTGGTAGTGTAGTAAAACGTTTGTCTGGTAGTGTAGTAAAACGTTTGTCTGGTAGTGTATCTAAAACGTTTGTCTGGTAGTGTAGTAAAACGTTTGTCTGGTAGTGTATCTAAAACGTTTGTCTGGTAGTGTATCTGAAACGTTTGTCTGGTAGCGCATCTGAAACGTTTGTCTGGTAGTGTATCTAAAACGTTTGTCTGGTAGTGTATCTAAAACGTTTGACTGGTAGTGTATCTAAAACGTTTGTCTGGTAGTGTATCTAAAACGTTTGTCTGGTAGTGTATCTAAAACGTTTGACTGGTAGTGTATCTAAAACGTTTGTCTGGTAGTGTAGTTTTATATGGAACTCTACACACAACTCCATTCACACCTACATATCATGCACCAATAATTAATATAGAAACACAAACAGTGCCAGTTATCATAAACAGTAACAAATCAAGCCAGCAAAGCAGTATCTCAAGGTCGTTGTCTTTACAATGAAGCAGATTACATGTCATAACATATAGTGCAGTCCAAAAGTCAATTACAGCCCAGGGCTCCAGACTAACTTCTTTCAAAACCCAAAATCGTCTGGAAAAATACTGTCAGCTGTCCCAAAGTAAGAACTGCCCATCCAAACGTTACTAACACACTATAGATTCCCAAAACTGACACGTCAGATGGCAATACACTCAATACATGCACACACACACAAACCAGGTACAGACAATGCATACAAACACATCTAGGGTCTGTAAATACAGTTGTGTGTACACAAGAGTGCCTACAAGAGTATGTAAGATCAACCATGTCTGTTAAATCTAGGTGTCTTGCTGTAACTCCTAAAATTAGTATATTTTACTACCAGAATTTTCCACATCTGGATTAAACATAACTATAGTTCAGGCAGGTGGGATTGGCTGACACATTCATGACATGACAAACTTTTATAGAAAATTAATGTTTAATTTTTGCATGTAAGTTAATAGTTCTTGAAGCTTCGCAAAGAGGTCTAAACATCATAACGTGGGCTATTTTTAATGTCTCCAGGATGATGGGACGCTATTAGTCTGGAGCCGTGCAGTCTTCGCTGTATTTAGAGATGATCTGCTATGATTAAGTGCCCTACAGATGGATATACTGGAAGAAATATATCCGCAGGTGCTCTGTTAATATGACTGACCATAAATAGAGATGCTTCTTTTTTTATACAATAGATTCAAAACTACAAACTTCACTCAACGGGAACAATTTCCTGCCAGTAATAAAAAAATAAACATACATTACAACTTAGACACAAAGTTTAAACTTGATAAAGCATCCTCCTTTATTGGCCTACTCTCATTTTACGAGCCAACTACATTACATTTATTACATTACATGTAAGTTTATTAAGTGCCATCACTGACTGCTGAAGTCATGTAAACAAATAAGGAGGAGAAGCAAGAGTCACATTCATCTTCATGTATCACGGAAAGAGTGAAATTAAACATTTTGTGTTGAAACAAACAATTCATCGGTTATTTACTTTAAAAAAATCAATTTTATCAGCAACAGTGCTCCTCGTTTAATAAGGAAATAATAATACTGAACACTGCATGTGTATTGCTGGGCGTTTTGTCACATGCCTAAGAACGAAAGATCTGAAGAATGAAAAGAGGACTTCTATGCCCCATCCCTCATCTCATTAAAGTCTAAAGCCAGTGCCGCTGTGCTCAAGTCAGATATTTTGACTTTAATAACGGTGGGAACTTACTAAGCCTAAATCTCTTATTGGATGTGTAACAGTAGGACAGGGATAAGCGGCTAACGCTCAGGTTATTTTCACTGAAATTACAGTCTGAATAAGATGATCTAGGATCAGCTTAACAAAAATAATCCTAACTTTTACACACATCAGCATGAGCCCAGTATCCTAGCCTACCACTTTAAACAGAAGACAGGTCTCAGGTCAGCAGAAATGGTCCCCGTCTCCACTGAGGATCAGTGTTATGCCAGAGGGGCTACAGAAACAGCCCTTGTGATGTATATAGTGATCTAACACACACACACACACACACACATATGGTAGATTACTATATACATCACAGGGGCTGTGATGTATATACACATATATACAACGTTATACATATATATAACGATTCATGATTCACAATACGATTCTCATGATTTTTTTTTATTTTTTACAGAATCAAACTATTTATCTATAACAAAACAACAAATTGCTGTATTTTGCTTGTCTTCATTAAAGTAAAGTGAAGTGAATATAGGCTTATAAAAAGTGATAAGACTATTAATCATTATTAAGCTAAACCAGCTGTAGTTTTTGTAGTTTGAGAGGCTGTTCGTAGTGAGCGGTCAGTCACGAAACCAGGTGCCATCAGCCAATAGCTTTCCATGTACTGCCCCCAAACTACATACATTCAACTAACGTGATGTACTGGTGTCAAACACTGTGCCAGCAAACTCAACTGTTTCTTAAGGCTATCGATTCATTTCACATCTCATCTCTCGTGTGTGTTAAAATATTCACACACATACACATATATACATATACATACACACTATATATATATACATACATATATACACACACACACACACACACACAATATATATATATATATATATATATATATATATATATATATATATATATATATATATATATATATACATACACATACATACATACACATACACATATATATATATATATATATATATATGGTATTGAACGGACAGCGTGACATTTTCATTTGCCTCAACTGACTTTAAATGGCTGTACTGAAATTCAGAGCATTAATAGTGAGTGCGTCTACCCTTTGCCGCAGTAACAGCCTCTACTCTTCAGGGAAGGCTTTACACTAGATGTTGGAACATTGCTGTGAGGATTACATTTGGCTATGAGGGCAATGATGAGGTCAGGTACTGAAGTTAAATGATTAATTCTGGACCACAAACAGAACTCTAACTTATCCCAAAGGTACTGGAAGGAGCTTCTTCCATCCAGAGAAGGCAGCTCCTCTGCTTCACAGCCCAAAGCTGTAGAACTTTTTACCCATCTTGCCAACGCCTGGCGACCCAGTCTACTTGGCAGTGCTTTCCTATAAAGATTACACATGCTCTGAGTGTGAGTAAGTGTGTGCGTGCGTGTGCAATGAACACCTGTGTCAGCAATGGGTTCACTGTAAAGCAGCTGAAATCAGTAATTAGAAGAAGTGTTAGAATACTTCTGGACATACAGTGTATTTATGTACTGTTTATAGCTTATTTCACTGTTTACACTTTTATAGCATCAATATTTTCCACAAAGACCTGTTACTTAGTAATAGACTGTTTGGAAATAACATTTTGTATTATCCTGAAGAACTGTCTGAGATTTATATATATATATATATATATATATATATATATATATATATATATATATATATATATATATATATATATATATATATATATACACTGTGCAAAGTTTTTAGGCACTGAGGGACATTATTAATACTGTTATAGCTTTTATTTGCTCAAAACACTTTTTTAAATATTCAAACAGTATTAATACAGTAAGTAGTACTTTTACATACGTCAGTGTGTTTATTTAACCCTTTCCAAGCTTCTCCTTGTGGAAACAACCCAGTATTATTTACAGTTCTCATCTAATACCTGCTTTGACTGCTCAGTACTTCATTAAGCTAAATCAAGATTGCTGCTGAAGGAACTGAATACATTCAAAGGAATACAATGTTTGGGGCGTCCAGGAAAAATCTGGAACAGAACTTTGTTCCTCAAACTGGAGCTTCAGATATGATCTACTTCTTTCAAAATAAGATATTTATGTTACTTTGTATTGTATTTATGATTATTTACATCTGTTCTAATGACATCTGGTGTTTCAACTGGTGAAATTGCATGTATTGCTAAGATAAAGGCTTTTAAACAATGAGCTGAAGGTGAATGTTGACCCCAGAAATGAAAATCTCATCTAAACATATGCATATTGTTACATTCCTACTGCGCGTCAATGACACTGTGAGAAAAGTGTGTGATGAGAAGTTAGAATCGTGCGCTCTATGTCTGTGAGGGTAGAAAGGTGTTACAACTGCAGAACACGACTACTTTCTATTGTGACACTGAAGCTCATTACAATCAACACTGTCGCAGAGTGAAGCAACCTCACTCCAGCATTCAACATTAAGGTCCCAGACCTCTTCATTACCATTAACATTTCAGTACCTGGAGGATATGACCCAAAGGGTCTATTAGATACTATCTGCAGGTTAGAAAAATGATCCTGCTCACTTTTCTCTTTACCTGACTCCTGCCAAGTTACACGGCACAGGTACTGAGAAGCTACACCGCCGAGGGGTCTGAGGAAACGAGTCAGGCTCAATATCCATTACAGTTTTACTCCTAGACCACTACAGCCTCCTCCTCCTGCAGAGCTAAAGGACAGCTTGCAGTCAGTAAACAAAATGGAAAGTGCTTCCCTGAGCCTCCCACTCTCTCTGTGTGGGAGCCCCCCCAGACAGACCTCATAGTGTCAGAAGATATTCATGACATTCCTCAAAGCTCATTGGAACTTAACCCCCAGGAACCACACAACAGCCTTTCAAACCAGTTAGTATTCATCACTCACAGTTCCATGCATTTTTATGTATGCAGCAGTCTGAAAATCTTTAGTTATTTGTTGGACGCCAACGTTTATTTTTCGAATTCTCCAAGCGTTGCAGAGCTGGACTAAACATTCTCCAAAGACACAAACAAATAACAGTTGGTCTATGCTTAATTTGCAAGACATTGATTAACTGCTGCTATGCATACCACAGTTGTTTCTGCTATAGTTGTACACAACAGTTAGAGATCTAGGTCCTAACAAGGGACTTTAAATCTTCCCACAAAGGCTTCTTTCACTGAGCCTGGGTCACATGACTGTGGGAACCTGAAGGATCTTCAATGCACTGGAGCTCCATGATGACCTGACATCACAGGAATCCAATAGATTTCAGTTTCTACTGGATTTATCTCACTGAGCACATCCATCTGAAGTCCCATGGGCCTTCAGGCATTGTGCTGTGTTAGACTATAGAGGAGCCACTTGCTTTGCAATCAACAAATCCATCTATATGGAGGACCTGGCAAAGGCAAGACAAAGTTGTACTACATTTCATTAACTGTTTTATCTGAAGTTAAACTATCTGACAACTGAACTAATCAACTCACAAATAATCCTACATTTACATTCACTGTACTCAGAGTGACCTACAGTTTACATGTACACAGCTAGGTGAAGGTAGGGTTAGGAGTCTAACCCAGGGACTCTTATTGGTGTAGAGTAAGGTGGTTACCCCGGGGGAGAAATCTAATCCTTATCTACACCATGGCGGGGCAGCAGTGTAACCAACTACACTATACCAACCACACAGTTGTCCTGTAGTTCAGTATGAAATGACCTGTACACAATGACTATTATTCATAAGGGTAGACTATCATTTCATGTTGTTAACAGCTTATTCTTTTTGTCATCACAACATGGCTAGAACAGGTTAAACCAGACTGCTGACCAGTCACAACATCTGACAACACCAAGTCTAGTAGACCATAGCAATTCTGAACTGGTTCTTTGCTTAACAAGGTTTGAAATGTTTTGTGTGTTCTGGCTAAACATTGCCCAAGCAACATTAACAGCTGTTTGTATATTATTAGGCAAACATTAACACATGACCAGTTTCATGGAAAACAAAATCCATTACAGTCTTGAAGCTAAAGTTAAACCAAGTACAACTTTATTTGCTCTTTATCGTGTGTAGGAATGCTTGTCATTCCCAAACTGTTTACATTGTCTCTCTGGACAGATGGACGATTACATGAGGTATTTTTGCTGTTTCATTATTGTGTATCATTATTGCTTTATTGGATTTAACTTGCATAATGCTTTTGTGTGAACACTTGAGACCAGAACCAATGCGCCAATAGGCCTCATTCATAATGGGCTGACATTCTTAGGGGACTTGATTGCTCATGCCCTCTTAACTGCCCTCCCATGCTGGATTGCTAAGCTGGTGCCTCTAACTTTAGGTGTTCATATCATTTTTTGGTTTGCAATTAGTATCTATATTTTATATATTACATGGCATTGTCTATCACTGTGTCTCCCCCAGTGGTTATTATAAACCAGCAGGTAGAAAATGGTCAGACAGCAACAGAAGCATGCACAAAAGTTGTTGCCCCTCACTAACAGCTAACTTTTGAATTTAACTAGGAGAAATAGCCATGTTTTTCCAAATCACACACAAGACTAAGTAAAAGACCCTTAACAGATCCCACTTCACCTGCAAACCCATAAAGCAAGAAGGAATGTAAGCTGGTCTATTATAAGAAATTGCAACATACTGCTGCATCTCAGTTGCTTGAGAAATGCAGGACTGTGACTAACACACTAATTTTACTAACAGAACTACATGCAACTAAATGTTATATGTCAGGGCTGTTTAATTAGTCCAGTAAGGTCCAGTTAGAGGAGATTTCCTCAGGCCAAGGTCCGTCATCATTTCTAACATCTGTTCTGATTCAGTGGTGTATCCTGTTTACTGAAGTAGCCTAGTATCAGCATTTTATACCATCAGAAATACCAACACATCACACATACCGTTCAGTATATTTCAATATATCTACTGTTTAAATGCTGAACTGAATGAATTACTTATAAAGCTCCAAATAAATATTTTCTCCTTACTTCAAGTAAGAACAAGGGTTGCATTAAAAAAAACAATGCTTTTGAGAAAAAAAAAGTGTTTATTTATAGAGAAAGTTAATAAAACGTGTGTCTTCTTGTTAACTCAGCTTCACAGATTGACATGTTGGTTTTACAGAGCGGTATTCTCCAAAACTAGACGAGCAGGTCCATTCCAGAACCGTTCCTGTTAAACACTCAGTTTTCACTGTTCACTTTTCTGTTTTTACCTTATTCTTTCTGACTCGCTTTAATCTCCGGCTGCTGCTTCTCCTCGCCTGTGTGCGAATGCTGAACACCCCAATGTGCACAGATTCGATTGGCTGAGGAGCATCTTCGGTGATTTTACTGCTTGCTAAAGCCCGTATACCATAAAGACTCAGTCAAGCACACTCAAAATTAAATCAGTCTCAACAGTTTATTGGTTTGGGTCCGCATTGGACAACGTCTAATGGTCCGCCTATTAGTGACCCCTGTTATATGTTATTGTGCATCTAAAATCTGAAAATTACAAAAAGTTATTATAGCTGTGCTCCGTTTGTTTCTCCAAGCAGATCCTGTAAGTCCTTTGTGAGTGAACTGTTGTGGTAACAACATTGGCATAGCTACAAAGCCACGCTGGTGACGTGACATTCATTCGCGGTTGCAGAAGAGACGAAGGCGTATGATTTCTCCCTCCAAACAATCGCTCTGTCGAATCACAGTTCTGAAGTCTTTGGTGCTCTTCTCGAGTGCCAGCACTTACGCCGTTCTGGAGCGAACATTGCCGTTGTGATTCGTTACAAGTGACACAGAAAGCACTCTGAAAGCTAATTTGAGCATCCAGATTGAGAAGCAATCGATTTTGTGTTGTCCAGACTAAAAATCTGGGTATAACCTGGATATGCTAAATATCTGATTAGGCTGGTGGTCTGAACACATGCTGTTTCTTGTCCAAGGAGTTTTATCCATGTGGAAGCAACCTACAGAAAAAGACTGAACCAGCCACGAGCAAACTCTAACGCTTTTTTCATCAATCAATCAATCAATCAATCAATCAATCAATCAACAATGATTTATATAGCGCTTTTTACAACCTGTGTTCTCAAACAGCTCTCCAGAAAAGCAGAAAAAGCAGAAAGTGGAAACAAGAGAAGGATGGAAAGAAAAAAAGAAGAAAGTGGCAAGAAAAAACTCCATGGTAAGAGGAAGAAACCTTGAGAGGAACCCAGGCTCAAGGGAAGAACCCGTCCTCCTCTGGTCCACCCCTGATTGAGAGAGAACGACAGAGCTAATGAGATGACAGGACACAATAAGAAGCTAAGATTGAACGTGTTTCATAAATATTCTGGTTCAAGAGGTAGTGATGTAGAGTTTAAACCATCTCTTAGGTTCTCTGTCACCAGATGATGGTGGCTCTACTGTAGTAATCCAATGATGGTGATGAAGATAAAGATGATGGAGGCTCTGCTGTAGTAATCTGGTCATTCAGGCTGACGAGCTTTACCCCTCTTGTGCTTGGCTTCTCATAGAGAACATTATGGAGCTGTCTGGTTTCAACGTTCTTGGTCAAGAACATGGTCCTGTTCAAGAAAACACTCTTTACCTGATTTCACAGCGTCTCCGCTGGCAAGCCAGTCAAATATAAATATTCTTTAATGAAATTTTAGCCGCTGCAGCGTCACATAGTCAGGCCAGCTTAAGTACATGCTGGTCCCAAAGAGGGATATTTCACAAAGCAGGATTTCTCCATCAGCTGGATATGAAAAGTCACAAATGAAGACTGTCCAAAGCATGCGCTCTTTAACTCACTTGAGACTGGCTTCTTTAGAATTTCAACTAGAAATGAAAGGATGGTTGCACATAAATGACATAAATAGAGGAGTGCAGGTGGATATGTCTGTGGATTAGAGGTTTGGGGATCTGCTTTAAAGAGTACATGCAGTTTGGAGGCTGTAGGTTAAATCAAACCATGAGTTTTGGTTTAGACTAAAATAATATTTTTTTAAAAAATAGGGCTTTATGGGTAAAAAAGAGGGATGAAAAAAAAATCCACAAACTGATGAGCGCGAGTCAATCCAACACTGGTCGGGGGTCTGCCTTGAGTCAGTGTATGCAAAACGATGTCAGTTCAGTTGACTCGTGTGCACTTTTCCATCCTATTCATTCTCTATGGGGGGGGAAATCTGTTGTTTCCGGAATCTGTGAATCCGATCAAAAACCTGTATACAAGCCTGAATCACACAATCAGACCAGACCACCTGGAGTTGGAACGGAGTTGATAGTTTGAAAACTGTGGGACGAGTTACTCGGTGAAGATCTGGTGGAAAGCAAAAAACTAATAATAATAAGGTCAAGCTACACGGGGAAACATGGGGAAACCCTACTTCGTGAAACAGGCCAAAATATAAACCACAGACTTCGAAACTACAACTGAAAACAGGAGACTAAGGTACTTTCTGATAGCACTTTGTAGAGCAAGCCTACTGTACATCTGTAAGTGGTGTTCAGAGGTAGAAAGCGATGGTTAAGGATCGAGTCATTTTAATGATAAAGTAAGGTCTGCAGTCTAAGCTTATCGAAATGAGACTGAAATAAAGAGCTACGTCCATTCTAACAGAGGTCAACAATAAAAAAGCGTTATTGAGGAAGTCTGGCATTAAAGGTCAGACAGGATTCAGGGCCGGCTCTCTCCTTTCTCAAACTGAAAGACTGCATTGCAGAGGAAGGCAGCTGGGGGCGGCGGGCAGGCCTTGATAAGAGCTCCTCTCTGGTTTGTGCATGACGCTGATAGAGTCTGTCTTACTAACGCTCCTATAACACACAGTACAGCACGGCTATCAGCTTCTGCATGTGTGTGAGGGTTTAGCCGAGCAATTCTAGCTAAACGGTTAGAACAGCACGAGCATGAAACTGCTGGTCTAGAATTTTAACCCTCTTGATTTAGGGGTGTCCCTGCCAAAAACAAACACACAGTTCATGCAGTCTCTGAATAAATTCAAACATTGTTTAAAAAACTTGTGTATTTTCCCCAGTAAGACCACCAGATATGATTAGAACAGATGTAAATAATCATAAATACAATACAAAGTAACATGAATATCTTATTGTGAAAGAAGTAGATCATATCTTCAGCTCCAGTTTGAAGAACAAAGTGTAGTTCCAGATTTCTCCTGGACGCCCCAGACATTGTATGAATGTATTCAGTTCCTTCAGCAGCAATCTTGATTTAGCTTAATGAAGTACTGAACAGTCAAAGCAGGTATTAGATGAGAACTAAAAATAACAAGGAGAAGCTTGTAAAGGGTAAAATAAACACTCTGGCGTATGTAAAAGCACTACTTACTCTATTAATACTGTTTAAATATTTTTAAATAGCATTAACACAAAGGACTTCTGTTTATTTGTGCAACAAACTCACCCACTAAACATGGCCAAACCATCAAGAACATTTGTGTAATAAATAAAAGTGTAACAGTGACAATACTACTTATTAGGGGTGTGCTGTATCGTATCGTACACAATAATATCAGCAACATTTTCGGATATGGTGAACAATATTATACCCTGAAATATCGTGCCATATCACCCATCCCTAATTATCACACCAGGTACCACTTTTACTGTTTTTAGCAAAAGAAAAATTCACACATTTCTCATTTCCCATCATATATCTACTAGAGACAGATTTTATCTGTCCAGTATCATTCACTTTACTTCAGTCCTGGATATATGGAGATATTTGGAGTGCATTATTTAGTATTGTAATATTCTGGATCATTGACTTCTGTTACAATCTGATGAAAATTATTGTATTTTTTAATATCTCAGTTCGGGGTGTGCCATATCATATCATATGCAATAATAAAATTTAATTTTTATTTTGTTGCAGTAGTGTATTCTTGAAATATTTTTTTAATTCAATGTTTTGTCATATCGAGTATAGTTATTGCAAAAATACCATAAAATATTGTGATATTATTTTAGGGCCATATCGCCCACCCCTACTACTCATATTCTAAAACATCCAAATCATTTATATTCACAATGTGAACACAATCCACGACTGCATTCAAGATTATCCAAGTCATATACTGAACTCTTACTGCCAAGGTACTACTTGACAAACCCCGTGCCTAGTGCTAAACGCTTATAGAGCTAATATTGTGATTTAAATAGTGATTCTTTTTTTTAATCATTTAAGATTCAGGCCAGGTTTTTTCCTCAAAGACCAGAATATCTTCTTTCCCCTGGGTTGAGGATCAATCTCTAAACGTAGTGTGCCAGACTGCCAGTAAGATGTGGTAAGATCTGATTGGTTAAACTTCTCTGTGTTATTAGGTTCTATTTCCCCACTCATGTAAAGGTCAAGACAACACCTTTAAGATATATATATATATATACACACACACACACACACACACATATATATACACATATTTTGGCCTCTTCTGTGAAGTTACTACTTTGAAGATACTTGTGTTTCATTGGACAGCGACAAGATATACATACATTAAATACAGTGTGTATATGAATACTATATATATATAAATTATATATACTGTTAGAGGTAGAAAAATGACAGAGACATAAAGAGAATTTCTTTCTTCTTTCACTGTCAATTACAATGAACCTAACTGAACAAACACGTTTACTTTCCGATGCAGATGTAAGTACGCACAAAAGCCCTGTGGCTCAAAACACAGAGCGCTGCTGAATGTGTGTGTATGTGTGTGTAATTAACAAATTAAACATTGTTACAGCACCCTCCGGCTCTTAGGGAGAATAACAAGCTTGTCTGCTCGTGCTTTCTGACCAGTCCCCGGTCCAGTTATCTGGTTTGTTTTACAGCGTGGGGACGTGGGCATAGAGCTTCTGGCAAACATGACTCTCAGTGGAAAAAACATGGACAAGGTCAGGACACAGAGAGCAGCCAGACCTCACAACAGAATAAAAAAAAGCCCAGCAAATCAATAACTCATTGCTGCAACACTTACCAAAAAGCTTCCTAAATTTAGACAACCTAAGAAAAAATACTTATCTACTAGATTCTTCTACAGCTCTAAGGCAACTGAAGGGCAGAGCCTCAACCGTTCCACCTACAGAAGACCATCTTTCTTCTTTAACGACAAGAACATTTGGTTTCACAATTGACATTATCAGGAAAAAGGAATTCAGAGTGACAACCAACTGCCTGTGTCACGCAATGGTTTTTACATTTGCTAAACCTCCAAATGTCTGTATAACTAAACGCAAAGGTGTGAAAAACATTTCTTACACTACTTTAAATACAATTTACAACTCAGAGCAGTTTTTTCTGTCGCATTAACTCTTGTCATGCTGCATTTTGAGGTCATAATGACAGTAGGGGCGTGTGAAAATATCAAAATATCAAATATCGGGCTATTATGTTTTGTGATACTGTATCGATTCTCAATAAACAGTATCAATACACAGATTCCTAGCAGACAGTGAATCATTGTGTGTTGTGTTTAAACCTCTGACCACTAGATGGCCACTCCAACATTAACACGCAGCACAAGGGCGCAATGCTATTGGCAAACCTGTTCATATAGTGGTGTGTTTTAATAGAAGGATTTGAAAAATCGCAATCATTTTTGTAATGTCGTGATATATTAAATCGTGAGCGATGTATCACGCCAGGTTCTGCCAATACACACACCTACAGGCAGGTGTGTTCAGGGAGTTGTTAGCAATGACACCTGAGTCATGAAGAAAGGCACGTTCAGCTTTTAAACATGTTTGAAAGAGTGCTGTCTTGTCCTCCACACACTTAAGATGCTACTTAAGGATAGATTCCTCTAAAAACTTCAGGTGCTAGATCCTTCCTCTGCGCGATCTAGACAAGCGTTGACCTCACAACCTCGATTAATTAAGCTGCTTTGCCTTTAACTACACAACATTAAAGCCAGGCCAAGGTACATTGGATCAGAAGGCCATGTCCGTACCTTACAGGACCAACACCACTTGCTTAGTGTCTCTTTACGCCTATAACACAACAACTACCAATGCTTATGACTGCTATAATGCACTGATCATCTACAACTGCTCCCACTTACTACACAGGTAGCTTTGAAACTGTGCTTAAAAATCAATTTCTTAACTACCTAAAGTTAAAAAAACAAGAGGATGAGACATTTCTAGCTTAGTTATGTGAGTTGCTCCACTGAGGTTCCAATCCCAAAGGCAAGGGAACACCTATAGTAAGATAAAACACTGATCCTAGAGCTGCTGTCAGTACAATGTTAAGCTTCCCAATATCTCTTATTTTGTGAGGTAACTGTTCTCTGGTGAGCCGCTCCACCGCACTTGAAGCATGTCCCTGATGTGTGAAGACATTGCCTTCCGCCTGGTATCCCGCAGTGGACAGCAAAGCATATTGCTAGCGATGCCATGACAGCACTGCTATGTTCCGACTGAAGGCAAATCGGACTCATTTCTCATATCAGATCTTTTGAGACAACTGTCAGTGCCGTTATTTACATGTGATCAGATCAGATTTGTGCGTCCAGACATCACCAACCCATCTGCATGGGCTGCTGCAGTGGTGACCTGGATTTCGAACTAGGAGAGGTGCATCACGCTGCCCTGGAAACAGTTAAAAAATCAGTGTATTCCGTAGTGCATGAGTAGATATTATATGGCACAAGCATGTATCTGTATGGGCTCTTCTTGACCCTGGATTTGACATCATTGCATGTCACACTGCGAGTGAATCACATTTCAAATCACCTCCAATGAGTGAATAAATGTGCACAAATCAGATTGTAGAGTTTCATGCTGTCCAGACTATCAAAAATCAATCTGGCTACAAATCAGATTTGGTCTGGCAGTCTGAACAAGGCCTAGGACCAGTGAATAACAGACTTGAGACAGCCTAAATGAACAGGGACCACAGCACCAACATATTATTTGTGCAGGAAGATATAAATTCAGTCATGTCATGTCATGTCAGGCAACAAAGAAGGAGCATGACCTCAAACTCTGCATTGGCAAGGTCTTCTGCTGGACCGGGGCACTGCTGTCTGTCATACCATCACATGCTACGTGAACACAGCTCATGAATTGAGCATATTTTTAAACTGCATCTCCATGTCATTCTATTATTGCTGACATATTTAAGAGCTGAAACTAAATACAGCAGCAGATGAAGTTACACGTACTCACAACGGACCCGTTATTGAACGTAAAGCTGAAGAAAGACGTGGGAGAAGTTAGCTTCGTATTCGAACTCCCCCGTTACGTTCTGGCGCTTCAAGATTACCTGTCATTGCACTTCCAAACCACCTCCAATGAGTGAATAAATGTGCACAAATCAGATTGTAGAGTTTCATGCTGTCCAGACTATCAAAAATCAATCTGGCTACAAATCAGATTTGGTCTGGCAGTCTGAACAAGGCCTAGGACCAGTGAATAACAGACTTGAGACAGCCTAAATGAACAGGGACCACAGCACCAACATATTATTTGTGCAGGAAGATATAAATTCAGTCATGTCATGTCATGTCAGGCAACAAAGAAGGAGCATGACCTCAAACTCTGCATTGGCAAGGTCCTCTGCTGGACCGGGGCACTGCTGTCTGTCATACCATCACATGCTACGTGAACACAGCTCATGAATTGAGCATATTTTTAAACTGCATCTCCATGTCATTCTATTATTGCTGACATATTTAAGAGCTGAAACTAAATACAGCAGCAGATGAAGTTACACGTACTCACAACGGACCCGTTATTGAACGTAAAGCTGAAGAAAGACGTGGGAGAAGTTAGCTTTGTATTCGAACTCCCCCGTTACGTTCTGGCGCTTCAAGATCATCTGTCATTGCACCTCGTCATATCATATGTGGGCTTGAGCACAACCTGCGTTAACAATTCAATCTCAACTACATTTAAAGGGTCCTAAAAGCGGTTCTGTCTGCTTTGGCAACTCCTAAACACCCATTTACCAGCTAACTACAAGCTAGACAGCTAGCCAAACAGTTAGCCAACTGGCTAAGCTAACTGGAAGCATTAGCTAGCGTGCTCACATACAACAACAACACTCAAGAGTCACCTACCTGTCTAAAATCTGTTGCATTGCCACAGCACTCTCGTCTGCCATGTCTTCTTATGTGTCCGGGCGTCCAAAAAGAACAAACGCTGGCCTTTTTAAAGAAGAAACGTTAAAGAAGCAGCCGCAAGGCTAGAAAGGCCCGAACGAGGACGAGCTGCCACCGAAAACAAACCCAGCCAGCACTCGCAGCCAGCCCGCACGCTACAGTGCTACAGCCGCGGTGTAAAAGAGCCTTATTCCTCTACAAGTGCGCCTCAACTTCAGCGCCACATAACTAAAACTTTATTAGTTATTAATAGTTTCGTGTCGTGACCGCTTGACTCCATTTGCTGCTCTTTGACTGTGAGGCAGCGCGGAGACGCGCACTGCGTCATCAACAACAATATGAAGAAAAAAAACCCGACGCACGCGGCGCAAGGTATTCTGGGAGGTGTAGTCTCGGCGCTCGTTGCGCTTCTTCATATAAGCTAGGCTAGCCAAAATAATATCAAATTTATGTTCTAACTCCAGCAGGCGGTCCCAACCCGGAGCCTCCTTTGGGAAGAGAGGAAAGTAATATGAAGATACACGTATGGCTGCAAAACACTTCGTATTGCGGTAAGACGTTTCACACCTTTTTAAGCTTAAAGAGATTTTAAATAAATAAATAAATAAATAAGTCGATACCTAAACCGGCGTGAACTAACACAGAAAAAAATACCAACGAAAAAAAATTAGTCACAGCTGAGTTTCGTTTTCATTGCTTTCACCATTGGGGGCATGTTTATTAGGGCTATGACTGGCTATAGTGTTATGTTTGTTTGTTTGTTTGTTTATTTGTTTTTCTGAGCTTTAGTCATTTAAATCAAAATAATAGGCAGAACAGAATAGGCATATATATATATATATATATATATATATATATATATATATATATATATATATATATATATATATATATATATATATATATATGTGTGTGTGTCTGTCATGTCGTCATGTTCCATATTATGATGCAGTATAAATATCTGTAGTGTGGATGCTGAGCATTAAGAGTCTCTCGCTCTCTGAACGAGTCGCTCATTTTCTCCTCTAAAAAAAAAAGAAATATAAAGCTGCCTCGGCTGGAAGTTCGACGAAACGACAAAAAACTACATTTCCCTGAAGCCTCTCCTACATCATCCATGCGCCGCAGTCAATCAGCTGTTGAGGCAACTGCTGACTCTTACCTCGGTTATAGAAGGGGAGCTCATTTGTCATATCATTTCCGAGACGAAGCAAACTGACGAAAAATAGCTTTTCTTTTTTATTCACAGCATCCCAGAAAGGTGAACGACAAGGTAAAGTCTGATGCGTGTTGTGTTCGGCGCTGGAAAAAAAAACTAACGTGCATGTTTGTGTGATATGTGTTGTGATTTCGCCTGGCAGGCTGTGTCGGTGCAGTGGAGGGGATTAGTGTGTGTGTGTGGGGAGGTGTGTGTGGGGAGTCATGCACACTCTTCCCATAGCCCCCCACATATGTGTATGTGTTTTAAAGCTTTGACGCATAGGCCCGTGTACTTTTATGGGGCAGAGAGGGTCCGGATCTGTGTGCTTGGCTTTGACAGATTGCACCCCCCCTCAACCTCTCTCTGTGTTGTATTGATCACTGTGTTGACCTTGAATAGGCAGCTCTTATACAGCAGCGTGGAAAATACGAGGATAAACTGCGACTGAACGCTCGGTGGGCGCCTCGGTGGGCTTATTTTAAACGCTGACATGAAGCGTTTCGTGCGCCTTAGATGTGTGCTAGGCTATATTAAGCACGATGAGCTTGCAAGGGAGTGTTCACACAACTGCAGCCTGCATCTCTCAGAGGCTATTTAAGCTCAAAGTGTCGCATAGCGGACTTGGCCTGGGCTTTTCCACGGACTGGGGTTTGGATTGTTTCAGTGACTGCTTGGCGTATCTCATCGACGAGAAGGAGTCCAATCTAAGTCCAATCTACTTCTTTTTTCCATGCTTGTTTTGGTTAGACGACCTTTTGCTGCAGTGTCGTTTGAATTTGATATAAGGTTGTTTCCCCTCTGACCATAATAACAGTAATAATAATAATAATAATAATAATAATAATAATAAGAGCATGCTTTATGGACACATTTCTACTTTGGAGCCTTTTTATATCAATGTGAAATCCAGACAGGCCTTTAAAGTAAAGGTGCATCATCATCTTCATCATCATCATCATAATCACTGCTGCCATCATTAATAATAATAATAATAATAATAGTAGCAATAATAATAATAGGAAGAAGAGCATGCCTTATAGACATACTTCTACTTTTGAGCATTTTAATATCATTGTGAATTCCAGGCAGGCCTTTAAAGTGAGGGTGCATCATCATCATCATCATTATATTCACTGCTGCCATCATTAATAATAATAATAGTAATAATAATAATAATAATAATAATAATAAGAGCATGGCTCATGGACATATTTCTACTTTTGAGCATTTTTATATCATTGTGGATTCCAGACAGGCCTTTAAAGTGAAGGTGCATCATCATCATCATCATCATCACTGCTGCTATCAATAATAATAATAATAATAATAATAATAATAATAATAATAATAATAATAATAATAATAATAATAATAATAAGAAATAAATAAATAAAATAATAATAATAATAATAATAATAATAATAAGAGCATGCCTTATAGACACATTTCTACTTTTTATATCAATGTGAATTCCAGGCAGGCCTTTAAAGTGAAGGTGCATCATCATCACCCTCACTGCTGCCATCATCATTAATAATAATAATAATAAGAGCATGCCTTATAGACACATTTCTACTTTGGAGTCTTTTTATATCAATGTGAATTCCAGGCAGGCCTTTAAAGTGAAGGTGCATCATCATCACCCTCACTGCTGCCATCATCATTAATAATAATAATAATAATAATAATAATAATAATAATAATAGAGACTATATAAGAGACTTTTTGTGCATATGTGCAACAGACGTGAACTGAAAGTACATATATAATTATGGGTCAGTCTGCTGGAGCTAAATGTCAAAGCCCAGCTGCAGTAAGCTCTTGTCTTTTGGGAAGGAGGAGCAGACCATCATCTGAGATGTTCAGTGGGTCTAGGGTTACAGTGCTGCTGCTGGAACTGGAAATGCAGCAAAAGCAGAATGAGAAGAAGTGCTCCGGTGCTTCAGCGTCAGTCAGTGAAACTCAAAGCAGAGGTTATTAGGCTTGACTTGTGGCTGTCTGGACAGGCTGAGAGACCATGATCCGCGAAACGACGTGTAACGAGAGAGGGAATGTGATTAATGTTGGAAGTGGGGGGAGAGAGAAGACGTGTTCCAGTGAATGTGGCGGCGAGGGCAGAGTCTCTCTCTCTCTCTGGTAACCTTGTGGAAGGACGCAACTGTATTTATTGACGTATGCAAATGATTTTAGGGGTGGTCTTATAGGGAGGAGAAAGAAAAAAAAACAGGAACAAGAATCAGTTTCACATTGCAGATCTGGAGTTCCGGTGAGGGGGGAAAAAAGAGACGTGGCGAGAAAAAAAAGCACGGGTGAATATCGGGGCTTGTCTTCAAAGTTTTTTTTCCTCCTCCTTTATTCGCATTTTGGACATAAACGTGCGATTCGGAGGGGACGGGGACGATCTGAGAGGACACAGGCTGCGGGTTGTGCAATAACAGCCACACTTTGTGCTAAATGGGCGATTCCGGTTCTGCTCTGCTCAGCAGTAACAGCAGCAGCAGCAGCTATAATAATAATAACAACAACATTTTCTCTTTCTCGACGTTTCCTTCGTCCGAGCGCGCTCACGGCACGACGAATGTGGTGTACGATATCCTCAATAACAACTCGTCTCTCTTCTTCCCCCTTCCAGCTCGGCAAACCATGCAGGATGATTTACTGATGGACAAAAGCAAAGCGCAGGCTCACCAGCAGCAGCAGCAGCAGCAGCCAGACCCAGCGAGCATCGAGCCACCCTCCACCCCGACCCCCTCGTCGGAGCCGGCGGTCTCGGAGGACAGCCCGTCCGGCCAAGCCCCTACGAGGCCGAGCGGCAAGGAGAAGAGCGCCATGGAGTCGCCGCTCCTGCCCGGCTTGAGCTTCCACCAGCCGCCGCAGGAGAGCGGGGGCCCCTCGCTGTCTCCTTCGTTCGGCAGCACTTGGTCCTCGCCGAGCACGAACGCCATGGACGATAGCTTTTTCCAAGGGATCCCCTCGGTGAACGGCACCATGCTTTTCCAGAACTTTCCGCACCACGTCAACCCGGTGTTCGGAGGCAGCTTTTCGCCTCAGATCGGCCTGGCGCAGTCTCAGCACCAACAGCAGCCGCAGCCCCAACAGCAACAGTCCCAGCCGCCGCAGCAGCAGCAGCAGCAGCCCCAGTCCCAGCAGAGGAGGTCCCCCGTCAGCCCCAACCAAGCTGCTTTCCCCCAGAGGACCGCGTACGCGCACCAGGCCGTGGTGAACAGCAAGGTCTCGCCGGCATCGTCCTCCTCTTCCTCCTCCTCCTCCTCGTCGTCGTCCGCCTGGAATAACCACCAGAACGCGGTGTGGAGCTCAGGCTCGAGTCCGTGGAGCGGGCTGCAGGCGGCCAGGGACCCGCGCAGGGCGGTGGGGGTCGGGGTGGGAGTCGGGGTAGGCGTCGGAGTCGGGGTCGGGGTTCCTTCACCGCTCAACCCGATCTCCCCGATGAAAAAGCCCTACCCCAGCAACGTTATTGCCCCGCCGAAATTTCCCAGAGCCGGTCCTCTTGCCCCAAAGCCCTGGATGGAGGACAACGCCTTCAGAACAGACAACAGCAACAATATGTTACCTTTTCAGGTGAGGGACCTTCACTTGGTCACTATTATTATTATTATTATTATTATTATTATTACCATTGTTTGTTATTATTAGTAGTAATAGAACAACTGTTAGGCGTCTATGTATATGTTTATATATATCTCAACCATATACAAGGTCAGTACTGGAGCTGTTATTAGCTGAGCGTTAGTTAGTTAGCTTCTTATTCGAATTCCTCGTTCCACCTTAAATGCTGCAGCAGTTACAGTCTACCATTTAAGGTGGAACTGGGAATTACAGGATCACATCGTGTAGTCTGATTCATAAGCATGTTGTAGTATTTCACGACTTCTATAGTTTTAAGCCTTGTTTATGTTTACCAGGCTACTTTGTTTACTAAGCTACCAGCACCAGCATTTTAGCCTGTATCTCGCCTGTTTGTCATAATTCCCATAAACAAATGTTCCTTAATATGATATAACGTGACCTTTGAGATAACTGCGTGATCTGACCGCTTATATATCAGATATTATCAGCTTTATATCAGTGTATATATACTTTATTGAGAAATCTAAAGTCCAGTCTGATCACTGTACTCTCTCGTGATTAGCGTCCACGGTCATGTTTACGGCAGCGGTCTGACTCGGAAACACTCCGGAGTTTGGGCTTTTTAAACGTAAATCACACAAATATAACATTTCGATAAGTCGTGCCGGGTTTTCCGTGTACTTGTAGTAACTTTTCTCGCGTTTTCAGTCGTTTGTTAGTGACGCTGCGCTTCACTTCTGCTGCTCCTCGCTGCCAGCTCACTGAGGAGGCGTTTAAAGGGAACGCCACTGCATTCTGATTGGTCGCCTGTCTTTAAAGGGCACGCCGTTCCAATCTGATTGGCCGCCTGCGTTTAAGGGGACCGCGGCTCGAATATGATTGGGCGAAAAAGTTTAAAGGGACCAACGCTCAGTCATTAGTCATTAGATTTAGTCTGAAGCCAGTGTTTTCTGTGCTGCCACATTTTTCATCAACAACACACTAGTGGAGATATACTGTCATGCACAGGTTTAGCTTTTTTTTCCCTACCACAAGATAGTCAATCAGATTATCAATCAGTCGTTAGTGTGTCCTAATGCATGTATGCTTCTGTGTTTTGTTTTTTTTTTTTAAATAATTTTTGCCTCTGAAATGACAAGAGCATGTCTTGAGAGTAGAATCTTGCACATCATGGTTCATGCGGTGTCTAGTTATATCCCATAGTAGATCTTTTAAAAGAGTGTTTTAACATCATAGCATTTTTAAAATATAGATTATTTTTCACGAACACTATTATTTAGTCATGTGACTCATAAGCCGTGTTAGATGTGTCTCTCCGCCTCATGTAAATGACTTGCTTTCACGTCGTTCAGCTGGACAGGTCTGTGGTGGGCCTATTTTAACTGCGCTGTCACACCAGTGGAAAAGGTTACCACTGCATGCAGCAGAGAGAAAAGTGATGAGTCATTCGAGCTGTGATCCACTGAGCGACAGGTTCTGCCTCATGCCTCGCTTTTCTCGCACACTGTTTTGCAGGGTCAAGTCGGCTTCAGCATAAGCTCGACGCAGATTATAAAGAGTTGTGGCGTATAGGACAAGCAACAGTTCAAGGCACAATAGAAACATGTCTGGGCATTTGTTGTTTTTCTGAAGTTCTGCAAGCACTAAGCACTTGTTGTTTCCTGGGGGCCTAATTTTGATTACTCTAGAACCTAAAAGGGTACAGCGTAAGGTGAAAATCTAGATTTTCATCCAGAATAAATGCTTACTATAAAGTAGGTTCTTTTTTAATTTTAGAGCATTAACAGAATTTGTAAATATGGACCTCACCACAGTATCACTCGTTCCTATCCTGGGTGCTGAATGATTTCTGATGATGTTCTGTAGATCTTGATCTCCTATTTAAGACATATGTATGTATATGTCTCACCTTTGAATGCTTTGCATATATATATATATATATAAGACAGGTTGATCGACCAATCAACCTAACATGCATGTGTTTGTACTGTGGGAGGAAACCGGAGTACCAGGGAGAAACCCACAACATTCAAACTCCACAGAACTGGGAACCGAACCTGGGTCGTCTTGCTGTGAAGCAACAGGGGTCTTTTTTGCCTCATGATGTTCTGCATGTACTTCTCTGCCATAAATTGATTTTATATATATTATAAAAACACAATATCACTATATATTTACACACTACTGCTCAAAAGTTTGGGATCACAGTGAAATGTTCTTGTTTTCAATGGAGTATCTTCTTCCTAAACACAACAATGGACTGACGGGTCTCTAAAGAAAGTTGTTTCTTTCTGGTCATTGTGAGTCGGTCAGCAAGCCATCAACTGCTGATCTTCAGATACTAAACTAACCTAGAATGTTGTTCTACCTTTTATACTCACTTATTAGTAGAATGTTTTTCAGCTGTGCATCACTATTGAGCAAGAGTGTCCTAACAACCAATTAGTCCAATAACATCCTTAACTTGGATTGGTGGTCGTACCAGGAGATTTAGACAGAGGACTGAGAATTGCTGATAATAGGACTATATGCAAAATAAGCCTCTATACAAAAATAGACTTTAATACAAACATTTTTATTTTTTCAAAATCATCTGATACACTTAAATTCATTGTGATAATTGTTTGTGAATTGCATGAAAACACAGTATCGCTACATATATAATGTAGGTTCCCTACTGGTTTTCTAAAAATGGCCATATGTTTGTAGACATCACAATCTCTGGGGTTCCCATCGTTAACATTATCAGAAAATTAGTCCTGAGAGTTTCTGAGAATTTCACATGCAGCCCATTTGAATGACCGTGTTTACACCTCAGTGTGGAAATTGTGAAAGATCGGTGGAATCACCCATGAAACTTTAGCATTTGCTTTTAGAGCGAAATGGGAACATAAAAAGAGAAGAGTAGTGCTGTTTATTTCGTATGCTGAGCGATTCCTGGCGTACAAAGAAATTCTGCTGAAGTTTTGTGGAGAACAGCAGTTTTGACTTCAGCATAATTTCATAATACGTAAGTTCAACGAGTGAAGAAACACTGGTTTAAATACTGGTTTTGACAGATACACCTTTGAATGCTTTGCATAATGTCCAACGAATCTGCTTGAATGCGTGGGAAATAACGTTGTACAAGAATCACTCAGGACACCCAGTCCCCCCCTCCCCTCCCCTCCCTCCACTCATACTGGAATTTTGCATTCTGGTGCTTGTCTGATCTTCCGCAGTCAAACGAGGCAGGATGCCTATGTAAATGAACTGGAACTACCATTGGCCCCTACTCTGGTTTGAGATGCAAATTCTCAAGGTGTTTGAATACTCTGTGTTTTTTTAAAAGTATATGTGAATTTCAGCTGCCCTTGATGTTCACCCCCCCGAAGGTTGGATGTTCTTGTTAGTCAGCAAGCTGCCAAATTCACAGTGGGTCATTTTACTATGCCGTAGGTGGAGGTTTAGCGTTTGTTTGAATGGTATTAACTTGGAACTCCCACTTAGAAATCTGCCTAAACTATTTAAAGCCTCTCCAGGTCACGAGAACGAGGAGGTGATCACTTAAAACTCATGATGAGAAGAGTTGGCTGTGTGTTGGTGGGATCAGAGAGCGAGAGTGCGTGTGGGTGCGCGACTGAAGTGGGAAGCTCAGCGTTTTGAATGTTCATGATTAGTACAAAGTGGGCAGATTTTTATCTGAGCCCAGAGAGGGGAAATAACACTTTCTGAATGGCTCAGCCAGTCGCATGACAATGGCTGTGGTGGTGAACAAACAGTGTGCCTTCTCTGTGTTGCTGGGTAGGGAGAGGCCTCTGCCAAATCTCTCTCTCTGTCTCTCTCTTTCTATCCTCTCATGCTCACTACTGTTCATGATTGTATTCATTCGCAAACGTATTGCCCTACAGGTTCTCATTTGTGGTGATTCTGTACTTTTACTCTACATGGGAAGTTAACAGCAGGGCACAGTTAATATCAGCTCGACTGTATAAACGGTGTGAAAGGCTCAGAGTACTATCAGGCCCATGGTTGCAGTCAAAAGGAAAACAGGTATACCCAAAATCCCAACTTTACAAGAGAGAACAAATTTTATTCAATCTTTCAAAACACTTTCAGTGTAAGTCAATGAAACTGAATTTTTTCCAATCTATTTTGGAGCATTTCTATTGGTCCAAATAATACAGAAAAATACAAATGGGGATATATATAATATATATATATATATATATATATATATATATATATATATATATATATATATATATATATATATATATATATCTCCAGTGGTCAGCACTGTCGCCTAACAGCAAGACGATCCGTTTTCGATCCCCGGTCCGGGTGGTTCTGTGTGGAGTGTGTATGTTCTCCCCGTGCTTGAGTGGGTTTCCTCCGGGCACTCAGGTATCCTCCCACAGTCCAAACACATGCATGCTAGGTTGATCCTCACTCTAAATTGCCCGTAGGTGTGAGTAAGTGTTAGCCATGTGATGATCTGGCAACCTGTCCATGGTGTACCGCGCCTTCGCCCGATGACACTGGGATTGACTCCACCCCCCCCCCGTGACCCCGACTAGCGGGATTAAGTGGAAGATAATGGATATATATATATATATATATAAGACTTATATTTATTAGTGGTGTAGTGGTTAGCACTGTCGCCTCACAGCAAGATGATCTGGGTTGGATTCCCGGTCCGGGCCGTTCTGTGTGGAGTGTGTATGTTCTCCCCGTGCTTGAGTGGGTTTCCTCCAGGTACTCCGGTTTCCTCCCACAGTCCAAACACATGCATGTTAGGTTGATCAGTCACTCTAAACTGGCCGTAGGTGTGAGTGTGTGTGTGAGTGAATGTTGTCCATGTGAAGGACTGGCTGTGGTGTTCCCTGCCTTCAGCTGATGACCCCCCCCTGTGACCCTGACTAGTGGGATAAAGCAGAAGATTATGGATGGATAGATTGATGGCTATACATGTGTATGTATGTGTATGAATTTGGGCAGACAATCCAACGAAATGATGTATTGGGAGTCTTTTCCAAAGCGGCGTAAATGCCTGAGCAAGGAAGATGAGAAAATTCTTTATTATTTTATTATTATTATTATTTTACTGCTGCTTGTATATTTGTCTTACTTATAAAGATATTAAGGATCATGTACAGCATCACTGGGGAGCCCAGGAAGCTCACCTCGCCCCACCAACTCTTTTCCCAGGCCAGAGCAGGGCTAGTCATACCTTACCAAAACAGATCTTGAACCACTAGTAGACAGTGTACCACACAAAACGTACTGACCATGAGGGCACTGGGTCAGTCTGAAGACAAAAGGGCATAAACAAACAAGTGGTTAAAATAATCTATAAAATCAGAGTAGCTCAACAAGCTGTTATCAAATCAGTCGCTTGTTCTTGTTCTTAAGAGTTGGTCTGAATTTTGTTTTTCAGTCTGTTATGTTGCTCACCGCTGCACTGCATTGCTTCTGAACACTGATGTAAACCAGACCAACCAAGCATTCTTCTAGCACAGGGGTGTCCAGACCGGCGTGGCTGCAGGTTTTCATTCCAAACAAGCCAGAGCACACCTGACTCTACTTGTTTAATCAGTCGGTCTCTATCTTCACCAGCTGTTTGTGTTTGTGCTTCTGCTTTGTTTGAGTAGAAATCCACAGCCACACAAGCCCTTTGTGGATAAGATCGGATGCCCTGCTTAAGCACGACTGAGCAAATGGATGCGTTATGGGGGTCTAGGATGCACAGAATGTAACCCTGCACCAAATCGTTGTTGTTGAAGTTGCTTTCTGTTGTATAGTTTGTTGTAATGTAACTGGAGATAAAGTTCCAAACACTAAAATTATTGTTTAATACTAAACTTGCTGTTGTTAAAAATGTTATTACATGATAAAAACACGATAAAACAGCTTAAAAACCACTGATCAGACCCATCTGAGATCTGTGTGGGTAATGAGCAGCTTGATTGACAGCTCTCTGTCCAACAAGGTCTCCGGCCCTTGTATCAAACTACTGTATATATGTATATGTGTGTGTATATATATATATATATATATATATATATATATATATATATATATATATATATATATATATATATATATATATATATATATATACTCCAAGATATGCATACGGATGTATGATTCAATGCATGAGCAGATGAACAACCAATGTTGTTTATCCATAAACAAACGAATGGGCGGCACATAGTGCTACAGACAGGAGGTCCAGCTTACTAGCTATGACTTTGCTGGGTTATCTATAGCTGAAAGTTTTTTTTGTTGTTGATTGGTTGGGGGAATGGTTACAGACGCATTACCCAAGATTAGGACCACACAGTTTACATTAAGAGGATGTGATGATGTCAGGGCCCTGGACGCATCACTAGCCATTCAAACCTCCTTTGGATGAAGACCATATAGACATTGTGAAGACAGTGTACACAGTACTTACCTGGTTACCGTAGAAATGGCAGCGCACGAGTCATCCAGACACTTAAGAAGGTCTAGGAAGAGACCAAGGGTGGTCCTAGGTCTGGGGGTCCCGGGTACATGTGTGAAGAAGAAACATGAACATGTACATAGTTATTAAAATCTGGACATGCATGCTGGTGTAAACGTTGGTGAAGTATTGTAAATCATTGCTGTCCAAAGAAAACATGTGTCTCCGTTTTTGTTGTTTTTTATTTTTCTACAGTATTTGAACATGACTTGTGATGAATGGAGGAATTAAAATGCTCCTAAATAGCTTGGGAAAAATTCTGATTCCATAGACCTACATTAAAAGTAAATATATATACTATAGGAGATTCCTGCATTACGACTGCATTTGGTTGAGCTTTACTATTAAGGCACTGAACGTTTACCTTGGATAGTAGTAGGTGGTAGCTGGTGAACCTCCTGCCAGTGTAAAGGTGTAAATAGTGTATATCGTCAATGAAAACATGCATCTCCATTTTTGTCCATTTTCATTTTTTTTACATCGTTTGAACACAACAGCTGATGTTGACATTGTGTACAATTGGACCAATAAATGGACCAATAGAAATACTTCAAAATAGCTTGTAAAAAATCTGGTTCCATTGACTTATATTGAAAGTAAAGACTGTTTTTGGCCTTTTCTGTAAAGTTGCCATTTTTAGGATGCTAGTTTTTCATTTGAAGGTGGCAATATATCATTTTGATTGATTTTTAGTGTGTTAATGTCAGTGTCGTCCCAATAAACACCTTTTGAGTTTCTCTTTACACCTCATCACCACATCTCTCAAGTAACCTCCTGACCGCTCATCCCCGCGTTATCACAGAGGAAGAGATATGGTGAAATATATATCGGTCATTCGTTGGGTCATTTTTAATACAATTTGCTTCGCATATGTTTACTGTTTGTCTGTAAGAACAAGATTAACATAACATTAATGTAATTGGAAAGAAAATTTAGGCTCCCTAAGTCAGTAAGGGATGGTTTTCTTGGTTTCATGCTAACATTACGTCTAATGAACCTGCAGGATCTGGTCCAGTGAAGAGTCGCTCCGGTCGACCCTGCGTTCTCTCCTCATCTCTCCTCATAAAACAGATTACTGAGACGCTCTAGTTAGAGAGAGACTGCGTCACGGCTTGTTCCCGCCCACTGCAGCACCCAACCTCTGTTTTAGCTACTTGCTAAGCTACCCGCCGGCTATCCAAAACAATAGCCTGAGGCTGAAAAATGCGCTAGCATAAATGCTAACGGCTCGAGTATAAAACAGCAAAATGGTCAACGACTTGTTACAGAGTTGATAATAAAATACTGTTTTGTGTGATTATATGACCAGAAACACATTAAAACACCAGAGAGAATCAAAATAAATCACATTTTAAACCCACTTCACTGCTCGTAGATTTGCCTGTGGTACATCATGGTATTGCTTTAGCGGCTGAGGAAGCGTTCGATGCTTCTTTACAATCGCTCTAAAATAAGGTTCCTCAGTAGACAGCATGTTTAAGGTATGTAAGAATTGGGACAGTCTACATGTCGGGAGCGCATACTATTACGTAAAATGCTGAGCTCACTAGGTTTTGAGACACATCCATTATGTTTGCCTCCTTTTTTTCTTTCTCCTGTAAATCTTTGCAATGTCTGCGTGTAATGTGAGTTATACAGTCAATAAATAAATAAATAAATAAAAACTTGTTATGTAAATGTTCCAGCCTCTGGCATCAGTAGCTACTGTTATGGCCCTTGGCAGCTGCCGCTCTAGCGGTTCTGCTGGAGCACAACAGTGGGCTCTTTATCTGCATGGGCAAGTTCTGACCGAGCACCTCTGTCACATATTTCCTTAACGCCGTGTTTGTTTTTGTGCGTTCGACTTTTAAATGTCACCCCCCAATGCCAGTTATGACAGCTGAAAGGTTGCTCTCGCGTACATGAATCGCAATGCTCTGATGTCACTTCCTCTTCATGTCCCCACTTGCGAATGCAGATGTTCCTCGCAGAACTGGGCCCATGCTCGCCGAGCATAAGCACTGATCTAGGATCCGTTCCTGCCGACAAGGCCTTCGTATAAGAAGGAGGAATCTGATCCTAAATCAGAATCCAAACTTGCTGAATACAGGCCTTGGTCTCGGGTGCTCCAAGCATCTTGCCCCACCCTGGATTTTGTTTTCCTTCTTATATGACTGGTTCTCATTAAGCAAAACAGGGCTCAAAGGAAGACCGTGGAAGTGGACGCCGGGAAGAGAAGAGGGTGTTGTTGTCATTGGCAGCTGTGAACTTGCGATTACTCTCTAACCCGTTCCTCCTTTGTTTTCTGTCTTTCAGGACCGGAATCGGCCCTTTGATCCATTTAGCTTGCAAACTTTGGAGAATTCCTTAATGGATATGATAAGGACTGACCATGACAAAGGTAAACAACACCCTGTCGGGGGGCCACCAATGACTATCGCTGATATAGTGTGGAGGAATCATTTTGCAGGTTAGGAATATTCATACATATCCATGCTTATTTGGTTTTTTTGGCTTCGTTCAAATCATCTCTGATTGACTCTTTTGTTTTTTGTTTTCTTCGCTCTACATTTGTCTTTTCTGCCAACATGGTAGAACCTTCTCTTCATGACAAATCATTGTGAATCAACCACCGCCTTACCTGCAAAATCTGTCATATAGAGATGTTTATGTGTTTCATGTGTATGTGTGTGTGTGTCCATCTGTCACGATTGCCTTTGTGAGACTCTCACTCATTCAGTTACTTTGGCCCAGTTTTCATGATGTCTCTTGTCTTTGCTTCTGTCTCTGCAAACACCCCAAATCCTCTTGCTTTGGATGTGATGGATGGATGTGAGCTGATTGGTGTTCCTTTGACTGGAGGCTTATATATATGTATATACAGATGGAAGAAATCTAGTCTGCCTGAATCTGTTCCGGATATCATGCCTGTCCGTTAGGGCTGCATTATGTAGACATTTGTCACCAGTTATCGCAATATTGGCCTTTGATAAGGCAGCGATATGCAAATGAGCCCTATTTGACCAATCACATTTCCAGATAAGTGATGGTATTTGTGTATTTGGACAAAAGCCATTGATTTTGTCAAATGAATGCAGTCCAGTTTTTAAATACGCTATATTATAGATACGTTGTAAAAGCTATTGAAGTTGCTGTTATTCTGTATGGGGTGGGCAGTAGGACAATATTTATCATCATAGTGAAAAATGAAGTCACATTATTAAGTCACAATATGCTTTTCTTAACATATTGGCAATTGAGCCTCATAGGGAAATTTATATTTTTCAATATGCTTTATTGGTTTATATGGTTTGATGTGAATTGCCCACTTGTAAAGAAACCTACAGTTTATAATGGTAATAGGAACCAGACATCTGAATATCTACTATCTCGCAGTAGGTTATTACATGAAATAGTTCTGAATACACCGCCTAATGCCTAGCATTATTTTGCACAAGGGTTTGAGAATGTATCCTTTGACGTATTCACTGGAACAGCACATGCAGTGCATTACAATGCAAAATGGTCCACAAAAAAAAAACACATTTTTCTGACTCTACCATTATTAACTATAGTTGACCATAGTTTTATGGTTATAAACAATACAAATGCTTAAAAAGACATAAAAGTTAAATAATAGACCGGCACATTTTGGATAGTAAATGCATTGTCGTGGACGTCACGACACACAGTTCTCATCAAAGCTGTTATTGGGAAGAAATAATAGCTTTAATGGTACATCAGCGATGTCTCTGTTTCATGTTTTAAAGATATCTACTTAAGTTAGTGTGCTAACCAGCTAGCACCAGGCCATCCTGTCTTGTAACACCACTTTATACCTGAAGAGGTGATAGTGAGTCACTATAATACCACTTTGTACCTGAGAAGGTGATAGTGAGAAACTGTAGTACCACTTTGTATCTGAAGAGGTGATAGTGAGTCACTGTAATACCACTTTTTACCTGAAGAGGCGATAGTGAGTCGCAATACTACCACTTTGTATCTGAAGAGGTGATAGTGAGACACTGTAGTACCACTTTGTGCATGAAGGAGTGATAGTGAGTCACTGTAGTACCACTTTGTATCTGAAAAGGTGATAGTGAGTCACTGTAATACCACTTTGTATCTGAAAAGGTGATAGTGAGTCACTGTAATACCACTTTGTGCATGAAGGAGTGATAGTGAGTCACTGTAGTACCACTTTGTACCTGAAGAGGCGATAGACTTTAGCGCTCATCTGAAGCAGTCCAACATGAGAGGATGAAGAAGTATATATAAATAATAGTAGATATAAATAACATCTGCTGTGTTTAAATAATACAGAAAAATACAAAATGACTTAGGTTGATGTGTTAGGTTGATTGTTGGCCATGCGATGGACTGGCGACCTGTCCATGGTGTTCCCCGCCTTCGCCCGATGACGCTGGGTTTGGCCGAGCGGGATAAGGCGGAAGATAATGGATAATTGGATGGTGCTACCTTTAAAACATTTTTTTTTCTCATCAAACCTCAAAAACACAAAATATCGAGATATATATCATAAAAATATCATTATTACCATATTGCCCACTGCCATATCCACATTATACAGCCTTATTATCCATCAGTCATACAGGGATCTTCTCTCTGGGACTTAAGGATCCTTCAGTCGTGTTCTTTTCCTGAGCGAGACGGAGGAAGGACCACAGCACAGCTTGTAGGGGCAAAACTTGTAAGCAATGTTTTGTCCCTAACGCAGGGCGAGTGTACACTCCTAGCGGCCGAAGCATCCTAGAATAGCCCCGGGGAATGATTTGAATGTAAGCCGAGTGCTCTGCAGCCGTGACCGAGTGTTTAGACGGAGAGAAGAGAGTTGGTCTGGGTTTAATGCAAATAAAAAGCAAAACCAGACATCAACTGTTGAGCACGAAGCCAACATCTTGAGCAGGCTGCTTTCACACACTCGGAGAGGGCGCTCCGAAACAACATGGCCATTCATCGAGCTCGCGACATCCTCAGTGAGCTCTCTTTGCTCGCCGAGAGCTTCTGAAGCAGTGGCGTTCCAGCCAAATGTTTGTCAGGAAAATGTTTGCTGTCGCTGGCCTCTTCTGGTGGCAGGCGTCCTCTCCAAGCGCCCAGTTTGCAGCACTGGATCAGGTCACCGTGGTTTGTTTCTGAATCCTCTGGCTATGAAACCTGTCTGTCAGAAGTTTGGGGACACTTTGCCTACTAATTAGTTGAGATGGACCGGTCAGCGTTTTTGAGGCCGATTCCGATCGCCGATCACCTTTCAGCGCAAACGGCCGATAGCCGATACCGATAGAGGGCGGGGTATACGCCACGGCAGGGCTACATGTAGTTATTAGCGCAAGCAAGTCATGAAACATGGTCTAAACTGGTTTATTACCATTTTTAACAAGTTCATGTGAAACAGCATAATATTTTTAACTAAATTAGCAGTAAATAAACAAAGTATATCAAACAAATATCCCCAATACTGCATTCATTACATTTAGACCCTTAATTTAAAACTAAAAAAACTAATTAAATAAATGCAGTAAAAACTGCAGTCATTAAACTCAGACTCTGTTATTTTAAACAAAAATCTGTAATCATTAAATGTAGATCTTGAATTGTTGCTGCTGCTGTTCTGTTTGTACCGGTCAGATCTGGTCTGTATGGTGTTCTGGGTTGTTTGTTTTGTGTTAGCTGTGTGTGTAGCTCTGCTGTTTACTGATACTCACTGTATTCAGCTGTGTGCAGTGCTGTATCAGATTATTAGAGTTAAATATCTTTGTCTTGGTTCTCCAACGAGACACACTGATTTTACTAATTTTAAAAACGTCCTGGATGAGTCTGCGTATATACGGTAAACACTGCCAGACAGACATGTTTTCTATAAGCGCTTCCTTTTTCGTGAGGCTGCTGCTTTAGTCAATCTGTGGAAAATGAAAGGGTATGTGTTTCCACCTAGTGGTTCAGATAGGAATTGCAGGCAGCTGGCTGGAGGGGGTTCTCCTCTTCCTGGATGAAACGCTAGCTGGAAATAGGCTCATTTGTTTAACGCCATCGATCGGCTCTCGGGATCGACTAAACTGGAGAAATATCGGCCGATCACATATTTTGATTAAAAATCGTCCGATACAGATACATAGCCGATTGATCCTTCCATCTCTACTATTTAGAGTTTAGGTCGGTGCCATATTTGCCTAAAAGGTCTGAGTGCTGACATCACAACGAGAGGATACACCCTACACCCTCAGTTACATCACTGTGCCATCCTGATGTACCAGCATTGAGATAAGATGGGACTGTTTCAGCTCACGCCCACTTTACATAAAGACTCAGTCATAGACTGCCTCAGTCATAGACTGCCTCAGTCAGAGACTGCCTCAGTCAGAGACTGCCTCTACCTGTGCAGCTTCTAAAGCTTTGCCATCCAGATTTCAAACAGAGGCTCCTTTCTTTGGTATTTAGTTTAAACTGTAAATACTGTTTGACCAGAGGAGGATGGGTTTCCCCTTGTGAGTCTGGTTCCTCCCAAGGTTTCTTCCTCCAGGTGAGGGAGTTGTTCTTGCCACTGTTGCCTCTGGCTTGCTCACTGGGAGATATATATGTTATAACTGTCTGTATTTAAAACTCTGTAAAGCTGCTTTGAGACAACATCATTGTAAAAAGTGCTACACAAATAAAATTAACTTGACTTGAGGATAAACCGTGTGGTAGCCTTCCACAAACACTGTTAGCTGTGAGCTTTACACATAGAAAAAGCATCCGCCTTAAGATTTAAATTTAAATGTATTGGAGAACTTCTAACTTCTATATTCATGGTATGTCAGCTGGTAGCATTTTCCAAAACTCATGCCACAGGTGGATAAACAGCATGTTGTAAGGGAATGCTTAACCTTCGGGTATGATTTCCTCAGAAGTAACCCTACGGCCACGCATAATTGGATTAAAACATAATGAAAAGTAAGGTATAATCTGGGCCTGGGCCTGAGCCTGAGCTTGTGCCTGAGCCTGCGCTATAGGCTACATCTGTTGCTCTCTCACATGGTGTTTTCCCAGCACTGATGTTGTTGTTGTAGCGAAGTTGCTCTCAGTTTCTGAAGAACTCCTTTAATGTTGTGAGGAAACCTCATGTGAGTTTGGAGAGGTGGGAGGGACGTAAGGCTCTCCAGTACAGATTGAGAGCTGTGTAGTGGTTCTTTGGGATGGAGTTAGAGCTGCTATACAGGAGGTGCATAGAACAGGCCTGGAATACCTAAAAGAACTAGACTTGTACTGGGCCAATTCCTGTGTTTCCACTGGTTCAAGTCAGAGTTAACTGGATGTCATTTCATGGCCGTTGCCAGTTCATTTGAAGGTGGGCCAGTGACTTGGAAACTAAGATCAAAATGATACCTGTACCTGCGGAGGTGGCACCAGACTGATGTCAGGTAATACCAGCTGAGCAGTTTGAGCATGATAACGTACTTTTAGGCTATTTTAAATAAAAAAGGTGGGGCTTGAAGACACAGGAGCTCAAGCAGACACTCTTTGGTAAGACGAGTAAAAGTATGAATGGAACTGGAACCTCAGAATCTTAACCCATTTTTCTTTTCTGGGTTTTCCCTTTTCCTTCAGTGGCTTATGTAACAATCCATAAAGTCATAAAGCTCAAAGGGAGAAATTCTCTTTCACAGAAACCGCTTTTTTCGCAGCTGCCTGAAACGTCTAGTTTCAATTCCAGTGCTTTTCTCTGTTACAAGGTGACATCATCTTGCAACACACATCCTCATGCAAACACACACAGAGCTAAAACAGCAAACACTGAATATTCTGAAACGTCCTGTTCCAGTCTAGCTTGTGAAGGTGGATCAGGTCTACTGACTCTACTAAGTGCCTGACTTTCAGGCTTGGATTCTGACTCAAATTGATACAGTAGGACTGACACTATTTGGGCCACAGCAATGAGAGGGCGGGACTTGTAGTGGGATGGCCCTCTGGTAGTTGACTAGTCAGAACAGAGTGGGTGAGCTGACCAGTCAGAGCACAGTGGGCTCTTCGGAAGGTGGGGCTTAAAGACACAGGAGCTCAAGCAGACACTCTTTGGTAAGACAAGTAAAAGTATGAATGGAACTGGAACCTCAGAATCTTAACCGATTATTCTTTTCCTTCAGTCGCTTATGTAACTGTGCATGTAAACAATCCATAAAGTCATAAAGCTCAAAGGGAGAAATTCTCTTTCACAGAAACCGCTTTTTTCGCAGCTGCCTGAAACGTCTAGTTTCAATTCCAGTGCTTTTCTCTGTTACAAGGTGACATCATCTTGCAACACACATCCTCATGCAAACACACACAGAGCTAAAACAGCAAACACTGAATATTCTGAAACGTCCTGTTCCAGTCTAGCTTGTGAAGGTGGATCAGGTCTACTGACTCTACTAAGTGCCTGACTTTCAGGCTCGGATTCTGACTCAAATTGATACAGTAGGACTGACACTATTTGGGCCACAGCAATGAGAGGGCGGGACTTGTAGTGGGATGGCCCTCTGGTAGTTGACTAGTCAGAACAGAGTGGGTGAGCTGACCAGTCAGAGCAGGAGGGGCGGGGCTTAAGGACTCAGGAGCTCAAACACAGAGCAGAGAGTGAAAACAGATGAGAAAATGATTGCGTTTTGTAAGCATATCATAACGATAGGAACTATATTCTGGAATTAATGCGTGCTTTTGTGTCCCTCATGTAAAGGTACCGTTTCAGAGACTAGCTGCAGATATATCTACAGATTTGGAAATTAAACTTTAGGGAACCTTCACAACAGAGCTGGATCGAACTGTCGTTGTTATTTTTTCATGTCGAAGGGCCCGGCTTGGTTCCTGAGAACCGCCCAGACCTTGAAATGAGCAGTTGGGCCGGTTTAGTCTCAGGGGTCCCCTGCTTTGGTGCTGGGAACTCTGAAGAGGAGAGCCTCTTGTGTGAAGAGGCTTTAGGCCATTTGAGGTGGAGGAGCGTTTGGTTTGTTCGAGCCCCCTCTTGTGATCCACTCTCACTCCTGAATGCACATTAATCTGATTGGAATGGAATGTGTGAGGGGGAATTTACGTTGTTGAAGGGGTTCGTGGGCTCCAGGAGACTGGAGGGGGTTCCTGAACAAACATGGCTCTTTTTCTTTCTTTTTTTTTCTACACCAAATGCTTGACGTTCAGGGGACGACCCTAAACTAGGGTCCACTTAACTCATGCTTGGTGGGTGAGTTAGGCTTTAAAACTCCCTCCTCCACCTCCTCCTCCACCTCCTCCTCCCTTCCAACGCGGGCACAAACAGGCACACAGTCCAAAGACTCTGTTACCAAACACAAAGCTGCCTTGTGTCGAGCCTCATGCATTTACACATGCACAGCCTTGTGCTTTCACACAAAAGATAACACAGTTGTGCTCTCTCGCGCACACTAGCAGAGTCTCACAAGCCTTTCTAGCTGCTCTCTCACATGATCCACCTTCTGCCCTTGTGGCCAGAGGGCTGAGCTGCTGCAGTTATTTCCTATTCAGTGTTTGTTCAGTCAGTAGTGCTTTGAGCGTCCAGCCCAGAATTTCTCAACCAGCCGCGGACCGTAGTGACAGCACGGCTTATGAAACACATTGGCGCTCAGTAGAGATATGGACAGGCCAAAGTCAAGTTGCTTATTAGAGCTGGATCTAGAAATTCAGTACATGATGGTACTGACCAAATCACTTCAGTAGGTCAGTCCAGTCACCCAGATGGCTTTAATAGTTTCTCTAAAAGTAATTGGTCCCAATTTCTATTAAGTGTCTCTAACAGTGGGCAACTGTCATGGCCCTCTACGCCTAAAATATTCTTAACATACACACACACACAGACACACACACACACACACATATATATATATATATATATATATATATATATATATATATATATATATATATATATATATATATATATATATACTACCGCTCAAAAGTTTAGGATCAATTTTCATGCAAATCATGCAATTTTCATGCAATTCACAAACAATATTGTCCATTTCACCATTAATGTAAGTGTATCAGATGATTTTTAAAGAATAAAAATGTTTGTATTAAAGTCTATTTTTGTATAGAGGTTTATTTTACATATAGTCCTATTATCAGTAATTCTCAGTCCTCTGTCTAAATCTCCTGGTACGACCACCAATCCAAGTTAAGGATGTTATTGGACTAATTGGTTGTTAGGACACTCTTGCTCAATTGTGATGCACAGCTGAAAAACATTCTACTAATAAGTGAGTATAAAAGGGAGAACAACATTCTAGGTTAGTTTAGTATCTGAAGATCAGCAGTTGATGGCTTGCTGGCCGACTCAAAATGACCAGAAAGAAACAACTTTCTTTAGAGACCCGTCAGTCCATTGTTGTGTTAAGGAAGAAGATACTCCACTGAAAACAAGAACATTTTACTGTGATCCCAAACTTTTGAGTGGTTGTGTGTGTGTGTGTGTATATATATATATATATATATATATATATATATATATTTATATATATATATATATATATATATATATATATATATACACATACATACATACATTTTATTTGATCTACTTGCAGTTTGACAATCAACATCTAAACAATTATAAAAATCTAGGCAAATAAATTATTCAAACGTGTCTATTCAGTCTGTGTTGGAGCGTGAGGGGTTAAGTGGAAGCCTGTGAGTCTGTGTCTCCCCCTATAAGGACTGTGATGACTCCGCAGAATGTTGTTGATTGGTGGTCCCGCTGTTCATGTACAGAGGGGGCCAGACAGTTATAATTCAGCATGATACCAATTTCAAATGACAGTAAAACTGACCAATCATATCTTTCCTCTAAGTGGGCGGGGCTTAACTGTATGATCATTTCCACCCGCTGTGGCGACGCTAGCTGGAGAAACAGCTAGCAAGCGCTAGGCTACCACCGCTAGCTAGTTTGCTGAGTCATGATGGAAGCCCATGCCCCGCCCCCAAACTGTGAAAGCCATCCCCTCTAAAAGCTTGAGTGCCGACGTGATTTCGTGATGAGTGGACGAATAGAAATGCTCCAAAATAGCTTTGAGAAAATTCTGGTTCCATTGACTTGCATTGAAACTGTTTTTGGCCTCTCCTGTGAAGTTGCCTTTTTGGAGATACTTGTTTGTCTTTAGACAGTGACGAAATGCGAGGAGCTTCTTGAACATGTAGCAGAATGTACCCAAAACATAAAAAAAGTGTTTTTTTTCTTGGTTTATTATAAAGAAACAGCTCAAATCAAACATTAGTCTCAAGATATTAAAGAAGGAGAAGTGTTCTGAAACATTTGTTGGGCAGAGTTGGACACTGACAGTGTAGTTTGTAAGCCACTCCCTCATTACACAGTTCAGAGTCAGCAGGTTGGTTTGGTCTGACCGGCTGCTCTGCTGCCACCGTCTCACTGGGTTTAAATCTGTGATGAGTAAAGGGATATCACTGTATGGGCTATACGTCGCTCCCACTGTCTCTTTGGCTGGACAGGTCTTGGACTTGTAGTTCTCATCACCACATCACTATTGGTGATATAGCCACTATTATATGATTGGATTACAATTATGTGTAATTATAGATGCAATCACACGTATATCAATTTCTAATAACATGTCTTATTGATATGCATGTCTAATTACTTAAGCTGTACTTCTGTAATCCATATACAACAGTGGCTACATCACTCTTAGTTACTTTGTTATTGCATGTGTTGTTCATGTGTACCTACACGGTTATTAGAGGCACTGAATATATATATATATATATATATATAAGTGGGAGCAAATCATTCCCCTTCTCTCAAACCGCATCCAGTAGGGCTTCAGTAAGGTTGCACTGACTTGCTCTTGCGGTTCAGAGTACAGTATGACTTACTGTAAGCAACAAGAACTAACAGAACTTCACCGCTACACGCAGCTGGTATGCACAAATTCACAGCAGTGATTGTCTGAGTGTCTAATATTCATTCTGTGCTTTTAAAAGACATCAGCAAGTCTGTGTGTGGGACCCTACTGAAGACTTGGATGCGGTTTGAGGGGGTTGGAAGATGTTTTTGTGAAATATGCTAACGAAAGCTGTTTGCGATGGTTGGGTGACTATTGAGTTCTATCGTCTAGTGTTAGCAGTCGTGGTAAATTGTATAAATTAATGTTTAAATGTGCATATCTGGTCTTTGAGAGGAGCAAAACAAGTGAATACGTTGGGAAAGTGCAAAAGTTGAGAAGTGTTTGTCAAATCTGGGTGAGTTCAGCTGAGCTTTGACCCTCGTGCCACTGCTTCGGTTGGTCCTGACCCTCTGGGAGAGCCAAAGTGGTGTTTCTGCAGTAGTGAGTGACCCATATAGGGACTAGAATAAAGAAATGCAGAGACTGTGAGTACGTGTTGATGAATGGAGGTGGAGTTTCTTTACGAGCTCTGCTTCTCCTTGCCCCACCTTTCTGAGCTATGTGTAAGGTCAGTGCAAGATGCAGCCTGCGTTTGTGCCTCTGGCACTTCAGTCTGATTACTGGCAGTATAGTGGATGTAAGTAAACCTTTGTAGTTTACAGGACATGTAGAATTAACGTTGTGTAATAACTCTTCATGACAAATAACTGGAGGTGATAAAATTCCTATTTTGGATCTTGTTCACTGTACGGAATTATTTCCATATTGGTGACTCTTGAAGAGAAAGCAAACACATTCTTTACTTTTACTACAAGTTAATGTAGAGAAATTGTATTTCAGGCAATCTGGAGCAATCTGGAGCAGTTTGGGATCACAGTGAAATGTTCTTGTTTTCAATGGAATATCTTCCTTCCTTAACACAACAATGGACTGACGGGTCTCTAAAGAAAGTTGTTTCTTTCTGGTCATTTTGAGTTGGTCAGTAAGACATCAACTGCTGATCTTCAGATACTAAACTAACCTAGAATGTTGTTCTCCCTTTTATACTCACTTATTAGTAGAATGTTTTTCAGCTGTGCATCACAATTGAACAAGAGTTTCCTAACAACCAATTAGCCCAATAACATCCTTAACTTGGATTGGTGGCCGTACCAGGAGATTTAGACAGAGGACTGAGAATTACTGATAATAGGTCTATATGTAAAATAAGCCTCTATACAAAAATAGACTTTAATACAAACATTTTTATTCTTCAAAAATCATCTGATACACTTACATTAATTGTGAAATTGACAATATTGTTTGTGAATTGCATGAAAATTGCATGAAATTAAATTCTAAAGTGATCCTAAACTTTTGAGCGTTAGTGTATATATATAATATACAGTATGGGCAGAGGTTTGGACACCATGTTTCAGTGCTCTTCAGCTCCTGTGCCCACTAGCTTGGACCTCGTGCAGTGACTCGCTGAGTGGGCTGAAGAGCATATGGCTTTGTATGGTGCAGCGGGGGTCGACTTCAGGCTGAGGAGCAGGTGTGTTGAGTACGGGACTGATAGCAGGCGGATTCGGGGATTAACTTCTTGTGTATGCACGTGTGGGTGAGAGAGAAAGGAAAGAGAAAGAAAGAATGAACTTGAGATTTGGAGTAGTGCATTGTAAGCTGGGTGTGGATACAGAGCACTGTTTGCATTGCAGGTAGTTTGCCACATAGACAGCGTGCCACGTATGGCCTTATCTTTACAGCAGGCAGTAGAGTGTGGGTCAAAAGTTTTGGGACACCTACGTTTTGAACGAAGTTTCGATGCAAATAAGCCTGTTTTTCTTCGTCGGTTTGCAGTAAAGCATAAAACATGAAATAATCCCACAGCTCTGGTTTTTAGGCAAACTATTATTACTGTTTAATTTAAATTAAACAATAAACCAAAGTAAAATGAAACACTTATAGGATGATTCACAGTAGTAAAGCTGAAGGTAAAGGTAAAACCTGTTCTTCATATCATTGCTGTCCACAGAAATACTTGATCAGAGCTGGATATGGAAGTGACCAAATCACTTCAGTAGGTTAATCTAAATTTTAAACCAAAACCTGATTAGTTGGTCTGATTGACGCTCATGAGCCAACACACATCTACAGCACAAATGTCTTCGGCTCCGAACTTGGGCTCACATTTCTAGCACTCAAACACTGTAGTCACCCAGATGGCTTCAATAGTTTCTCTAAAAGTAATTGGTCCCAATTTCTATTAAGTGTCTCTAATAACCATGTAGTTACACATGAACAACACATGCAACAACAGTGTAACTATTAGTGATGTAGCCACTGTTATAGATGGATTACAATCATGTAAGTAAAACTAAAGTCAAATTAAAGTCAAATGAAACACCTACAGGATGTTTAACTGTAATAAAGCTAAAACTAAAGGTAAAACTTGTTCTTCATATCGTTTTGGTCGATTGCATCATTTGAACATGACAGCTACCATTTACATTGTGTCAAAATTTCATGATAAATGGACCAAAAGAAATGCTCCAAAATAGCTTGGAGAAAATTCTGGTTCCATTGACTTGCATTGAAAGTAACAGCAGTTTTTGGCCTCTCCTGTGAAGTTGCCTTTTTGGGGATACTTGTTTGTCTTTGGATTTCAAGGAGCTTCTTAAACTTCTTGAAATTTTTGTATTTTTTACTTGGTTCATTGAAAAGTAACAGCCCAAATCAAACATTCGTCTCAAGATATTAAAGAAGGAGAAGTGTTCTGAAACATTTGTTGGGCAGAGTTGGACACTGACAGTGTAGTTTGTAAGCCACTCCCTCATTACACAGTTCAGGGTCAGTAGGTTGGTTTGGTCTGACCTCACTGGGTTTAAATCTGTGATGACTAAAGGGATATCACTGTATGGGCTATATGTCGCTCCTGTACGTCTCTTAGGATGGATAGGTCTCGGACAGGACGTTGTAGGTATAAAGTACAGGTTGTAGAATCCTGATTATTGTAAGCTGTACTTTCATGATAGGTTATGCTGGACTGCTGTCACAGTAGTGATAGCACGACTGAAAAACTACCCTGCAGAGGGGTAAGAAGGAGAGAGATAGGGGAACCCAGAATTAACATTGTCCCAGTGTCCACGGCGAGGAAATGTCACTCGCACACTACCCGATTACCATCTTGATGTTCAAGGCGCACACCCAGCTCTATTTTAAGGCAGGTGGGTTGCGGGTCGGGGGTGGGGAGGGTGGTTGCTGATGGTTGAGGCTTAGCACTTTCTCTCACACATATAGAACATGGCCGAGTCAGTAGTCTCTCTTCCACTCATCTGAGACCAGTGCTGTTGTTGTTAACACGTAAGTCCTGAGTGGAGCTTGTGTTCAGGGGGAGCGTGGCTGCCGTAAGGAGGATAGATCAGTGGCGTTGCTTTCTGCCCCACTGTGTGCCAAGCCAGACCAGAAGCATTGGGTTCTCTCCACTATTCGGTTTATGCTCACAGTTATTAAGGAGGAAAAGCAGTCGAGTTGATTTATTCTGTCGTTGGAAAGTTTTGGCGTCTCTAGCTGATGGCTCACTGCTTGAGCACAGCAGAAACAAGACTTTACAGGAGAAGCCAAAACGCTTGCACTTTATGGCTGCTGCTCTTCATACTTGCATATAAAAGCACACGTAACTTTTATTGTTTATTTTTTAACTATAAAAATATTACTTTTATTTATTTCAACTTATACTATACGTATATTATTATACTTTATATATATATTTATTTATTTATTTATTTATTTATTATTATTTTTTTATTTTTATTTTTTTTTTGTTATCTATTGGTGAATGGAGGAACAACAAAGTAAGAATTTCATTGTACAGTGTAACTGTCTGTTCTGCTGTGCATATGACAATAAAACTCTTGAATCTTTTAATGTAAGTCAATGGAACCAGAATTCTTTACCTGTGATTCTGGAGCATTTCTATTGGACCATTCATTCAGAAATTTTCACACAGTGTAAACAGTGGTTGGTCCTTTCAAATTCAAATAAAAAAAATCAAATGTGTTGATCAAATTTTTTTTACAAATTAAAAGTCAGAGGGATCCTGAGTTTGTGTTTTCGTTATAATTTTGTTAACCAAAACTTAACCAGCTAGACCATTTGCCTGTAGCCACCCTTCAGTGGTTCATTCATACATGAATATCGTTCATTCGTCCATTTGTTCTGTGTGATATATATTGTCTACGATAATAACTGAATTGTCGTGTTAATGATGTGTGAGCTGACGTTATCGTGTCCGCTACTGACTGGAAAACAACAACAATCAGAACACCTCGACTCCACACGCTCACTACATCATGCTTTAGTACAGGCTGCTAGCATAGGCTAAAGCTAACATAGCCGCTTTAACAACACACCTAATTCTGAAACTGAGTGAACACACTGCTCCAGGAGAAGAAACTCAGACACCACCAGCCTCGCAGTCTACCACCTTAGATTTAACTAACCTGTTCCATCATCTCCAACAAACCACCACACAGAGTATGTACAGAGTATGAGGAGTATGAACAGAGTATGAGGAGTATGAACAGAGTATGAGGAGTATGAACAGAGTATGAGGAGTATGAACAGAGTATGAGGAGTATGAACAGAGTATGAGGAGTATGAACAGAGTATGAAGAGAGTATGAGGAGTATGAACAGAGTATGAAGAGAGTATGAGGAGAATGAACAGAGTATGAGGAGTATGAACAGAGTATGAACAGAGTATGAGGAGTATGAGGAGTATGAGGAGTATGAGGAGTATGAACAGAGTATGAAGAGAGTATGAGGAGAATGAACAGAGTATGAGGAGTATGAGGAGTATGAGGAGTATGAGGAGTATGAGGAGTATGAGGAGTATGAACAGAGTATGAACAGAGTATGAACAGAGTATGAACAGAGTATGAACAGAGTATGAACAGAGTATGAGGAGTATGAGGAGTATGAGGAGTATGAGGAGTATGAACAGAGTATGAGGAGTATGAGGAGTATGAGGAGTATGAGGAGTATGAACAGAGTATGAACAGAGTATGAACAGAGTATGAACAGAGTATGAGGAGTATGAGGAGTATGAGGAGTATGAACAGAGTATGAACAGAGTATGAGGAGTATGTTAGACCTAAACCAGATAAGGTGTCTAGAAGAACACACACTCAGTCATTCATTAAAACAGAGCCTTCACCCGATGACGCTGGGATTGGCTTCAGCCCCTCTGGGACCCCGACTAGTGGGATAAAGCAGAAGATAATGAATAAATGGATATTACTAAGACGTGCAAGCTAGTAAAATATGCAAATGCAAAAAAATGCAGAATATCGTTTATTATCGACACAATTACAAAAAATATTCAGATATGATTTTTTGTCAATATCACACAACCCTACTTCACATGTTGCTTCCTTCAGTCCGTCCATCTGTTCTTCAGTGACTTTATTCATCCAATTATCTTCACATGAAAGCTGGATAATGATGTTAGCTCTGTAAATATTAACATTGTAAACATTATCGTTGTTAATGTTGTTAACAGTGTTAATATTTTCTCTGGCACTTGAAGAAAGTGTATTATCTCTGTCTTAACACAACCAGCAGAAATGATACCTGTCAAAGAGACTCTACAATAACCAGCATGCATTTTGCAAATACATCACAAAAACTTTGGGAACCCTTGTAGGGTCAACTAATCCTGACCAGAATTTGAGCCATTGATCTACAGGCCAATAAATTTAAACACTGAAGCTTGTGTTAGTGTAACTCAGTAGTGTATAGAACACAGTGACCTTACCAGCACAGAATACACACAAGAACCCAAAACCACCTCCTCGCCTGATGACTCAGTTCTGTTGTTGGAGTAGTCCGTTCTCACGTTTGTGATGATGATGATTTGAAGGAACAACAGTTACTCGGTGCAGAGTTACACGGTTACACTAATAGATTTAACAGATGTAGGTTTTTTTTATCTTTCACCTTCAAGTTGCATCACCAGAAGGGGGTTTTGTCTTACGCCAGAGAATCTCACACTAGAGACTACTGGAGATCTGCTGTGTGCTGCAAGTAAGCATGTAGATATACTAATGGCTACATTTTAAATTATATTAAAAAATAACAAGAAAAACTAATATCTGCAAAACAGTAACTTTACAGGAGAGGCCAGAAACAGTCTTTACTTTCAATGGAAGTCAATGGAACCAGAATTTTTCCAAGTGACCTTTGAGCATTTCTATTGGTCCTTTCGCCATGAAACATACAGGGCTGTCGTGTTCATATGATGAAGAAAAATAAGAATTCAATTCTGACATTGCACAACACCTTTATCACAGGAATGGTTGAACTCACAGAGGTTTAGGCTTGATGCGGACGATGTGCAGTAAAAGTATGCAGCCTGGCTTATATTGAACAATATAACACAATATTGCCCCAATAGTATCTATACACTGTGCCTACTAGCATATGTTCTCATATACCAGACAGTGAAGTGTCATCAGTATTCATTATAATGTCCAGAATTCTTCCTTGTCATATGATGGACGTGTGAGTTGGTTATCACAGACTCGATTTGATTAGTATGTGAGTTAGTTCTGGCTGTTCAGCAGGATTTAAGAATAGTACTTGATTATAACGCAGAGACAGTAGGCGTGTCTGTCAGTTGTTAGTCTGACTGAGAGATAACAGTGAAGCAGCACTTTGTTACTCAGAGTTGGAAAGTCAGCAGGCTCAGATGCTCCATGGCTTTTCACCAAGTGCTGAGTTTTGTATTCTTCATCATTTAGCTTCTGTATTTATTGCAGAAATGGCTAACGCCACCGCGATATATATATATATATATATATATATATATATATATATATATATAGCGTCAGTTCGTCTTGGGAATGACATATACAAGTCCTGCACAGTGGTTCTTGCAGGATAGTGTCCAGGTCACTACGTGATGCTGGTGGAGGAAAACGTTTCCTGACTCGCTCCTCCAAAACACCCCAAATTGGCTCAATAATATTTAGGTCTGGTGACTGTGCAGGCCATGGGAGATGTTCAACTTCACTTTCATGTTCATGAATGACCAGCGTATATGCTTCACTCTGGGCATGCAACAGTCTGGGTGGTACGCTTCTTTGGGGCTTCTCCACACCGTAACTCTCCCGGATGTGGGGAAAACAGTAAAGGTGGATCATCAGAGAACAATTCATGTTTCACATTGTCCACAGACCAAGATTTGCGCTCCTTGCACCATTGAAACCGACGTTTGGCATTGGCACGAGTGACCAAAGGTTTGGCTTTAGCAGCCCGGCCGTGTATATTGACCCTGTGGAGCTCCTGACGGACAGTTCTGGTGGAAACAGGAGAAGCTGAGGTGCACGTTTAATTCTGCTGTGATTTGGGCAGCCGTGGTTTTATGTTTTTTGGATACAATCCGGGTTAGAACCCAACATCCCTTTCAGACAGCTTCCTCTTGCAGCCACAGTTAATCCTGTTGGATGTGGTTGGTCCTTCTTGGTGGTATGCTGACATTACCCTGGATACCGTGGCTCTGGATACATCATAAAGACTTGCTGTCTTGGTCACAGACTTGCTGTCTTGGTTTTGAACTCTGGTATGTCCCAGAATGTTGTGTTATTGCAGTATTTTGATCTAAACTGTGCTCTTACCTGCTAACTGAACTTCACACTCTGTTCTTACTGGTGCAATGTGCAACTAATAAAGATTGGCCACCAGACTGGTCCAATTTAGCCATGAAACCTCCCACACTAAAATAACAGGTGTTTCAGTTTCATTGTCCAACCACTGTATATATATGTTTCTGGTGTAAGTAGGTGTCATGTGAATTCCCTCTACTGTCTCTCTCACTGCTCCCCTATATAGTGTTCTACACAGAGCTGTCTATGTAGTGATCTTTGAATAAGTAAATGAGTGGACACACCCACTGAGTGTAAAATTAAAATTTTCCAACAAACTGTAGTTACTGTTCCCGTCTTGACCTTCCCGAAAAAAATGTTCTACTTGGTGTTCGGGATATGGTACAGAAAAGGAATGTGTTATGATTTCTGATGTTCATATTAAAGGCACTTATTTTTTCCCTATTATTTTTTTTTTATTTATTTTTGAAATGTATTTATAAATAAAATGTATTTATTTATTTTATTTTTTCTTATTATTTCTGTTTAGGGCCTACTGGAATAAATGTGCATGCTTTACTTTTCACTCTACAACTACTTTCCTCCTCTGTCTAAAATGCTCTATTAGAGCTCCTTTGTCTTTAAGCCCCGCCTCCCATAGGGCTTCGTCTGATTGGTCAGCTCACTCTCTCTGTTCTGGTTAGTGAACTGTTGAAACAGTTCCACCCCTGTATGACCTCCAGTAGCTACTGTGTGAGCAGTAGTGGCAATGTATGCTGGGCGTCTTGCAAGAAGGATTGTGTTATGAGATGATGTCATCTTGTCACAGATATAAAGAGCTGGAATCGCAGCAAGGCGTTTCAGGCAGCTGAGAAACGTGGCTTCTGTAGAAGAGAGTTTTTCCCTCTGGCGTGTACTTTGGGCTTTATGACTTTGCAGATTGTTTACATGCACAAAGAGCCACAGAACATACTGAAGCGAAGGGAAAAACCCAGCAAAGCATAATAGACCCCTTTATTTCAGTTTGCCCATCATCCATTTAGTCTTGGCTTGACTGATTTCTGAGAACTTGAAACCGAATGAGAGAATCCTCTTCGGCAGCCCATCCCTTTCCGGAATGCAGCCTGTTGAGCTCTCCTGGACTCGACTTGGTACAGCCATGGACCCGGGCTGCAGAACTCATCCCTGCCTCAGAGCTAGTGTTCATGAGTGTTGTGCTGCATCAGGATAAGGTGTTGTTCTCTACCTATTTGAAGGGCTTGCGTGTATGAACAATACTGTCTACTCCTGTCGTTTCTGTTGTTTGAGTGATCCGTCCTCAGCTCTGTGATGATGAGTTACAAGTACAGGACAGTCAGCAGTGCGCAGTTACACCGTTACAATAATAAATTCAGCAGATGTAGTATTGTTTTCCTTTCAGCTTTAAGATGCATCATCAGAAAGAGGGGGCAGAGCTTTGCTTTGCACCAGAAAAACTCACAGATGGCACTACTATTGCAGCTCTGCTGTATCAATCAATCAATCAACTTTTATTTTCACTCAGTTATACATTAAGGGTAACCCTCATTTACAATGCAACTGAGCATTCACAACTTAAAGGGACTGAAAATACATTACATTTGAATCAAGTATTTAATCAAGGCAGCTAAAATAAGGAACAGGAGTAAAACAATAAGAATTTAGTGGTAAAAGCATTAGAAAAACAGACAAACAATAGAAGAATTAATTAAGAAATAAATAAATCAAAATAAAAGGTTAAGGACAAGCTAAAAATATAAAACAATGAAATAAAGAGATAATAATTAGACGATAGAATATAAACACAATTAAGTAATAGAAGTTTTTTAAAAAATGAAGTAAATTAAGTACAAATAAATTAAGCATAAATTTAAGATTATGAAAAAAGTAAGTGATGAAAATAAAACAAAATGTAAAACCGAGATTGGATAGATAAAAGGACAGAAAAAAAAGGGAAAAGGCCAAAAATAGAACAGGAAATAAAATGATAAAATGGCTAAAGATAAAACAGAAAAATTAGACAAATAAAAGGACAAAATAAATGAAATAAATAAAAGGCAAAATAAAAACTAGATGTAGATGTACTAATGGCTGCATTTTCAATGACGACTATATTAAAATCAAGTAACCCTTTTAGTTAATTAATTAATTAATTTTTTTATTTATTCGTGACAATGTCGCCTCACAGCAGGACGTTCCGGGTTCGATTCCCGATCTGGGCTGTTCTGTGTGGAGTGGGTTTCCTCCCCCAGTCCAGAGACATGCATGTTAGGTTGATCGCTCACTCTAAACTGCCCGTAGGTGTGAGTGTGTACCTGAGTGTGTGTTGGCCATGGTGACCTGTCCATGGTGTACCCACCCTTCGCCTG